>JANRFK010000867.1:6892211-6918838 GCA_030068395.1 Apalone spinifera | reverse complement strand
AGGGGACAAAGGCACACAAGGCATCAGCAGTTGGACCTCCTGGCTTGAAGGAAATGATTTTCAGGTTGTCCTGACCGTTGCTGCTCCCTGAACTGGCTGGGGATCCAGCCACACTTCCCACATTGTGAACTGACTAACAAGGGGCAGATGGCCCCACTCAAAGGAGCCAATTTAATGTAGTTAAAATGTCTGTCAAATTGTTTCTCACTGGCCTTGAGTTTTCTGCAAACCCCTGCTGTTGCTTTGTACGGAGGGAGAGTTAATTTAAAATGGCAGCCAACTGGAAGGCTCTGTGTTAGAAATTTCAACAGGAGTTGGGCACCTAATTCTCTCAGCCATAAATGATATAGGATATGAATGGTTAACCTGCTGGGGCTGGACCACCTCCAGCCCCACGGGGCCTGCTGTGAGGGGCGGATTTTAATTGAATAGTCGATTATCCTCATGAATTCTTATTGGTTGACTATTCTGTAGCCCCTGGGGTGGGGCTAGCAATAAGTGCGCTCCAGCCCCACTGCTGAGGAGCCCTCTGCCACACTGGGCTGCTGCTTCTGTATCAGAGGCAGCAGCACAGGGTGCCAGGCAAGAGCTGGTCCACAAGGGGAGCCAGTTTAAAACCGGCTCCCCTCACAGAGTGGCTGCCTGTCGCCCCACACTGCTGCCTCTGATACAGAGGCCGCAGCTCAGTGTGGCAGCAGCTCTGTTTGGGCGAGGTCTGAGTTCCTGCACCCTGGGTGAGCTGGAACTGAGTGGGGCTGCCTGCCCGCCCAGCTCCTAATACACTTTAAATGCAGAGCTGCAGCGGGGTAGATCCCAGACCTGTCGCAAGTCAGGACTGAGCCAGGCTGCTGGCCAGCCTGCCAAAAAATGTACTGGTGGGGGTGGAGGGAAATGCGTGTAGTCTATAGCATTAACCCATGTGCTTTTGGTTATCAGTTTATCAACTATGCTACTACATCCCGGGAGGGGGGGTGCTCCAGCTCAGCTGCGGTGGGTAGGTGGGCCACTCCAGCTGGGCCACGGTGGACAGGGGAACTGCTCCTGCTCATTTGGGCTGGAGCACTCCCTCCCCCTGTTTAATTGATTAAATTTTACCAGTTAACTAATTAAACGGGATTTTACATCCCTAAAAGGGTAGAGAACAGTGCAGGTAACTGCTTTGCCCAGAGGCCAGCATGTGAGGGTGTGGGCCCAAATCATCAATTATATTTTTGAGAGAGTTTGTCTGTGCATCTGAGCATGAGTCTTTTTGTTCAAGAGCTTCTTTTAAATGGTAAGAGCTAGGGCCACCAAATTTGGTATGCAGCTTCCTCTGAGCATAACTTAAAGTGATGTAAGGGTTTGGTTGTGCCAGGAAAACAGGATATGCCTAGAATGGGATTGCTTCTCAAAACCATACAGAAAAGAGACAATCACCAAACAGGTGAAAAGGGCTGCCTTAGCCCTTACCCTCCCACCCCAGGAGTCCTTTAGGTAGGGTGTGGAGGAGAGAGGGCTGAAACTCTCCCTTTCTCCCATTCGTATGGGGACATTGTTGGCTCTTCACTGTGGTCGGGAAGCCATGGGAAAGTTCAGTTTGCTGCATTTCTCCCTCTGGCTGGGGAGCGCTGGGCGTAGACAAACCTGGACTTACCTCAGCTGGGGAACATGCTCCCCTCTTCTTCCTATGCCTGCTGGAGCTGCAGTGGCCATGGAGAGGCACTTCTCACCTGGTCCCAAGCTGCTGTGGTGAGAGAGGGCTGGGGTAGTTTTCTCTCCTTGAAGCAGCCTGATACTGAACCCCTCATCCTCACCATAGAGCAATGATTGAAATGAGGAAAAACAAAAATTAAGTACCAAAGCAATGCCAGGTAAATCTTTTACCGTATATACTCTAACATAAGCCTGTTTGTTCACAAGCTGACCCCCCCAAATTTACAGGCGGGGGGAAAAAAGTCAATGACCCGTTTATAAGCTGACTCCAGTGCACAAACGTCCAGTCCCAGCTCGTCAGCCTCAGTGCAGGCTGAGGGACGTCTGGCTGCAGGCATGGAGCCTTTCAGAGCCCATTGGCTGCTGTTCACTGTTCCGAGCCAATGGGAACACTAGGATCGCAGTGGCAGGTGGGCAGGGCAGGCTATATGGCTGAGCTACATGCACCCAAAGTAAAAGACCAGTGAGCAGGGGTCTATTAGCCAATGGGAGCTGGGGGAAGTTTGCTGACTCCTGCCCCCAGTGGAAGAACCCATTCATAAACTGGTTCCCACTCTTCACAGCGGGATTTTTTACCCAAAAAAATTGGTTTATGAGCAAGTATAGTGTTTATTGGGATTTACACTGGGGTGATTAGGAGCAGTCTGGCCCAATGGTATTGCCTTGAGAAGAGGCAGCATTCCTGGACTTGTTTTATTTTTGCCACTAAATCCCTGTGTGACTTTTGACAAGTCACTTTTGCTTTCTGCAATCCATATGTAAAACAGGGCTGAGAATCAATCTCACTGGGGTTATGAGAAGATTGATTTTGATCATTTTTGTAAAACACTTTGAAATCTGCACATAGAGAAGTTTAAAATGTCCAACTTGCAGTTTGTTTTCTGTTTTATAGTTGTTAGTTTGTTGTCAGGGCTAATGGTTTCCTAGATTAGCTTATACCCCTTTTTTGATTAACTGTGCTTAAAACATTTTAAAATATAGCTGCCAAAATCTATTAAGCATAAAATAAATTAAACCATGTTTTCATATAAAAACACTGCAGTCCTTTCCAACACACTATCATTAATTTTAAGGCAGAAAATAATAGCATTTGTCAACTCTAATTCAGTACCAAGTCATCTCTTAAAATAGCCACAGCTGATAACGTCATAGCTTACATTTGACACTGTTTTGCTGATGAATTGGCATTTACTGCCTGCCATACAGTGGGGAACTTTCCTCTGTCAGATTATAAACAATCTCTGCAGAGTGCCAGAAGCTCATAAAGATTTTTCATTGTACCATGACTCGGTGGACCATAAAGGCTCATGGTGAATGCTTTATAAATCTATTTTAAGTGGGATAGGCAATCTGTGATGTTAGTCATACTGTAATTTTTGAAAAATATTACTTATGCAAATAATGCATCCCTTTTAATTAATCTCTTTATTAAGGGTTGAATCTACAACTGAGACCAGAGCTGGCTGAATGCTGCAAAAATCAGACTAATTCCAGACATTCCATTGCTTTTTAAAATTGAATTTGTTTCTGTCCATCCTTGCTCCTCATGTACACTGATTGGTGCAGCTGGCTTTTTGTCGTGTGGTTCGATTTGTTTTAGACATGAGAGGTGCCAGTAAATACCTCAAATAAACTCTTGCTAACTTTACTGTGCACACAATAGTAAAGGAAAGCAAAGTTATATAGATCTATTCCAATAAATGGGATAGTTGGCACAGAAAATATAATAACACCTACACCTAGGACAATACACAAGATATCAATTTTAAGAATATGAATATACATGTACTTATTTCTATAAATCACATGCTAAGACCCTTACGATTTTCAGACGGGAGTTCATGGCCTTTTTCTTTCTCCATGCGCAGAGGTGTGCACAATGCATTGGAACAGGTTCACCTGCTAGTTGCTGTGAGTAAGGTAGTGGGGCCACCTTACTCAATACCTCCCATTGATTAGGGTTTTTACTCCTGTATTTATACTCAACTTGGTCATTCTAATAATATCTACCAATTAACTGAATATTGTGTAAGGTACCTATTATGCCAATATTTGGGGTACATCCTGCTATTCAGGATGTTGCAAAACTAAGCGCTTAATTAACAGTTTTATGGCTGTCTGGAATTTTTTGCTCATCAAAAATGGGATGTACCAGGTTGTTTCTGGTCATCTTGACATGGTTTCACAGTATCATGCAGTCTCTGCATGATTGTGCAAAGCATTCCTGCCTCTCTCAGCTTCCCCTGCCTTGTCTGTGTGCTTACGTGCACCAGACTTGAGACAGGTCTAGGATTTGCTTTGTTAGAGATCTGTACTTTGGACAAGGCCAGGGCCAGGATATTGTTCTGGTTAAGGGGGGGCCGTCCATGCTCCCCTACACTTTTACAGAGATGAAGCTTTGCAGAAAGGGCAGCTTCCGTGACAGGCAAGGAGTGCTTTTTTGGCATCCTGTTAGGAAACAGAAATACCAGGTGCCTTGTGAGGCAGTGTAGCTTAGTGCCTAGAACACTGGACTGGGTTCAATTCCTGGCTCTGCTACTCACATGCTGGGTGACTTTGAGCAAACCATGTCCTTGCTCAGTGCCTCTGGTTCCCCATCTGTAAAAGAGGCATGACGGCACTGACCTCCTTTGACATATGTTGTTGAGGAGTACTACGTGATATTATGACCAAGTACTTTTAACTGTTGTTTTTTAATTATCTGTTTCAAATTCATTTGTAATCTGCTTTCAAATACTTGAGCAGAAAGTAATTTGACAAATTTATCCTCACTCAACACTTATGGGATAAAAGGCGAGTGCTGTAGGTTTGAGAGACCCAGAAGCATGTGCATAGAGTCCATTCTTCCTTCCTTGAATTGATTCTGTAACAGACTTCTAACAAATCTCATGGGGTCATTCCCCAAATGTACGTTTCTTCTGAGAGCAAGTATTTTGTGGGCAATAGATTTGAAATGCTGACTCAACCTTGAATGTGGCACTGTAGTAATTAAGCAGATGTTTGCCTCATTCATTGCTGTGTATAGAGAACTTGTGTCTGTCTGCAAGTCTGTTTACTCAAGAACTTCTCCTAAATGGTAAGAGCTAGGGCCACCAAATTTGGTATGTAGCTTTCTCTTCTCCTAACGTAAAGCAAGGTCAGGGTTTGGTGGTGCCAGGACAACTGGAAGCCCTGGCAAAAGGACATTTTTACATAACATGAAAAGGGAAGGGCTGCTGTTGCAAGGGACATGATATGAGAGTGGCCACTGGGGGCAGCCACAGCTTCAAGGGAGTGGTCAGCAGGGCTGGGGCTCTGCCTTTTTGTCTGCTACCAGAAAAGATAAGTGGGCCCCCTTGCCCAGCCTCTGCCAGCCCCTCCTCCTCAGGAGTGAGGAAGAGAGAGACCCTGCTGCCTGCCTTGCCCCAGGTTGGGAAAGGGCCTGGGGGGAAAACCACCTCCAGGGAGACGCCAGTGCCCACCCTCACCCTCCTGCCCCCAGTCTCCTGCATCCCCCACTCCACTCTGCGAGCCCCCTGCCCTGAAGGACCTTGGCAATGCTAGGTAAGTCTGCTAGTTCAGCTATATTTAAAGGAACTTAAGAGCAGACCATCAAATTAATGCCATTTTAGTCAATTTTTAATTTAGTTCCCTTTGCTAATCCTGATATGTCCCCAGTTTAGGGCTAATTATCTAGTTGAGCAGGATGTTTGAGACAATTAGTCGGTATTGGGTCAGAGTGTTCCAATAAGGCTTCCTGCAGAGGATACCGAGAATGATTGGAACTGGGGTTAGGACGCTCAGTCCCCAAAGATGTGACCTTCAAGCCAAGTCGGTGAAATTGACTGTTCTACCTGTTTAGAGGCTAGCTTCCTTGTGACAACTAGTTCTTCAGCTCCAGAATGGATGGATACCTTTAGGTATGAACCACTTATAGTTATTCAGTTACATAGTCCAGTGTGGATTATTTGAGCTTTGCCACATTCCCCAATCTGTTGTCTTCACTTTAATTCAACTGAATGTTGTTCTTTTTCCTGCTGTGGGATGACATACACCATGACTTCGGTCCAGGAGATGGAGGAAGCTCTCATAGTTTATGTAACCACCTGAACAACCCTATAGAGCTAGGGGAGAATGGTCATTTTTACAAAATAGACATAACATCATAGAATACTAGAACTGGAAGGGACCTTGAGAGACCAAGTCCAGTCCCCTGCCCTCAGAGCAGGACCAAGCACCATCTAGATCAGGGCTACTTAGCCTGCGGCCCATTTGTTTGCGGCCCGCAATGCGGTTTGGGTTTATGCTCAACACGCAGCCCATGGATGCGGTCCTTTTGAACGTGACCTCCACTGGGAACATGCTCCACAACGATGAGTCAATATAAAGGTCTTCTGTTGATATCTGTTTTAGTAGTTAAATTCCTGGATTGTCATTGCTCTTTAAAAGTGCTGTCTTATGGGTGGAAATCAGGTAAATATTGCATTGTATTAATATCAGCAGAACTGACTTAAATGGGGCCTGCGTGTTGTGTAGTCTTGCCTTAATCTTTGTATTCATGCCCATCAGTGTGAATTAGCTATTTGCATATATTTACATATATATTTGCATGTATGTGCTACCCCACTTAAGTTGCAGCCCTTGGCATGGGCTGTAAGTATCATTGTGGCTCTCAAATTTGAGTAGCCCTGATCTAGATCATCCCTGATAGATGTCTATTCAAACTGCTTTTTAATATCTCCAGAGATGGAGCTTCCACAACCGCCCTAGGCAACTTATTCCAGTGTTTAACCACCCTGACAGTTAGGAAGTTTTTCCTAATGTCCAACCTAAACCTTTCTTGCTGCTATTTAAGCCCATTGCTGCTTATCCTATCATCAGAGGCCAAGGAGAATAATTTTTTCTCCTCCCCTTTGTAGCAACACCCTTTTATATACTTGAAGGGTTGATACTTGACATGCTGTATACCTTGTCTATATTCTCATTGTCCTAAGAGAAACTTCCAAAAACAAGTAAAAAATGCCAGCACATGTCCAGTTCTAATGGCTGGTATACGCATACTCTGAGGCCTGAATTGTTTGCTTTTTCTCACTAGGTGAATGTTCCAAGGCACTTACCATTCAAAATTGGGAGGATAAAGGATGTTGCATGTGGAGGGACAGGCAATGCTGTTGTAAATGGTGAGTGCATTTTTGCTGCTACAGACTCCAGTTGCATGTAATAATGTGGGAGAGGACCCTGGCTGTTATACTATTGTTATGACTTTTACAGATGTCTGACATGATTGACATTCAGATGCTTTATAGGCTGTTATTTTAAGAAGGCTTAAATGGGTTGTTTGTATTGAAATACTTAGCCCTAGAAGAAGTTCCTGAAGGTCAGGGCTGAAGCATATTTGTGCAGGGAGTATGCACTGCTTTTGCCTTAGCTGTATCTATATGATTTAATTCTCCCACACTGTCCATCTGGCAGCTTTCACAAGTACTGAACTTGAAGAATTCTTTTTAAAGTCCCACTAATGTAGGTCTTAGTCGCAAATCTAAGAGGGTAGGAATGCTGAGATATTAAAGTGACTCTGTATGCTATACCTTGGGCACTGCAAGCCCATTATATCTGAGACAAACTGGAAACACTCAGTTTTAATAATGCAAAGGAGAAATAATCCAAGGAAAATTGGCTTTAATAGCAAAGTTAGAGAAAATTCAAATGCAGGAAGGAGCCAAATAGAAACACATTGTGTTTTGCCAACCCTAAAGAAAAAGAAAATAGCCATTTGGTCCTAATTAGCTTTCTGAGGCTGTATTAATTTCATAAGAGTGACTGTACTTACAGAATTTTTTTTATTGTAATGCAGAAGAAGGAAATGTTTTTGTCTGGGGATATGGAATTCTTGGGAAAGGACCAAACTTGATGGAAACAGCAACTCCAGAAATGATCCCACCCACACTGTTTGGTTTGTCAGACTTCAGTCTAGATACCCGGGTTTCTCGCATTCGCTGTGGACTCAGCCAGTTTGCTGCACTGAACAGTAAGTTTCAAGGCCATGGGTCAGTGGTAAAGTTTGAACCCCTTAAAAAAATCTTACTGAGAGGTTTGTTTCTAAAACAGGCTTCTTAAATATGAATCTCAAAAATATCATGCTGAAACAATGCAAGGGCTTTTATGCTTTTGGTCAGACTGTCAATGACAGATGGCAACCTAACCTCTATAGACATTGCTGTGATAAATTCTTAATCTGGGTTCAGTAAAACAGATCTGTCCTCCTTCCCTCTGCTTCCTAATTTGCAAACAGCCCAGATTTACTTCCATTCCAATACCACCATGCTGCACAGTATATTTCTGTAATCAAAAGATTATAAGAGTTACTGGCTAGAGTGCAAAAGAATTGTCTTAAAACACAATTAATTCTTTCACATTTTTTAAATTATTTTAAGATGAGACCTTAAGTCTCAATTTTTAGACCACAGAAAAATGTGTGCAAGTTGAGCCAATTAACCTAGTGTCTGAAGCAGAAAAACTACAGCATCACAGTGGAAATACAGACATGACATTCTTAATTATCCTAATTGTGTTCCTGTCATAAATGAAGCTTATATGTGAAGAAAATATTGTAGTTTGAAAATGAAGACCTGTTAAATCACAAAGGTCAATATAAATGCCAGCAGAGGGTAGCTACTACAGACCAAGAATAAAAGCTTACCTCAATGACAGCTCCACAGTGATGGGTAAAATATTTTGATATTAGGCTGAATAAAGTATTGGTTTGGAATTGCACTGTATGCAAATAGGATAAATGTTCTCTAGCCCTTCCTGTCTCCTTCAGATGACACCCCAGACAAGGAAAACATACTGTATGGATTTACGGAGTATGTCATTGTACCAGGATGGATAATATTTTTCAAAGGCACCTAAGCCATGTCTGAAAATGGGACTCTGGAGCTTAAGTCCCCTTGAGTTTCAGTGAGACATAAGTGCTTGTCTACACAAAGTGAGAGAGGGTGCTTTATACTGCTGTTTTTGGTTTCATACAGGAATAACTATAAACCAGTAGAACTGTGTCTACCCAGGGGATTCTTCCTCTAACTATTTTAGTTAAAAAAAATCACGCTCCTAATTGAAATAGCTAGGCCTTTTCTATCTAGAGTTCTTTCACTGGTATATGTAATTTTTGAAATTGGGATTCAGACTTCTAAGTCACCGTAGCCTGGCAAATTTTGCCTAAGACCTCTCCAAATGTACTGGATACAGTTTTTTGCTCTACACTTATTGGAAGACACCATTCCTAAGGTACAGATTTATCAGATGGACTGTTCTGGATTTCACTGTCTTTGCTTATCTGGCTCACTGTGGCTCTGATGCCTAAAGTTAAACATCTTGATGATCACATCGCTGCTGTCTGTCCTCACAGCTCCTGCTTTGTTTCTAAGAGCATGTGCGCAGATGTTGAGCCTTTCTTTTGAAAATGAGGATCTGGAGCGTCCATTGACTTTTGCATTTGCTAGTGGACCCTGCCATGCTGTTCTTTCAAACAGAATCCTGCACTGGAGCTATCAGTAGTGGGAGAAGAGAGTCCGACAGAAAACTTTATTTGCCTCTTTTCCCTAAGCTTCTCTGGACAGTATTTTTTTTATCAAGTGTTCTCTTAACTAACCTTACAGAACCTGGGGTTTTTTTCATCCTGGATTATCTTTGGTTATTGACTAGAAGGCTGTATCTTGATAAGCACAATGTTTGCAACCTCTGTCATCATAAAATTTTCTGCATAGGAAAAGACCTTTTTAAAGGCAATCTGACCTGGGCTTTTTGCTTATTGCAGACAGAGGAGAGCTGTTTGTGTGGGGCAAGAATATAAGAGGATGTTTGGGGATTGGAAGAATGGAAGACCAATATTTCCCATGGAGGGTAAGTATACGGCATTCAAGCACAAATATGACAGTTAAACATGCTCAATCAAAAGGTACTACAACTAGGATAAAATAACATGAAAACTTCAAATGCAGAATGATCTTATCCATTCCTCCTTGAAGATTCTGACCAGAAGAGTCAGATCAGAGCTTTATTTTGTCTCCAGTATATGTTCTCACTTTTTATAGTTAGTCTATACAGTACCAGGCTGATGAGACTTGAGCTCTAGTTGAGTGGACTGTATGCCAAAGAACTGAGTACCAAGTGTCAGAGTCAAGCCCTATCCAGCAGACATGGTGGAGGAAGGTGAGATCAAATATTGTTTAAATTAAAGAAAAATCCCCACGCCTGTGTTTACGGAGCATCAAGTTGGACAGTGGCCTGAGACACTCGGGTTCCTGTGTAAAGCAACTTGAGTTAGGCTTCTATAGCAAAGCTTCCACAGGCACATGGCATAATTGTCTAACTTAATTGCCTGTCAGCCATCACATTGCATGCACTTAGTTTTTGACATAAAAAAAACAGATAAGTGAGAGAAGGAAAAAACCTTTTAAAGCAGCAGGGATACTTTCCTGCAAAAGTGCAGGTAAGTGAGGAAAAACGTTTGTAACTTTTGATCATTAAGATTTGCTACACATTATTCTATAGCAGTGGTTCTCAAACTTGTTGATCCACGGCCCACCCCGCTCAACACAAACCTTTCTGCAGACCACGAGCCAACCACCCAGGATGACAAAATGCATTTGCTATCTCTAAATTTCTTAAAATATTAAATTCATATTAGGCTGCTTGAACATAAAAAACGTAGCTATAACATAAGGGAATTATTATTAATCGGAAATATTATTAATCAGAATCATTAACTAGATTAAGTACTTTATTTAAAATGAAGTTTGGTAAACTAACTTGATAAAGTTAAAATTAAATATTAATTTATGTCCAAAAAAAGGTTCCAACATTGTCTGTCTTTATGGCATGGGTTTTTAGGGTCGGGGCCACTGATCCACAGAAAAATCACTCGGGTCACGCAAGTGAAAACCAAAACCCCATACTGGCCTTGGGACCCCAAAACCCCACAGGGCCTCAGGTGGCCCTGATTTGAGACACCTCACTCTAATCGCGCTCCGGCCCCAAGGAGTGTGGGGGGAAATGAAGGGAGGACCGAGGTTCAGGACAGATTAACTCTTGTGGAGCCTCAGGGCTAGTAGATTTTATAGGCCCCCTAGTCTCTGGGGTAGTGCCAAAAATAAGGGGTTCATTGTCTGGGAGAGGACTGCCAGGGAGCAGGCTAGTGTAGAGTGTGGGGCATAGCGGGTCTGGGCAGGAAGAAGGGTGCAGAAGTGGTGGGAGGAGTCTGGGCATGAGGAGGATGACAGGTGCTTACCTGGTTCTGCACATGCTGCTGCTGCCAGGCACTGCCCCCAGCGGGGAGAGCGGGAGAGTGGCAGCGGGTGGACATACTTCCTTCCCCCATGATTCCCATCCAGCCTGCAAAGCTCGGAGCTTCCCCTCTCCCACGCCAGTGAGAAGCTGGCGCTGGCACTCCAACTACGCATGGGAGGGTGGGCCACAGGGCTGGGGCGCCAGTGCAGGCTCCCTGCTGCAAGGGAAAAGGGAAGCCCTGAGCTCACGGCCCATTTGCAAGACAGTCGGTCCACGGACCACACTTTGAGAACCACTGTTCTATAGTATGTAAACCAGCCACTTGTCTCTGTGGCTAGCTGCAATCCGTATGGCAGCCTCTCCCCTCAGTGACAAGGTGGGGGAAAGACTCAGGCTCCCTAACTTTGGCAGCCAGGTACTGCTCTTCCTCCAACATCTGCTGCCTACTTCCCGGTAGCCCCAGCACCTTCTTGTCCTTCATATCAGGACCTCAGTCTGGAGCTCTCCTCCCCCTGCCCACCGCTGCTTGATTAAAAGTATGCCTCTCCAGGCAGCGACTGACTCTGCTCTGCAGCCCTTCTTATATGGCCCCTCCCTGATCCCAATTGGCTGCCCTACCAAGCTTCCACCCTATTTATTGAGGTTCTGCACAGCTTCTTGATGGCTACTTACCTTCTCCACTTCCCTGTGCGGGGCTAGTTGACACTAGCTAAAATGTTAGCTACTATCCCCCTGAATGCTCAATGACTTCCCCCCAACTTGCAAAACAATAGAGCAATATTTGGCCATTAGCAGCTATTTCCTTTCTCACTGAGGACTCTGCAGATTTGAAGCTCTAGTATTCAGCTGTTCTTAAAGTGAAAGACCTCAGTATAACTTAAATAACTAACCTGCTTATATTCACAGTTCAAAAACCCACTCTTGTCCTTTAACCCTGACAAAATGTGAAGATTATTCTATATATGGAGGCATCTCTATGACTTTAACTATTCTGTCTGTCCTCAGTGATTAGCTATGCCAACCTGTGGGGTGCTTAAACACATCATCTTCCTGTGCTCTAGTCAGTGCCCCTTCCACACAAAGTGCTGCTTTCAGGACAGATGGGCAGGGACCACAGTCCCCTGCATTTCCCAGCAGACTGGTGGTACTGAGTTTGAGCTTTCAGCTCACTCCATAAATGCTTTGTGTTTCCATGGAAAAATACTAGTCTGCACTAACAGCTCAATGCGTGAGCCTGACCTGTGCTTCATAGCACGATGATGAATTCTGTAGGGATTTCTGTATTTCTTTTTTTTGCCTGCAGTTGGAGCTGACATTTCTTCAGTCTAATCTCACAATTCCCTTCACTGAACCCTGTCACTCAGTTGTTTTATATCTTGAACTTGTAAATAGCACACAGCCTGGCTGGGGTGGAGGCATGCACACATGGCGGAAAGAACCTGAAAGCAAACTTTTTTTTTCTGTTCCAGGTGACAATACCGGGTGAGGTAGTTGATGTGGCTTGTGGAGTTGATCATATGGTAACTCTGGTGAAATCATTTATCTAGCAGCCATGCTGTGCCTCAGCTATTCTTTGGGAACCCAGGGGTTGGATGGGAAAGATGAACCCTGATCACTCTCAGAAAGGAGATGTCTGAATGCAGTAATACGTCACTGAACACGAGTTGTGTGAAGAATCTCTGCTAAGATTGGAATCTTAAGAGAGCCTCCATCTATTTTTGGGAAGGAGCCTTCCATTCCTCCCACAGCAATGGTGGAGATGAGCTTGTCTGACATTTTTAATTGGCTGCTGAGAAGAGTCCAGCCATCCTGGAGCCAAGGCCACAGGCACAAATGCTCTAACGTGTAAGGATTAAGGGCAGAAGGAGAGCTGTTTTATGACCATTTCACTGTGTTTTCCTCTATGAGGAAATTGCCCTCCATAGTATTATATACAGGCGGTAGAACTCTAAATGGGTATACATCACTGTTTTCACTTTCAGTGCGTGATATTGTAGCCAGCTATGCTTCCTAAAGGGAAGGTTATATTATGGGATGAAATAAATTCATGGTAAACCAACCTGGCAGAACTATTCTTTGGTGTCTGTTACCAGTCCTGCACTGTTAGGCCCATGTTCTTGTGAGTTACACTGGAAACAGAGCTGTGCTATGCAGCATTTCACCTCCCTGTGAGTGGATGAAGATGGAGCCCAGTCTTGCTCCATTGTGCACGGAGGGTTCCATTCCTCCAAAATGTTAGTGCTCCACCATTGGACTTAAAAAAGCAAATTCCTTCAGTTCTACCTACAGATCGGTGTGAGCGTCCCCCTGGGTGTGATTTATATGCTGAGGAGTGGGAGGAAGGTGAATGTTAAATAAGCAGTGACCTCTGTTAATTTATACCTTTAGGTATGGCTAACAGTACAGCAGCTTAGGTGCGTGCTACAGTTGTACTGCTGTAGAGCTGTTGCTTCCTTGACTGACAGGAGGAGTTTTTCCATTGATGTAATTAATCCACCTTTCTGGTGGAAGAATTCTTCCATTGATCACACCAGGAAATGGCAGACACTAAATAGTGACAAGTTTTTAAAGGGTTTATATACAAATGCTAAATAGTAAGATGGGTGAACTAGTGTGTCAGTGAATGAAGATATTGATATAATAGGCATCACAGAAATTTGGTGGAATGAAGATCAATGGGGGACAGTATCGCCCTGTTGACTGGGTACACATCACCTCAGGATGAGATACAGAGATAAAGTTTCTGGATGCCTTAAATGACTGCTTCTTGGAGCAGCTGATTCTGGAATCCACAAGAGGAGCAATAGTTCTTGATTTAGTCTTCAGTGGAGTACAGGATCTGGTCCAAGAGGAGAATTTAGCAGGACAGTTTGAAAATAGTAGCCATAATATAATTTGATATCTCTGTGGTGGAAAAAACACCACAGCAGCCCAACTCTGTGGCATTTAAATTTCAGAAAGGGAAATTACACAAAAATGAGATTAAATAGCAATTAAAAGGTATAGTGCCAAAAGTAAAATCCCTGCAAGCTGCATGGAAACTTTTCAAAGACACCATAATAGAGGCTCAAATATATATCCCAAATTTAAAAAACACAATAAGAGAATCAAAAAAGTGCCTGGGTGGTTTAACAACCAAGTAAAAGAAATGAGAGAGAAAAAGGCATCATTTAAAAAGTGGAAATTAAATCCTGGGAAAGAAAATATAAAGGAGCATAAATGCTGTCAAATGAAGTAATATAATAAGGAAGGCCAAAAAGGTATTTGAAGAACAGCTACAAAAACCCAAAGTTCTTCTTTGCAAGATGTCCCTGTGGGTGCTTCACATCAAGTAGCGGTGTGCCCCTCCCTCCCCCCGCCATGGATCAGAGTCTTCAGAGCAGTGTCCCTGGGGCTGTGCAGGTGCAGATCCCAAGCCACACACTGTGTGCTGGCATCATGCATGCACCAGCTCCTCCGCCCTCCCCCCATTTCTTATGTCTTCTGCCAGAAACGGAGCTCTGCAGTGTTCCTGCCCTTGTTCTGTTTAGTTAGATAAGTAACCCTGTTTTCATCTCTCTGTCAGCTACTTAATAGTTCTTCTTCCCTGTTCTAAGCAATAAAACCTTTTCTCCCTCCAACCCCAGTTAGACAGTGGTTAGTTTTAGCATTCTGCCCGGTTCACTGGGATTTAAACGCTGCTCTTGAAGCAACAATTCCATTCCAGTGTCAGACACTCACGGTGTGTCCGCTGCTTCAGGGAAGCACACGTCTCTCAAAAGTGCCTCCATTGCACACAATTGAAGTCAAGAGCCTGTCGTGACGGAGACCTAGGGCTCACACTTATATTACTGGAAAAGCCACTATGCCCTGCTTCTGACCCAGGGCAAGGCTCAGACACGTAGAGAGAGAAGCCTGCTGAAAAGCAAGCCTCCTCATTCCCACAGAGCCTGATGGCACCAAAACCACATTCACCAACGTGGGTGTCGAGAACAGCCATGGCTTTGTCCCTCAGTACTTATGATCTACTGGGTGTCTCCAGCACCACCACAGGGCTGGGTTTACAGAAAACCCATGCGGAGGCCATAGGCTTTAAGTTTCCTGCCTCACATATAATGGCAGCATCAGGCACCAAGGATGCCTCATCAGCACCACAAGCACTTCCGGTGCTGATCACGACTCCCGTGACGGTCGCTGGTGCTGTGACAGCACTGACCACATCACTGGTGTGCTCGGTGCAGAGATTACATCTAGCACCACAAGTGGCTTTGGTACAGCCAACCATGGCACCATCAACACCTGCATCGCAGTAGCTGCAGCACAGAGACTTGCTCGTTTCTTCCACGTTCAACTTGCCTTTCCAACCACTCTCTGGGCACCCCAACGCTGCAAAAAATGCTTTCGCCAGAACGGTTCTCAAGTGACTATGATGATGTGGACGTGGTTTTCTCTCCGCAGAACTCTCCCCCTATGGATCACTCCATCTGTTCCACGACAGACACATGCCACCCTGGTATGGAAACCTCTGGATGCTACCTCTAATACCCTACCTAGCACTATTGGAATCCATGGCACTTGTCACAGACACCAGCATACTAAGAGACATGCTACAATCACCATCACCTTAGTGACAACAGGACACAGGATACCCACAACCATGACCTATCTCCGGATACAAACACATCTTCCTTGCCTGATGAAGCTGTCATGCCTCCTCTGCCGATGACTTTTCACACTTTCAGGACCTCTTCAAGTGGGTCTCTGTGGAACTCAGCATCCTATTGCAAGAGGTCACAGAACCGTCATGAATTTACAGCTGTCCTACAATCTGTAACCTCCTCCAAAATAGTCTTACCTATCAACTCTGCAATCATGGAACCAGCTAAAACCATCTGGCAAATGCCTACCACGGCTACACCCATGTGCAAGAGAGCAGACAAAAAATACTGTGTCCCACCCAAAGGCTCTGAGTTCCTCTTTACCCACCCAGCATCTAACTCACTGGTGGTGGAGGCTGCCCACCAGAAAAGTAAACAGCAACACTTTAGATCCACAGCATCTGACTGCGACAGTAAAAGGCTTAACTTATTCAGGTGCAAGGTTTGCATGTCATCCACATTGCTAATTATGCAGCCCTACTTAGCAAATATGACCACAGAAATGATTTAAAATTCAATTATTTTTATTGCAGATATACCAGAGGCTAAGAAACAACGATACAAGGCCATAAATCACTGAAGGACCTACAATTTCTAGAACATCTTTGCAAGCAGCCTCGGATGCTGATGACACAGGTGTGAGTTCCACAGCTACCGTTGTCATCATGAGGCAAGCCTCTTGGTTCAACTCTGCCTCTTTTCCTAGGGAGATCCAATCCACCATTGAAGATCTCCCATTTGATGGCGAAGAACTGTTTGCAGCTAACGCTAATGCTGCGGTGCATTCAGTGAAGGATTCCAGCACGACACTCAGATCCCTTGGTATCCACAATGCGGCACTTAGGAGACAACAATTTAGGTATCGGCCATACCCTAAACCGAGAGACCCTCAATATACCCAACATTCTCAGACAAGATCAGCAGCAGCACTGGAATAGAAATAGATCATAGCGACATAACCTACCCTCCAATATAACGCAACAACCACAGCAGCCCAATAAGCAGATGAGACATGTTGAGGGCCTTGAAAACCACTCACCTACTCCCAACACCACCATCCTCTCAAACTCTTTCAACACCACCTCCTCCCATTGTACCATATCTGGTTGATGTTAACATCAGATAGATCGGTGCTTCAGATAAAGGGAATGGTGTATGAGTGTTCGATTATGTCCATACCCCCCTTCCCATGTCCATACCCCCGCTATCCTGTCCCTCTTCAGGAATTACTCTCTCACAAGACTCTTTTCCAACAGGAGGTGCAACATCACCTACATCTGGGAGCAATAGAGACAGTTCCCCCACAGTTCAGTGGGAAAGGTTTTTATTCTCGCTATTTCTTCACTGAGAAGAAATTGGGGGTGGTTGCCTATCATAAACTTGAGAGCATTGAATAAGTGCATGCGGAAACAAAGATTCAAAATGGCAACACTTGCTACCATTATCCCAGTGTTGGAAAAGGGTGACTGGTTCGCTCATCCTTCGACTTGCAAGTTACTTATTTTCATATTTCTATACATCCAGCTCATAGGCATTTTCTTTGATTTGTTCTAGGCTCAAAACACTACTGATACAAGGTACTATCCTTTGGCATATCCACGGCTCCGAGCGTGTTTTCCAAAGTACTAGCTGTTGTCATGGCTTATTTAAGACAGCAAAATATTATTATACTCCCTTAGTGGGATGATTGCTTCCTCAAAGCAGGAATGGTGTCCCTAGCTTCTGTTTGTCAGAGGCTGGGAATGGGGGACAAGGGTAAGATCACTTGATGATTCTGTTCATTCCCTCTGGGGCACCTGGCATTAGCCATTGTTAGAAGACAGGATACTGGGCTAGATGGACCTTTGGTCTGACCCAGTATGGTTGTTCATATGATCCATAGGTCAGCCCTATAGCACACAGTAGTTGCTATCTATTTTGCACAGGGCATGATTTTTTTTCACAGCCCTGAGTAATATAACGAAGTTGATTTCATTTTTAGGTGAAGACCACCAGGCCTTCCTCTGCGCATAACTTTCACTAGCTCAGACTCCCTTGCATTCAGAGGTGATGGGTTACATTGCACAAGCTGAGAGTCTCTCTCCATATCTTTAAACATCAAAGGAGGATGAGAACCACTATTTCTGGACTCCTCCATTCCTTGTTGCCACCTTCAGTTGCTTAGGTACGTCAGCTAGCTTAAAAACTTTGCTCCCCAAAACTTTCCCTTATGCAAATATGGCTCTTAACTTCCAGAAGGCTACGCTGTGGAGGAACTGCTGGTTCCTGCTTTAGTGGTGTGTTTCCTGAACTCCAAATAACCCTTGCAGCACAGCAGCAGGAGTTTATTTAATGAATGACACTGGAGATGCTAACTGTCACCATACCCAGGGCCGAATTGAATCATTTTCTGCCTCTGTCTAGTATTTCTCTCGTTTGAGTACTTCAGCAGATTCATTAAGCGAGGGTCTCCTATCAGGCTTCCAATATCTATTAGCATTGAGCATTATTATTGTTTGTATTAGGATAGGACATAAGTTCTCCATTCAAGCACCAGGACTTCACTGCACTTGGTCCTGGACAAACAAAAGAAAAAGGTGAGCCTTGTTCCCCAAAGGGATTACAAATTAAGCTCTTCTCTTCTTGGGGGGCACTTGAAGTTACTCTAAATGCAATTTTAATGTAGATTAAACTTCACAAAACTGCTGCATGGATGTTCTTATTCTGAATTAAAATACCTTTAATTCTCTTCCAGAGTGAATTGGACCAGCCCAAATTAAGCCCCCTGAATTTGTGAATATACATCCACACAAGGGTTTAGTGTGCTCTAAGTCAGTGTTTCTCAACCAATGGTATGAGTACTCTTAGGGGTACTTGGGGGGAGTCTGGGAGGTACGTCAACACAACTGAAGTTTGGAGAAAACTGAATTTTTGTTTTAAGTTTTACAGTGTTTTATTATTTTTGTGCTTTTTACACCCAAAAATTTCTTTACCCACCTGGCTACGATTAAGTTGTTTAAACAAATGTGTTGCAATGGTAGAAAAAAATTTTGCATGTCTGAAAACTGTAGGTTCTGGGGGTACTTATAACTTTTTTTTGAAAAAGGAGTACTTTATTAAAAAAAAGTTGAGAAACACTGTTCTAAGTAATCCACTTTCAGTTCACACCTCTAGTTAATTTGGATTAATTTTGTTGTGTGTCCCTGTGTAGACAAGCTATTAGCATAAGACAGACAACAGCTGAACACAGATGTGGGAGTGCAAGGACACTGAGACAATAGAATCCTTAGAATCCCAGGATAACTGTGCTCATCCTTAACCCCTAACTCCTCTACTCACTTCCCTGAATGCTGCCTTTTGCCCAGGCTCCAATATGCAGCTCTACCCAGAACTGCCAAGTTCGGTACCATCTGTGCTCTGCTTCTGCCCTCTTTTCCCCGGGGGACGGGGGGACGGGAGAGGGGGCTGGGCCGGAGTGGAACTGAGGTGCTAAACCCTTTTGGAAGTCTCACCATCTAGTGAAGCTCATAACTTGAGGCTCCTGTTTTTGAAAATCTCAGTCCTGATAGGATGCCAGTGGAGTCACAAATGTACCAGAACAGGGTGGATTTGGGAAGCCTGGCAGAAGTAGCTTTGCAAAGCTCAGGAGTGAGGGTATAAGCATATAGCCAAGGCCTGGGGGTAGCAAATGACACAGCCTTTGGACCTCTGGACATGCTAGAGCACCAGACTACAGTGGGCATGACATCACCTGAATTCCTTCCAAGCTGTACAGTGAGCACAGCAGTCCCTGCTGCAGCTGGCTGTTCCTGTCTCTCTTCTACACACAATGTATCCTGTTAGGTAATTGCTCAGTAAACCTTCCTACAACCATGCATCTATCCAGCCAGCTCTTACCCACGCTGCACTCTCCAGCTCCAAGTTTTATAGGGATGATGATTGCTCATTGGTTGTGATGCCACGTAACCCTAAGGTTCCACATCCCTGCTAGCAACTAGCATTCAGCATATTTGCTTTGAACATCGCCTTTAAAGCTGTCTGTTCAGGCAACGGGGCTGAGCCAGGGTTGGTTTGCACTCCCAGCTGCAGTACCTTCAAAGGTCTGCTCTGCAGTTGGTTAGCCAACAGCATCAGCTTCTCCATTTTGTGGGTAAACAACCCAGCAGCAAGGAAGAAATGGCTAATATTTCAAAAAGCCCCCCCACTAGGGATAACTCACCACATTCTGCTCCTTCAAAGCCATCCAACCAAAAGTGGCTCAGTTGGCAAATGCGAAGAACAACAGATTCTGCCATCTCCAGCTGAAGTGAAAATCTGAGAACAAGACATTACTGGGAAAGGTTTGAATGGACAAGAACCAGAACGCTATTAGTAGTAGCAGCTGTAGACGACAGCTCATATCCTATAAGGTGAGCGTGGACCATCAAGACACTATTGTTACATAATAGTACCTTGGATTACCAGTCATTGGCCAGGAATTGTGCAAATGCAGAGCAAAACAGCACTCCCACAAGAGGAAGATATAGACTGGCAATGCGACTTTATGGAGTAGCATGACGGGGAGTGTCAGCACCCAGTTGACAAAATGGGAAAAACCTAACTCTAGAGCAGTGGTTCCCAAACTTTTCAGTATCATACCCGATTTTTGAGAAACCCTCATGCTTCCCCTCCTCCCCCAAAAATAGCAGCAAAACTTGTTGAGCAAAAAAAAAAGAACTTCTGGGGGTGAAGGTGAGGAGGAGGGCTGGGTTGTTTCACGCCCCCCCCCTGGAATTTTTTCATGGCCCCCAGTTTGGGAACCCATGCTCTAGAGAATCCAAGCACCATAGAGAGCTTGCAGTTGACAACGTTGCAAAAGGTTACTGCGATATTGAATTAACATTTCCTATCACCTTGATAGGAAGACATGGCATCACCATTCTTAAATGGTAATGAAGCATCAGGCAATCAAGATATATTTATCTGGGAGTTCAAAGAAGCTTACATTAATTAGGTGCTCAGCTCCTTTTGCAAGTCAATGGGCATTTTAATAACAAAGTCCCACAGGTCCTTACATACTAGATTACAGCAGTGAACTCACTCTCCTGAAAAAGACTTTGCCTGTAACTCATGTGGAGTTATTTATCTTCAACACTCCTTCACAACAGTGAAAGGTTTTGGAAACTACAGGTTAATGAGTCTATATTCTTTGGCTATGTCTACACTGAGTTTTCTCCACAAAAAATATGCTAATGAGGGACTCATTTGCATGAGTTGTGATCTCATTTGCATATTTTCTGCTGATCTTTTTTTTTTTTTTTTGGCTAAGGTTTATGTGTAAAAACAAGCAGTGCGGACGTTTTCTTTTGCGCAAAAACCACTTTTCCCACAAGAGCCATGTGCAAAAAATGGATTGGCAGAAAATATGCAAATGAGATTGTGACTCATGAAAATGAGTCCTTCATTAGCATATTTTTTGCTGAGAACTTGTAGAGTAGACATAGCCTTTTAGGTTAACTTTTTCAAAAATGCTCTAATATGTTTAGAGAGGCACAGTTTTTCCATGAAGAAGGCTGTGCTGGCTTGAGTGGAGCTGTACAGATCCAGGAACCGTATTAAAGTAGTCTTAACCCATCAGTGCTATTGAATTAAAAAACAAAAGCAAGATGATGGAAATTTTTTAGTATGCTTTCTTCTACCTAGGCGAGGTCTGTAAGCTACTGTTAGCGCTTTGGGTCAGGAGTAGTGTGTATACAGCATCTTGTGGGTCCATGCCAGACTCCTAAATGTGATGGTAATACAAGGAGCAGTAAACAAAGTTATACAACAAGAATATGGGAGGATTCAAATGAGTGAGAGAGACTAAGCTCTATTGAAAGTCAATGGGATTTAGATACTTTGATCACTTGGGTACTTTTCAAAATTTTACTCAATGCTCAGTCATGGTTTAACATGTATGAATTGTAGTGTAGTCAAATGTTTATTGCTAGTCAGAGGTTAAAACTGGGCTGTTTGAATTAGGGTAACTAACATGCTACACTCCTAAATTCTCCAGTACTTTCAATAGTATTTGCTATCTACTTCCTGTCCTAAACTGTACCTAGAGTTAAGGTGCAGGATGTGGTTAAACGCAACGGCTACATCTAGACTGGAATGATTTTCCACAAATACGTTTAACGGAAAAGTTTTCCGTTAAAAGCATTTTCGGAACAGAGCGTCTAGATTGGCACGGACGCTTTTCCGCAAAAAAAGCCCCGATAGTCATTTTCGCGATTGGGGCTTTTTTGCGGAAAACAAATCTGAGCTGTCTACACTGGCCCTTTTGTGCAAAAGCTTTGCGCAAAAGGGACTTTTGCCTGAACGGGAGCAGAATAGTATTTCCGCAAGAAGCACTGATTTCTTACAGTAGGAAGTCAGTGCTTTTGTGGAAATTCAAGCAGCCAGTGTAGACAGCTGGCAAGTTTTTCCGGAAAAGCGGCTGATTTTTCGGAAAAACTGGCCAGTCTAGACACAGCCCACAAGCAACAGGCGCTTTCATTCTGGTGCTAACTATGCTGGTCTAGCCACACTAGAATTCACACTTGTAGTAATTAACCACTACTGAAGAGTCAAGCATAGACCGATCCTTATCATTTTCCCCCATCAAAAATACAGCAGTCGTCCCATCACGCTAACTGAAATACTTGAGTTATTTCCATGTCTGCATCTAGGCAAACAATGAAGTCTCCCATTTACCCCTAGGCTATGGCTATACTGGCAGCTTCTTGTGCAAGAACTCTTGTGCAAAAACTCTTCCACAAGAGAGCGTCTATAATGCCACGTGCTTTTGCGCAAGAGCAGCCATGGCAGTGTAGACGCTCTCCTCCCGCAAGAAAGCTCTGATGGCCATTTTAACCATAGGGGCTTTTACTGCAAGAAATTCATGTTGTCTGTTTACACTGCCTTCTTCTGGAAGAGCTCTTGCTCAAGAGGGCTTTTTCCTCCTGGGGCAAGGAATAACTCTTCTGGAAGAAGCCCTGTTTTACAACGCTGGACTGTAAATTTACTTCTAGAAGAACGCTTGTGCAGTGTACACAGCCGGCAAATTTTTGTCGAAGAACAGCTGTTCTTGCGCAAGAAGCTGCCAGTGTAGATGTAGCCATAGACTATCTGACAGCAGCGATTGCCTTTGAAAATGATGTTCCCTTGTACGTTCATAGAGAACTTTCTCCATGCTGAACAGTTTCACAGTACTTGGCAAATGAATTGATATACAAACTATAGGGGAGATTCAGGTCCTTCACTGCGCAAATGCAGCCAATTCTGGATTCAAACAGGTAACTCTTAACAGTGTGCAGCAGCTGTACAGAACAGGTCAAAAGCGAAAGCATGCAGAATAGTAGATGTCATTGCAACTACAGCGGAATTTGAGAAGGCCATGTTAACATTTAGGCAGGATACCAGGATGAGCACACTGCTTTTTTGGATCTTTAATGAGTGCGAGAGGCCCAGGCCTCATCAAGATCTGTTCACGAAGGTCCCTTTTTAACCCAGATTTTAAAATTTCTCTCTGGTTGCAACCTTAACAAGCAAAAAACCAGACTCCTCTTTCTTACTCTTCCCTCCCTTTAACAAGCAAGCAGTAAAATAGATCTGCTTATAAGCTGGCAGCACTGATGTCTGAGCGCTGAACTAACATTCAGAGGCAAGCACACAGCCAAGGTAACGCTATCTAAGCTGGGTGCCTTTCCAGCCTCTCACTGTCTACCTAGACCAGCTTCCTAAATGCCAGAAAAAAAATTACTAGTGGACGCAGATGACTTCCTTATTGGATGGACCGGGATCTCCATTGCCTAGGTCAGTTTCTCAGCACGCTGATGACTTGTGCTGATGGGAGCATGAAACAGCAGTGACAGCTGCACCGGGCCCGCAATAAAGCCATCTCCTCTGACTGCTGGGGAATAAATCTAAGTGACAGAAGGTTAGGCTGAGTGGAAAGTAGCTTGGGTCCTCTTTTGCAATACCTTGTTTTCTAATTAACAGCATCATGCTGTGACTATGGAAATGCGGGTGAGGACAGGCAGGTCCTGGTTGGAAGCTGATGCGTGAAGAATCATCATGCTCCCACGGCAGCATACCTACAGGTGGCAGAGGATGTGATACGCTACGTTATAGCTTTGTGAGATGGGCAGGGAAAGCTGCCAGTGAACGGAAACGTCTATTTTTGGAGCCTTCAGGCTCACTGTACAATCCAAAGGCATGTTACTACTAGCTCACAGTCAAGGCTCTGGGGCTATTGCTAGAGCAGTAAGTGGCAGACTGTGAAGTTAGTCAGACAACGCGCCAGCAACAACAGATTGGATATTTTGGCCCAACAGCTTGATAACTCCCTTTTTTAAGAGACCCGCTATAGAATCACAGTGGACGTTTCTCCAAGGGCAACTGAAAGTTGATGCAAAAAAGGTTCCCCCTTATCCCTGAAATTTCTCCTTAGCAACCTGCACAATGCAGACAAGCCTTTATTGGTAAGGGTGCGTCTATGCAGCAGCGTTAGTTCGGACTGATAGCCGTTATGCCGAAATAACGATGTGCGCGTCTGCACAGCAATTCCGATATTTCCGAATAAATTCACAATAACGGCTGGATTAGTCCGACTTCTGCAAACCTCATTCCACGAGGAATAACGCCTCTTCCGAAATAGCTATTTCGGAATAGCAGTAGTGTGGACACTCCACTGCTACTGTTTCAAAATAGCTCTGCCCCAGGTCCAGTCTAAGTAATTACTTCCCAGTGCTTCCTGGGGCTCTAAATCAATGTAGCACGTCCACAGTAGGGGACTCATTTGGAGACTTCCCTGTAGTGTGTGTACACTATTTTGAAATAAGCTATTTCGGAGGCTTTCTTCCACACTAGCTCATTTTGAACTAAGCGTGCAGTGTAGACATACCATCTAATAGTCTCCATACAGGGAAACCACTCGGATCTCCATGTAGGAAGGGTGGCATGGATGCTGCCAGGATTTCAACCCATTGCGCTAAGTGTGCCGCTATCTGATGAGACACAGCGCATTAAATAGCCCTCTGACATTTCCCATGACACTGCCTGGTCCCAGCTCTGCACCTGCTAGTGAGGGCAGAGACTTTTTTTTGAGCGAGACATGTAGCTGTGAATTGGAATGATGGCGCAGTCAGCTGATGGAAAATGCCCTTTTGCTGAACTCGAGAGACCATGTTGATTTCAATAACCTTTTTTTATAGGAAATTTTTGAAACCAAGCCAAAACATTTTGTTTCGATGCAGTAAAAACATTTTGTTTAGCTTTGTTTTTATTTTGACTTGTATATCATAGTTAGGCACGGCGTTTAATATTAAATCGCTGTCCTTGGAGGGGAAAGGAAGACATTCTGGCTTTTCATTCCAGCTCAGAATGATTTTCTGCTTCCCCTGCTTCCAAATGTTGGACTTTCCCATGAAGACCAGCCGAGACTCTCAGGTTCCATGTCTCCTCTACGCAAACCCCCAAGCTACCTTCTGGCCTGTAGATCTGATCCTGGGAGGCTTCCTGAAAGTAGCAGAACATCCTTAGTGCACATTCCCATCAGCAGCTGCTCCTCCCCTAGCAGCAGTGGGGCCATTGAAACCAGCAATTTGGCAAGGGAGACAGTTGGATGACCAGCTTTCCAGAATGGGGCTGGGGTGGGGATTTCCTTCCCACGCTGGAGGTCAGTGCAAAGCTTTGCATGCTGGTATTTCTGAAATGAACATGCCTCTCTAGGACATTTGCAAAAGGGGAGGGGAGGAAGGGCCAATCCCAGAAATCAACATATGCCTCTGGAAGAGCCATTAAGGGCTTGGCTACACTAGACAGTGGATCAATGCTGCAGCGATCGAGCCACGAGTGGCTGATTTATTGCATCTAATCAATCTCTGAGCACTCTCCTGTCGATTCTGGTACTCCACCAAGGGGAGAGGAGTAGCTGGAGTCGACAAGAGCGGAGCCCCCACTGACCTTACTGCACAGAAGGTGCTGCGGTAAGTATGTTGTGTAGCTGAAGTTGCATAGGTTAGAGTGACAGGGCGGGGGGGGAGAGGGGTGGTGTGGAGTAACCCTCAGTTTGCTCTGGGGGCAGTATAGCTAACCAGGCCAATTGGAATCCCAGGATGGGGATGACAGGACGTTTCGCATTTAGCAAGAGTCCATTTCATGTAAGAAACGCAAAACTGAGCTCCTTGCACAGTGGCAGGTCAGCACTGTTTGTAACTATTGGCACCACACTATTCTGCTCTACCCTCAAAACTTTCCCAAAGGACAGAGGTGTCTGGATCCAGGCCTATTGCTAATGAAACAGCCACACTTACAGGCTACATCTACACTGGCAGCTTCTTGCGCAAGAACTGTTTTGCAGAAGAGTTCTTGTGCAAAAAGTGTTCCACACGAGCGTGTCTACACTGGCATGTGCTTTTGCGCAAGAGATGTGCTTTTGCACAAGTGTGTCTATGGCCATGTGGACGCTCTCTTGCACAAGAAAGCTCTGATGGCCACTTTAGCCATAGGGGTTTCTTGCGCAATAAATTCATGTTGTCTGTCTACACTGCCCTCTTGCGCAAGAGGGCTTATTCCTCCTGGGGAGAGGAATAACTCTTCCGGAAGAAGCCCTGTTTTCTGATGCTAGACTGTACATTTATTTGCGCAAGAACGCGCGTGCAGTGTAGACACCCGGCAAGTTTTTTGCGCATGAACAGCTGTTCTTGCACAAGCGGCCGCCAGTGTAGACGTAGCCACATGGTATTGTAGACAGTGGCAAATATATCCTCACCCTTGTGAGGAAGGTAAATATCCATGTACTGCAAATGGGGACACTAAGGCCAAAGAATATGGCTGGCTCCCTGCAACATCCTTGGGCTCCTCAACCACACATGGCCAGGCAGCAGTCATACTGGAGGTTTTCACGAACAGGAAAGGCCAACGGTGCGGAACCTGCAGCCCATGTGCTGGATTTGGCCCCTGCTTAATTTGTTTCAACCTGCAGCAAGTCTGTGCAAGGGACCTAGGAAAAGCCTTAAGCCTCTGCACTTTCTCTCCCCCCCCCCCCTC
>JANRFK010000867.1:6868805-6880337 GCA_030068395.1 Apalone spinifera | reverse complement strand
TAGTTCAAATTAAAGCTCCTAATTCGAACTACCGTTATTCCTCCTGCAAGGAGGCCACTCAGGAGAGAGTCCAAGGCTGCCCAGCTTTTTAGCTGAGCACCCACGGCTAGGTTTGTGTTCTCTTGGTGGTGCACATTTGAACATGCATTGGTGCACATAACAAAATTCATCCTGCACCTGGATGAAAAAGAGTAGAGGGAACATGACTGCACACATTTTTATTAAACTCAAGTGAACCAAGTGAACATTCGGTGGGTTGCGGGACATGTGGATGGGAAAGAGTAATGCAGAGATAATTTAAAAAACACGAGATTCTTAGTTTAGCATTGGCCCCCAGGAATACAGGACTGAACACTAGAAGGCATCTACCATACCTAGGCAGAGGTTTTTAAGTCCTTGCTTGAGAAAGCACTGGCTGGGATGATTTAGTCGGGATCGGTCCTGCTTTTAGGTCTCCTGAGATCTTCACTAACCCTAAGATTCTGTGAGCACATGCCTCTGACGGTTACATGCTGGCTGAGCCGTGAAAAGCCGCTCAACTTCTATTAATTCAGTCACATAACGTCTATCCAATGTAGAGGTCTACATGCATGCCTAGATGGGAAGCCAGCATTCCTATTTTTTAAGCCGCTTTACAGATCTCAGCCAGTGCATACGTACAGACACAGACACATGCAAACCACTGTATTGGGCAAAAGGAGAACTGGGTTTTACTATCTGGCAAATAGTAAAAGTTTAATCCATTCCAACATGTACAGACTGCACGATCACAGCTAAGTGAGACACGTTATGCTACTTCACTACTGTTTAAAAAAAATTCCAAAACTTCCACCAGAAAATGACTTCTTGTCCTTTAACAAATTCTGCTAGGAGCCAGCTGCTAAAGTTCAGGTATGGCTAGACAATCGTTACCAGAATGATTCCAATGGCCAGCAAGATAACACTCTCCCTCCTCTATCATTCCAGCAACATGGCTGAGCTGTTGAATGAGGTGCTCTCAAAACCCAGGCCACATCATTCTTCTTCACTGTTTCTAAGGTTCTGCTTTTCAGAAAGGCTACGTCTAGACTGCAAGCTTCTTTCGAAAAAGAGCGTCTAGACGACAAACAGTACTTTCGAAAAAGCAAGCCGCTTTTTAGAAAGAGAGCACTCTAGCAGTCTGGATGCTCTCTTTCGAAAAAGCAGTTTGCATTACATAGCGCCTTTTTTCCAAAGAGCACTTTCGAAAAAAGGCGTTCTTCCTCGTAAAACGAGGTTTTCCACAGTCGAAAAAGCTGCCGCGTTCTTTTGATTTACTTTCGAAAGAACATGGCAGCAGTCTAGACGCAGGGGAAGTTTTTTTGAAAAAATCCTGTAGTCTAGACACACTCAAAGATACACTACATAGGCAGGAGAGATGGGTCAGCACTCAAAAAATACCCCAGATGCTAAAGAGTGTGGGGGCACCCAGACAGAAAAAAACCCAATCTGAGGGAGCTCTCGCTCCTCCTCCAGTCCCACTACCTGCATGAGTGTGCCAACCCCCACTCGACTTTGGTCAGAAGACTACTGAGGTAACGCTATTAACTAAGGCCCCGACCCTGCAAAAGAGGAAACACTTTGAGGTTTTTCCTAGAGAAGAGGTTGCAGCATTCAAAGGATCTACTGAAAATTTCCACTTTTAGGTGGGCCCGTTCTCTCTCTCTGAGGCTGGCTCTGAGAGACAAAGCTATCTCATTCTGATGGGTGCCAGGAAAAAAATGCAATTCAGTTCGGATTCACGACTAAATCAAAGACGCATCTGTTCTTTCTGGAAGATGAATAACAACAAAATGACTTCTTTTGCATCGTTCCGCTTTGCATCTCTGTCATGATCATGACGGTTAGCAAGCATCCTGGGGACTAAGGGGTTAACTATGTCCCTTACCTAAACCAGGTGGCAGGCAGCCAAAGGGAATGCAGGTAGGAATTTCAAACTGGAACGAAGGAATTTTTGGGTTTTTCCCTCCTTTGTCCCTGAGTAGTTTCTCTCCAGTTATTAAAAAAAAAAAAAAATTAATGGAGATTGCCTATCTCCTAGAACTGGAAGGGACCTTGAAAGGTCATTGAGTCTAGTCCCCTGCCTTCACAGCAGGACCAAGTACCATCCCTGACAAATTTTTGCCCAAACCCCTAAATGGCCTCTGCAAGGATTGAACTCATAACCCTGGGGTTAGTAAGCTAATGCTCAAACCACTGAGCTATCCCTCCCTTGAAGGGGGACAGGATATTTCCCTCTAAGAAAATACTCTTCACAGTCTGTAAGTAAGATAAAATTTAGACAAATCCGTTAGGTTTTATTGTTTTATGGTTTGGGAGATGGGATCTGGTCTGTGCATTTAAAAATGGGTTTTGCTCTCCTTTGTAACTAAGTTCCTGGCCCATGGTAAATTTCTCCTCTAGGAGTATATTATTTTGTTACTGTTCCATCTAGTCATTATGCTTGCAACAGGAATATTGTGGTGATAATAAAAGTTCTTTCTCTTTTATTTTTATTAACCTGGTACTGGTTAATTTTTGTGTCCTGGTTTGTACATTGGGGTGAGATTTCCCTGGTTGCTTTATTAATATTTGGGTGGTGGCAGCGGCATTTTATTCCCAAAATCTAGGTTGTTAAGATTTTGGGGGGAAGTTTTATACCAAAGCCTGGTAGATAAGGTTTTGGGGTACTTTTGCTGGCCCCCACTTCTGCATTTATCGTGCTAGAGTGGGGAAGGGGCCATGACAATCTCCCTGACCTTTCCTTGTTGCACGCTCTTGAGTCTCACAGCAGGGATGTTGCTCGCGCCACAATCATGCCTCGCGTCCTGATGTCAGAAGCCCTCCCTTGCCTTGCACAGACAGAAGCAAAACGCTGCTGGCCAGATCTGTCGCCTGCCTTGCAGAGCCAGAAACAAACCTTGACATCACTTCTCACCCACTCCCTTCCCCACTGCCTGACCTAACACCATCCAGAACATGCTGTCCTTCTGGTTATGGCGTGAAGGGCCCAATCCCGAGCGCACCGGCAATGGTTTTATACAGCAGCTGCAGTCACTTGTGATTTTCCCTGTGAGGCTAGGGAACTATGGCAACTGAAGTGAGGATTCCCATAGGGCTTGGCATCTGAGGTCAGGCCCCAAGCTGGTGTTAAGTGGCCAGTCTATGCTGAAGTCCATGGGGCGCTATCAATTAACAGCAGCTGAAGATCTGCCTCCGCAATACCACCTACATCTCTAGGAGCGAAAAATGCCAGTACGTCACGGGAGAATGGAGACAGCCAAAATCTTGAATTAAAACAACTAGGAGTTCTGTGGCACCATTTCTGTGGGCATAAGCTTTCGTGGGTAAAACCCACCTCCTCAGATGCATCACCTGTTAAGGGATGCAAAAAGGAAGATGTCCAAATCTCTAAAGGATATCCAATAATGTACTTATTGAGCACACAAAAGTGGGTAGTTTAAAGTGGTTTAGAAAGGATCTGCTTACAGAAACAAGAAAACAAAGTTACTTGATGTTTTTGGTAAAGTACCTTTCTCATCTGAATTCTTACAAACACCACTTCAGGCGTCAGGAGATTCTGAATATGAGATGCAAGACTAACCGACTTTCAAATACCATGTCAAGATTTTCCATTCTTATTTCTAAAAAAAACTCTTCCCCCTAATTTGACATGTTATAAAATTATGTGTTGAGCTAAACCTCCAAGCAGGGCAATAAATATTAAGGCTTTTTAATAAATAGCAATGTCTACATGTGCAGCAGCTTGTTGTTTTACCACTAAATCAGCAGCCAGATCGCCCCAAAATTGTCTATGATAAAATCCAGCTAGAATATCCCAAGCCCACCAAGAAACCACGTCTGTGCTCTAGCCCAGAGAGAGCTATCGGAATTCCACACTGCCTGAGCTGCTTTTAGCCAACACAGGCTCAAAAGACAGCAGTTTTTTCACAATTTTTCATTCCCAGCTTCCAGAATGTGCTCCTCCTACAGGCTGAAGTTAGGAAGCTGCTCAGTTGCATTGAACAAAAATTGCTTCTGAACTCCAAACATTCTGCACTTGTTCACACAAATGGATGGACACCCTATTCTATGCCAAAATGGACTCTGGGGTTTGAATGGGCTTTCTGAAACACAACTTTCACTATTCACTCAGTAAAGCAATTCAGTGCAGTGATTAAAACAACAAACCGAACACCACCATCTTTTCCAGAAAGCTTGCTATCCAAGGCAGCCAAGTGGAAAGGAAAAGCGTGTTTCTGTAACTGACAAAAAAAGAATCAGCCTCTAGATACTTTGCTCGGAACATTTTTAAAGGTCTCTGCCTACTGGCGACAAGTGAAAAAGCTTGCTGCTGCTCCTTTTAAAAAAATGTTTGAGAAATCCAGACAGCATATCTAAATATTCATATTGCCTATATACTTGAATTAAAAATATATGGCGAATATATGTGTGTATACAGTATTTCTTACATATACACACGCTAAGTGTGTGCCTAGAATATACACACATACATTCACACAGTATATATTAACCTATATTGCTCAAGTATATATAATATGTACACTATATAGCTATAGAAACAGAAAACACAGGTATTTATATATATACGTGTACAATAGATACATACTAGTATTTCTCTATAAACACGCTACATTTTTATGACCGTACACACATGCGCTCGCACACTTGCACAGCAAAAAGGAATTTGCAACTGAAACCCAATGGAAAAAGAGAAAAACTCGTCATTGCTACATAGTAATACACAGCAGAGGTTTGTATTTCTAAGTAAACAAAGGCCTCAGAAACAACAAAGACAACTGAGAACTGCTTTGCCCCTGCCTCCCGTTAGATGCACATCAACATTTTGGTGGTTGCTGAATGTTAAGAACATGAATGGCCACACTGGGTCAGAACAAAGGTCCATCTAGCCCAGTATCCTACAGTGGCCAATACCCGATGCCCCAGAGGGAGGGATCACAACAGGTAATCCTCACATGATTCTTCCTCTGTCACCCATTTCCAGGGAAACAGAGGCTAGAGACACCATTCCTACCCAGCCTGGCTAATAGCCGTTAATGGACCTAACCTCCATGAATCTCTCTATGATGCGGAAGGGCAGAAAATGGGGGGCAGGAAGGGAGGAAATGAAGAAGATTCTATGTAGTTAATGTAAGTTTCAAACACCCAACTGGATCAGCAACCAGAGCTGAATAAAACTCTCCCAAAGAGTCAGCGAGACCCTCGCCCAGTTTGGTTCAACTCTGGCAAGTTAAAGGCAGACTCGTGGTTTTATTTTTGCAGGATGCCTGAAGGAATACAGAATAGCTCTCACACGCTTTTTTGCCGCTCTTCCCCCGCATATGTAATGTTCGAGGAAGGGTGCAATTCTTACAGGGACCCATCCTTACAGAGACCCAACTGTTGCAAGGCTTAAAAACCCACCAACCCTTACAAATATCTATATTTTTTGCACAAAACCAGGTGCCAAACTCAGCAGGGCAGCAGTGAGACCAAATGGCTGCGGCACTCCAGACCGCATCCTAGGAAAGGATTCCTTTACTTCACCCATTGTGCAATCCCGCTCATCCGGAGCATCGCCGAGCGACTTGGATTTCCATGCAGAGGAGATCTGGGCAGACAAGGGGGCTGCCCCTAGGCTCACAGCACTGGAGTAAGCTGTGTCATTGGGGTCAGCACTGAGAGGAAGGTCCAGTCACTTGGGGTACGTCTAGACTACAGGTCTTTGTTGACAGATACTGTTGACAAAGCTTCTGTCGACAAAGAGCGTCTAGACTGCATCCAGTTCTGTTGACAAAGCAAAGCCGCAAAGCAGTGGACCTTTTCGAGCATACGGACCCCTTCTCAAGCTATTAAAATTTCATGGACCCCCTCTTTGCTCTTTGGGGGAGGAAAAGAAAAGGAAAAGAAAAGTAAGGACAGAAAAAGAAAATAACAATCGTGCCCATCTCAATGGGCCTGATCCTTATTTTTACACTTTCCACGGACCTCCTGCAGTACTGTCGTGGACCACCAGGAGTCTGTGGCCCACAGGTTGGGAACCGCTGTTTTAGGAGACCCCCCCCCGCTTCACCCCACCCAGCAAGTGTCGCTTGCAGAGTTAGCAGCTGCTGCACCATACAAGCAATACACAGCCCTTGTACCAACTAGAGATGGATCTGAACTCTCTCCAAATTTGAGTCGGAGGTTTTGGTTCACGCCAATTACAGAGATATGCTAAAGCCACGAAGATCCCATTCCCGTCTTGAACTAGTTCCTGGCGCCATGCTTGATTGTTTCACTCGTTTCTTTGTGTACGTCTACACTGGCGCTGAAGGTGTCGGTCCCAGCATGACTTGACATACCCACATTAGCTCTGCTCATGCTAGCACGCTACAAAGAGCAGAACAGCTGTAGTGGCAGCGGACTTACTACCTGCTTTGAGTAAGATCCCATCTGGAAACCTAGATATAGACTCTGCCAGCAGCAAATCTGTCCTGCGCCTTGGCTCCCCTGGCTACATGGCTCCGTTTAGCATGCTAACTTGATCAGTACGATTTCCCAAGCTGGAAATGACAGCTTAGTTCTTATCGTTAGCGTGCAACTTTGTCTATTGCACTTCGCTACCACGTCAAATTATCCAGACCCAGCTGTACAAAACAATCCAGGCTTTCGGGGGTCACGAAGACAAAAAGAGGGTTAAAAACAGCCAATCTCCATGTAACTTTAGAGATACTGCATCACTTAATTTCATCACACACCTCCTGACTTTTCCAGGCTAACAGTTCTAGGACAGCGTATCAACCTGGCAGGTGAAGAGAGTTTTAAAGCACCCCAGAGACATCTGGAAATCTCATAAACTTAAGGCCCCACTCCCTGAAAAAACAAACAACACAACTGTCATCTAAAATAGCCTGAGGGAACAGTGTAAATCACAATCAAAACAAGATCATTGTTTTTCTCTTTCAGTTAAGGCTCAGTAAAGCTGCTGCTCGGTTCAAGTAATCCCTTCATATAAATGTCTTCACCCTTAGGAAGCAGCATCACTCGGCAAGAATAACAAATGTAATGGCTCTCCAGAGTGTCAACTGATTAATAATCGTTTTCCAATAGGTAATAATCTTGATAAGCAAAATCGTCGAACCCCACAACATTGCAAAACTATCTGCAGCTCTGCTGCTAATAGAACTGAAATGGGAAGCAGTACATGGCAGTTGTGAGCTCTTCTAGCAGGCAAGGCATCTGTGCATGGCTAAATAAATCCATAGCGCCCCAAAGGGACACAGTCACTGTTCCAATGGATGAAAACACCTACACACTGAAAAACGACCAAACCAACCTCCATAAACCTTCCCACAACTCAGCCAGACTTCAGCTGTGACCGTGGTTTGACAGAAGGGCTCTTAGGAGCATCACCGTTTTAAAAACTGTAGGTGGGTTTTTTTTTTTAAAATCACAATACACAGCCTGAGCCTGCATACGTGCTGCCAAAGAGCATGAGGAAAGGAGCTTTGTCAGCAAATATCCAGAGGTGCTGTGTCTGTAATTAGCATTCACGCCCAAAGCCTGCAGTTCCTCTAGTTCTACAGGGAGCGGTTGGAAAGCCACTTAAAGGGAAACTAAAAGGTTCTTTTCAAGGCCCCAGTTCAGTGAAGCCCTGAAGAATGTGCTTAACCTTGAGTATATGCTGAGGTCGCTGGAACATCAGCAGGCGTTCAAAGAGAAGGGTTTAACCACATAGGGAGGGTGGACTGAATTAAGGTCTAAAAAGGAAAGAAATCCATGTTATTGCTGACAGACGCTCGAGTTCCATCAACTGGGTGACTGGCTGATTTAAAAAAATCCCCCAAAGGATCCTCCATTAATTTTGTGGGCATTGCAACATCAGGGCTAGAGTGAGCTTTTGGATAAACCAAACAACAAGCCCTTAATACCTAGTCCTCCACAATCCTTGCGTAATCTGAATAATACAGGAAATAGCATGTGTGTATCTATGTAGGTTGAAAATAATTACACACACACACACACACGACTATGTCACATGTACTCGTTGGTAACAGCTGCCTGTTTAACAGCATTTAACAGAACGAAGCCAAAGCCTGGAGAAAATCTGTAAGATGCAGGGGGTATTAATGGTTCTCTCTAAAGTTCTAGGGGATTGTAAATCCTCACTAAAGTTACAGGATGTACAATTTTTTAATTAAGGAAAGGGGGTGGGGGGAGAAGAGGTAAAACGGGCCAAAAGATGGCAAGAGAAATTCAGTTTCCCAACTATAAAACAAGGGGTCTTTGAATGCAGCCTTCCTCCTCACAGTCCCACTCTCTGCCATTTCTATGGGCTTGTTTCCACTATGCGGTTGATCCACTCTGTGGCGATCGATCCACCGGCCATCCATTTATTGCGTCTGCTTAGATGCGATAAATCAATCTCTGAGAGCTCTCCCGTCAACTCTGGTACTCCTTCAGGATGAGAAGAAGAACCAGAGTCGATGGAAGAGCAGCCCTGACCAACCTCACCGCACAGAAGATGCCGCGGTAAGTACGTCGACTCGCATAGCTAAAGCCACAGAGATTAGATCGACAGCGGGGGTTAGCGTTGACAAGGCCTGTATCTCATCAGGGTGTGGTTTTGTTGCCAACATATCGCACATCAGGGGCTTCCGTTGCAGACTCGTAAGTGATGCTTGCCCTCTCCATTCTGTGTTTACCATCAGCTGGGAACCTTGGCTTTACCCCTGTCCTGACTCATGCCAGTTCGGAAGTGGGCTGAGGATGTGTGGGGCCCGGAAGAACATTGGGCTCATTGATTCTTTGGCATGGGGATGTCAAAATGTACGCAGCTCCTGGCGGGACTGCAGACCAGAGGGCTGGCTATAAAAGACCAACATCACTTTCCTCTCAAAAAACTGGTAATAAGGAGCCAGGCCAATGACACTATGTGTCTGGGCATTTCTGTAGGACTCGATCCCTTTTCTAAATATCAAGCCCTGCGGGCCGCTCCAAAGCCACTGAAGTCAGTGAAAAGATTCCCACTGGATTGAAACCTAGCTTTGCCACCAAACCAGAGCCATGTTCTACCAAAGACATTATCCAGCAGGTGAAAACAACAGGCTCCCAAGGGGACGGGTAAAAACATTGCCTGCTCTGGCCAACCGTTTTGCAGGATGGCAACGCGTTCATCAAGAGCCCTGCCCACAAAAGGACGTGTGTAGCAGTCGAAAGGCCTAGGGTTGCCAGGTGTCCGATTTAATTGTGTCTTCTGTCCGGTTAAAAAAAAAATTAAAAAATCAGAAAATACCCGACCTGTAAAATGTTCGATATTTTCTGTTTTTCTTGGACGGAAGGCCGACGGGGACATGTTTCCCTTGTTGTGTCTGGCAGGGGGAGCACGGGAATTTAAAGGCATTGTGCCCCCTCCCTTTTTTTTCCCCTCAATAAGTTTGGTCTCTGTTGGTTTTTTTTTCTTCTCAAAAAGTTTGGTCCCACCCACCTTTTTTTTTTTTTGCTCAACCAATATTTTTTTTGTGAAGGTATCTGGCAATCCTAGAAAGGTCAACGAGCCAGGAGCTACAATGATAAAACCAACGTTGCCTCCATGAAGAGTCCTAATTTGAGAAAGCCAGGTGCTCAGGACCATGAGCTTCCTCACCCTTGTGACTAGAGATGTGGCGGAACAGCAGCGCGGGAGGGGAAGCGGCTCAGCAGAAATGGAAAAGAGTGGATTTGAGTCTTCATCACCTGCCTCTATTAGGCTTGTTATGCAAGTGCGTCTCATGGCAACCACCCTCAATGTTATGAGCCTCGGGATAGGGGAAAAGGGCAGGGGTGCAGGAGATAATAGAGAATCAAACTTCCTTGGGCTTCGAAGGGTTCCTGGACCCAATGTCGTAGTAAGAGGATGTTGGGGGGACTATGGAAAATGGAGCTAATACACATACCTTCAACAGGCTACAGAAGCCCCCCGACATACATGTCGGCAGAAGACAGCCCTTGATAAAGAACCATGCTGCAATGTTCTCTGTGCAGCCAATTCTGAATTGCAGAAGGAACAAAACAGCTTATTCCCCACCCCCTCACACTGAACTGTGCACAGAGTACCCACTTACTATCTTAGCTGAATGCAGATCAGAAGGGATTGTTACCATTTTTATACAGTCTGGTGCTTGTAGAAAGATCAATACGATTCAACATTCTGTTTTCACTTTTAATTCCACATTGCTTTCCATTGTGTTTTCCATGCGCTCTGCTAAAAAAAAAAAAAAAAAACAGCCCTTCCCCCTCGGGGGTTGTTTTGAAGCTCCCCCTAAAGCTACTGTGTATGCAATCTGTCTATACCTCTGCATTTCAGTGAGAGCCTGCACGTCTACGTGCAATTCCTTTCTCACCAAAAAAAAAAAGCAAGAGAGCGTTTTGCTTTGGAGGCTAACGTCAGGAAGCCATCAGAACAACCCCCGGCCCTCCCCACTTAGAAGGGGGGGGAGGAAAAAAAAGCTTGTTGGAGCTGTTTCCGCTCATCAGTTCACAGTCTCTTTTTCATGGCACTTCAATCTCTCTCTCCGGAGTCAGGTTTTTCAAGAAATACTGTGAGAAAAAGAAGAAGAATAAAAAAGCATCTGCAACCAGCTCAGAAGATTTCTAATGCTTTTCAGCTTGACTGACTTGGAGTGCGTTGATTACACCATTTATATTTTCTTCAGGTACCTGTGGAAAACCAGAGAGAGATGGAATGTTTCCAGTAAAAGCCACTGAGGGCCAACTGTGGAGAGAGAGGCTAGTTGAGAAAGGCAGCACACAACACTAACGTGAACTATGGGGAACATCGTATTTACCTTGGGCAGGATACTTGGAGCTCCACCATTAATAAAAACCAGATGTTTCCAGGCTCAGTCTGGTTTTAGTGGTCTTAGAAACAGACTGCCTTGTCCTACATGTTATAACCTGACAGCACAGGATGGCTGACTCTCAACACTGCCCAGGAGGCCTGGCAAATAACTAGGCAGTCAGTAGCAGTGTTGTACGTTGTACCGGGGCTGAGGAAGTCCCAGGTCAAGCAGTAAATCAATTTTTCTTAGGTTCCAAGTGGGTTGCCCCCATCTCCCCTCAGGAGTCTTTCCCGGCAGCGACACAGCCAACTGGCAAGGAGAATTTCATGTTGGCAGCTCTGTTTTTTTAAAAGCACTTCCTCTGGGCAATCAACAGTGACTCTGCTCACAGCTGCAGACAACTCTCCCCACCGCGCGCTTCTGGGCACTGCCAGATGGAGGAGCAGATGCCGAGAGCACCAGCCAGCGCGAGGAATGGGAGAGAGAATGAAAAGAGAGATGTGACAGCCCCCTGAGGGGAATGCAACTGGCAACACCACCCAGGTTCCTCCACTGTGTCCCGCCAAAGGGGGCTATCACCTCACCCGCTAACAGTGCAACTTTCACAGGAGAGCGCATGAAGGGAGGAGAGGGGGCCATCAGCAGAGGACGCAAGATGCATTTAATTCTTGAGAAACATCATCTACGCGCAGGGGTGTCTGGCCAGGCCAGT
>JANRFK010000867.1:6842199-6857039 GCA_030068395.1 Apalone spinifera | reverse complement strand
AAGACCCACTTCGTCAGATGCATGTCAGGACTCCTCGCCGCTATAGCATGGAACAGTCCACAAAAAAAGCTTGAAGAATACAGAAAATGCACCCCCAAGACCTGCACCCCACACTAACTCTGGGGCCTACTGACTCCACCATCGAAGCACCGAGGAGCAAGGCCCAGGCAGGTCCTTACCCAATTTTGGCTTGACGAACCCATTCGTTATCCCAAAATCATCTGCAGCCACCGTCTCCCCATTCACGACCCTGAGGATGGTGAACTCAGCAGCCAACGTATGCATCACGAAGGGCAGGTCCCGCTCGCGTATCTGAGGACAGCGATAGAGATGGGCATGTGACAACGCTCCCACTTCTGCTCTGTCTGAACTGGACAACAGAGCGGATGACAGGTGGTCTTTTACACTGCTGAGCTATAGGAATAGGTACGCACCACATAGGCTCAAAACCACAGGGAGGTGGTTGTGTTAAATGAATGCACTAGCCTCTGTCCAACTATCGGGGGTTTGATTTGAACCTCCCTGGATTCAACAGAAAGTCTCCTGTCAACCTCAATGACATTTGAATCGGGCTGTAAGTGTCCACTGCCAACAATTAACAACGCCCCGGTGCAGCATTACTTCAAGTATTTAATGCTTGCTACATTTTCTTTTAAAAAGGTGGAGTTGGAACCTCTTCACTGCCCCTACTTCAGCAAATTCTCATCCGCTGGGGACCATCCTATTGTGTCTTACCAGGATGAAGTCCGTCTGATAGGTGGACAGCATGAACACGGAGATGTTTTGGTCAGCCAGTGGCGCTATTACGGACTTGGCGATCTTGGTCACTCCGATGGGCTGGGAGCTGGAGAAGCTGCCTCCGCCTGAAACGACATTGAGAGCCAGCCACGTAGCATCTGCCACACTCAAGTGTTCTGATGAAGGAAGCTCTGAAAAGAGATGTAAAGGTAAACAGGGGTCAGTTGCAGTGCCAATTATTTTCAGACATAACGGCTTTGCGCAAAAGGGGTTTTCTTGCGCAAGATGGGGCAGTGTAGACAGCCCCGTCTTGCGCAAAAGCCTCTTCCGCGAAAATGGCGGTTCGTTAGCTATGCAAATGAGGCTCGGCGATATTCCAACGCTGAGCCCCTTTTGCATAGCTCTGGCGCAAAAGCGCGCCAGTCTAGACGTAGCCTATGGCTCCAAGTGCTCTGAGCTCTGTAGAACGAACCTCCAATGCATATGACAAGTAGTCAGTGAAGGAGAACCAGAAAGATGCCATGGGGAAGACCCAACCTTGTATCTCTCAATGACCTACTCCTCCAAGGGGGATAGAAGCCCGTTTGCCATTTATGTTTGTAATGACTGCAACATGTTTATTATGTTTAATTGGGTTTAACAAACCTTGTGAAGCGTACTTACAGCCATTTTCTTTGCTTAAGTAACCCGTGTCCTGTAATTCAATTAACGTTAAAAAAAATGAGTATGGAAAGTGACTGAATTACCACTTCTGGACACTGTTTCCAATAAGCAGCTGGATGTAAAAGTGCAACCTAAATTTGAATGAAACAAGGAAGGAGCGGCAATTTCTTCTAAATAGCATCAAATATGCCAGCAGCGTGAGGGGAGGGGAAGAAGTGCCTTGCTCAAAAAGCTGTAAAATGCGCAAGGTCCAAAGAGTGCTGGAAATACCAAATGTAACATTAACACACATTCAAGGAGGCAGTGTGTGTAGACTACACCTCTCTGTTGACTGAGAGATGTAGATTAGGCACATCGAAATTGCTAATGAAGCAGGGATTTAAATATCCTGTGCCTCATTAGCATAAACATGGACGCCACTTTTTTTCAAAACGGAGTTTTTTCGAAAAAAATGGCAGTCTGGATACGGATCTGTTGAAAATAAAGCCTTATTTGACAGATCCTGTAAACCTCATTTTTTGAGGAATACAGGATCTGTCGAAAAAGGCTTTATTTTTGACAGATCCGGGATATTTAAATCCCTTCATTAGCAATTTTGATGTGCTTGATTTGCATCCCTCTGTCGACAGAGGGATGCAGTCTACACGTAGCCCCAGAATAAGCTAATAAATAAAAAGGAAAAAAAGCAAGTGCCGGTGTTTCACCACCTCTGGAAATTCAGCAACCAACCTCCCTCTTTCTGCCTACAAATGCCTCTCCCAGCACTGGAACAAGAGAAGAGAACCCCTCAAATGGCAACCCGCAAAGATGGGGACAGAACTAAGTAACAGCATTTCACTAGTCAATGCCTGGCAACCACAGATAGGAAAAGCACCTAGGAATTCAGATGCTACTGCCAAGTTTGCAAAAAGGACTGGCATGGAAACCTTGCAGTGATACTTCCCTTGCTCCTAGCAGCTGCATCCTGCTTCTAACCAGAACGATGGCCTCTCTTATCACCAGAACACGGACGTGTGAAGTGTGTGATAATGAACAACAATTTTTAGAAGAGTTTGAGTCTAGGTGGATTTTTTTTTTTTAAATGAAGCTCCCCCTCAGGTTCAGTTAGGGTTTGACTTGGGCATGAAGGTGTGCACAGGGTAAGGTTTTGTGGGGCATGTTGTCTGGGAAAGGCAGAGTCGTTCAGTTCAGTTTGCCCATGTCCTTGTTAAACAAACCTCACTCACGGTCTCACCCTCTAATTGTTCGCGCTGTTCTAATTGTTCAAAAGGTCAGTTCATGTGTCATCACTTTCACTCGTGTTAAGTGAACTGGTTGCTTTCAAGGACACACCACCTACAGGGTCATTCAGTGGAACTCTTAGCATCTGTGTCCATCTCCCTTTGAATCACTCGTTATAGGCCACTAGAGAGGTGGTTAGGATATTGGACCACATGGATTAATGTTTCGTGCTGGAATAACAGACTCTTATGCCTCATTCCTCTAAAGCACACCAGATCTTTTGAAATCTGCAACTACCACTGAGCACAGACAGATTCAGCACAGAATATGTGATTTCCCCTCAGCAGAAGGAGCACAGGATGTTGACCACACAGAATCAAAAAATGAAAAATGGTACCACTAGCCTTGCTGGACTGGCTTAGAAGTATGAGTGACAATTTTTCTGTGCAGCACTTATTCACAGCCTGAATAATTCTCTTCTGAAATACGTTTGGGACAACTTCAGACAACTATGATAAGTACTGTGGAGCATTCACTTGGAGGAAACAAGTTATGACAGTTCATGATGCAGATTCCAAGGTTCTTCCTCACACGGTCATGGATTTCCTTTGTGACCTTGGCCACGGCAATCCTTCTGTACTTCAGTGTCCCCATTTGGAAAATGGACATAAATACATTGTTGCCTACCTCAAAGAGAAACTGCGGGCTTACTTAATGTTTGTAAAATGCATGCACACTATTGTCTCTGCAACAAAAGCGCTGTAAGAACATAAAAGATTATTAGAAAGTGGAACAATGAAACAGCAAATGCATCAATTTTTCTTCCTACATTTAAGATGCACATGATTCCAAAGGGGTTACAATGAAAGAGCTATGATAGCAGTTGGAAAATGAAAAGTTTTGTACCCATCATCTGCTTACACAGAAAACTGGATCAGTGCTATGTTGTGTACAGCATATTCCCTTTGTTAGAAAGGGTAAATTGTAGGCTTTTCCCAGACAGGAAAATTGGTCAAGCAAAAAAAAAAGTGAGAGCTGTCTCTTTAACCGGGGGTGGGGTGGGGGGGTGGGGGGGAGAGGAACTTGAACTTTACGGAAATTACTTTCGCTTTACAGAACCCCGGGGTTCTGCAGAGCACCATTTGGGAAACACTGTGACAAACAAATGCTTATCGGATAGTTGAGTTGACTAGTCACTCTCCCTGCCACTTGCTGCCTCTATCAGAAAGAGGCAGCAAGGGGGGCGAAGGGGGGGGGGAGGGAAGGAGGTGGTGCTTCAAAGCAGCAGTGCCACGGGGAGCCTGGGCTGCACATGGCATTTCAGGCTGCACATAGCATTTCAAAGCGGCAGCGCCACATGGAGCTCGGGATCAGCTGAGGACTCCCCCGCTAACCTTGGGCTCCATGCTGTGCTGCCGCTTTGAAACCCCGTATGGAGCCTGATGCAGGGCTCCCTACAGCATTTTCACCATTGAAGTGTAGCAACAGCCCTAGGGTTATAATTTGCATCGATTATTCGATTAGCCAATTACTCAAAATGTAACATCCCTAACCTGTTTAAGGACTTGTGTTTACTTACTGGTGCAAATGTACGTGTGATAGATTTGTTCCGGAGAAGAGAGAGAAGCAAAGACGCTTTGTTTATTTTTATTTTTACACATAACAATTGTTTATTTGGGTTGTTTAATAGTTGGCTCATTTCATAAGCACTCGCAGTGAGAGTCAAATCTTAATTCATTTTATGAATAGTTTTTATTACAGCAATGAATTGCATATGTTATATGATATTACTAAGTCGTGAATGACTGCTCAACAGATTCCTCACTGTTTGGTTAAATGTTTCCTTTCAGTACTGCAGACTCAATCTTAAAAATATTTAAATAAATTGTGTGTCCCTTTTAAAGACCTTCTGTTTTTCGAGCCTTTACGGCACAATTGTATCATGTTTTCAAGCTTCACTCTGCAACCACGAGGGCTAAAAATCTACTTTTTAACTATGAACACTGAGATTTTCATGCGACACCGTAACTCTGGCAGCCAGAGCTTTAGGAAAAGGCTTTTGTTTTTTTAAAAAGAAGTTTTTTATCATTTTGCAGTTTAAAATTCTGCCTCCTAACTTGCAGTCTAAGGCCTTAGTCAACACCTAGCACTCTTTCCACTGGCCCATACTGAGAAATGCCTGGCAGGTTGCAGGATGTTGATGTTGATGCACAACTGGAAAAAATGAAAGCAGCTTGCTTCTCCTATGACCATAATACAGATTCAAAGAACTAGATAAATTCATGGAGGTGCTGTCCATCAATGGCTATTAGCCAGGATGGGTAGGAATGGTGTCCCTAGCCTCTGTTTGTCAGATTCTGAGAATGGGTGACAGGGGAGGACTCACTTGATTACCTCCTTTGTTCACTCCCTCTGGGGCACCTGGCATTTGCCACTGTCAGAAGACAGGACACTGGCTAGATGGACCTTTGATCTAACTCAGTATGGCCATTGTTATGTTCTTAAAAGATTTTCCAAAAGTTTTACGGGGCAAGGGAGGTGAATAAATGTTTCCATACTGGACACAGAGAGATGTTCACAGCTGGGAGACCTTTACAATTCAGGAACCGGCTACTACTGTGTGAACACAGAACAAAAGCATGCAAAGATAAGCAAAACCAACCCATCCACATGGGCACCACTCTTGGGCAACTCCTCAACATCTAATAATGTATTAAATATCTCAGGGATGTTACAATTAAATAGTAACTTTTGGGGGGCACACAAAGCTCTCCCTCCTTCTCTATTTTTAATGTCCATCTGCCTCTGGCTTAATAATTGATCACCAAAGACAATTTTCTTGGCACACAAACTATATACAACCACAGTTGGCAGTTTCCAGGCACCCACTTGATGCAGATCAATTGCTAGGCAGAGAAGTTCCTGGCTTCAGTTTGAGTTGAGCGCCATAGTTAGCCTCTCTAGTGAGCGATTTAGCCAAACACAATAGCTTGAATGGATGAAAGGACTTAATTTGCAGAACCCTGCAAATCCATTGATATCCAATTTATATTTTCATCCCTGGGTGTCAATTAGGGTTGTCAGGTGTCTGGTATTCACCCAGACAGTCCGGTATTTTCGCCTCCTGTCCGGTAAAAAAAAATTCAGAAAATACCGGACACCTAAGATGTCAGGTATTTTCTGATTTTTTCCCCGGCCAGGAGGTGAAAATGGTGGGCACCTGGCAACCCTACAAACACTCAGTGCCCAGCCTCCCTCCCCCTCCCCACTCGAGGCCCCCCCTGATCCCATGGTTACCTGGTTCCGCAAGGCTGCTGGCAAAAAGACCAAGGGGAAGCAATGACTCCCCTGAGTCTTAGTGCTCAACCGCTCTCCTGTTCCTATCCCTACACTCACTCAACTTTGGTCCCCCCCCTTTTTTTTTTTTCAACAATTTTTTCCCGGTGTTTTTTTTGGAGGGGGGGGTGGAATTTTGGTTTCAACCATCTGGCAACCCTAGCGTCAATGCAGATATCCGTGGCTCATTTCTGAAGATATGACGGGAATGCAAATTTCCATTCCAATTCCCTCCCTCTAAGTCAGCTGTGAAACCTTAACTCTTATTAACGTATTTAGTTACTATTGCACACGTGCGCGCATGTGCGCACGCACACAAATATGTTAAAAGGAACATTGTTAAGGTTGCAGAGTCAAGCATCCAAGGAAATGTCACATTGCTAATACAAAAAACACTCCTGCTCTTGCACATGGGTGGTTTTCTTTTTTCTTTTTTTTTTAAAGGAGGAGAATTTTTTTAACACAGGTAAAACAACATGTGTTCCCTTAGCCTGGTTCTTACAAATGGCTGAACCATTTTGACTGAAATGTTATCCCCCCATCACCAATTCAGTTTGAGGCAGAATTCCAGCATGGAAAACTTTGGCCCTGACTCTGAAGGTGTGACAAGGCTGTAAGCAACTGAAAGAGGGTCTCACGGTGGGAAAAGTTCAGCAACCTTTCCAAAAGTGGGTACCACCAGACGCACCGATAACATATGCGCCTAATATTTTCCTTGGGAGATGAGCATTTTCATGGTTAAGGAACAGGTTCTGATTGCAACTCAGTGGTTATAATGAGGCCAGGAAGAAAAGTTCCATAACTTTGCACCAGAGGGGAGGGGGAGAGAGAGAGAGGATGAAGTGCAATAAACACATGACTGCCAGCTACAAGACGTGGACAGATTTGTTTCCTTTAAATCAGCAGTTCTTAACCTTAGCCTGCAACCCCTTTGGTTCTCAAAATATGTTCTCGCACCCCTTATTAAAAATCGTTGAAGTAGGTCAGTTCTTTAAACCTAAGCTAGATCATAAAAATCTGGCATATTTCGCACCCCCCGAAAGGGCATCTCGCACCTGCAGGGAGTGTGTGCATTCCAGGTTAAGAATCATTGTTTTGAATGAAGCCAAAACACCCATGAGATCTGCTCTCTCCCTTCCCAAGTTTCTTGGGGCAGGGATCGTTTCTTGGGGCTGGGCTTGTGTAGGGCACAGTACAGTGCAGTCCCGGTGCACACCTGGGGCTCCAAGGAGCTATCCTAATGCCTATAATCATGCCAGGAATGAAGGCCTGCAGCTAAATGGGATCAGCCGAAACCTCTAACTGGCTACACAGCATTGCCAGGACGGCTCATAAGCCCAGCAATCGCACCTGGCCCACAGCTGCTCACCCGCAGCGAGAGGATGAATCGGGGCGGCCACTCCAGGCCCCATAGAAGCTGCTTCAACTAGCCTATGGATGGGAAGGACCGGGACTTACAGGGGCCTGGCATGGTGGTAGCAGAGGGGTCGCCTCCCCTGCACTCACCATAGGGGCGGTGGGAGCCGGAGCAGCCCAGCAGCCTGCTCCACTCCACTCTCTCTGGGCCTGATGCGCACAGCTTCTCAGCAGTGGCGGGAAGCAGAGCGATCTGCCCCAGGGCCCTCTGGCACCCACTGCCTACGTGGCAAGTGTGTGTGTATGTGGGGGGGCAACCCCTTCTGCTGCTGCACCACACCCCTGTAAGCCACTGGGGCTGGACAACAGGGTGGGGTGAAGCAGGGGAAGGGCTCGGTGTAGGGCAGGGCCTCAGGCAGGGGGGTTGCCCTGGGACAGCCCTCCTCTCAGGACGGCCCTGCCGGCAGCTATGGTCTCTCCTGTATCTGCCTCATCTCCAGCCCGGCCTTCACACTGGCCCAGCCTTCCTCCTGGTTCTTGGCTCTGGCTCTGACCCTTGTCTTGGCTCCTGGTTCCTAGACCTAACCACCCACGCCTCGATCCGTGAAATAAGTAACAGCAACATCTGTATTTTATTGGTTTCTGGCGCACATTTTTTCAAGCGAAATTTGTCTCCAGATCCCCAGACACTGTTTCAGACTCTCACTCGCCATGGGTTACTTGTCCAAAAAAGCGATTTGAGAGGCTACGTTACAGCAAATAACTATATCCCGTTTAACTGCCTAATGCTTTAGCGACAGTCCGATTCAAACAACATTCTGTGTAATCATGGGTTTGGATTTCATACCATTCATGCGGATATTACAGATTACGCTCACAGAGAATTTCACACCATGACCCCAAAGTTGCTAACTTCATCTGACTGTGAGAGTGCTTATTATCCACAAATGTGGGAGCTATTTACACCATTCAATTGAGTGAATCACAAACTCATTAGTCCTCCCGCTATTTAATAAAAGCGAGGAGACTAAGAAAGCGGCTTCCAAGCCAATTTGGCCAATCAAAACATGTCACCGGGCGATGCTGCCAAACAAAAGTGGCTCACATGCAGTGATATCAAGTAGATTAACAAAAATCACCCACGGCCTAGAGAGTTGCTAGAAGCTCACTGTAGCGGCACAACAACTAAAATGCATTTCGAAAATAAAACTGAACATTTATTCCAGGAAAATACTTTCTATTTTCTGATGAGCTTTACTAACCAATTACGATCCCTACTACAGAAGCTGCAGTTAACCAGAGATCTCTAGAGAGGGGATGATAAAAGGCCAAGAAGAACTAGAATACATTGTCCCTGGGAAACCAGAACAGTATGCAGGAACGTATGTGGCGTTTCCTTACTTATTCCATCCTCTGATGATAGGAAGTGTAAGGTCAGCAGCAGTCCCAGCTTTCTGGGTACATCTGCTTGCAGTGCTGGAAGTGTTACAGACCAGGAAGTGGCAGTCCCTCCCATAGCCTATTTCTAGTACAGAACGTTTTTGTGCATGGTGTGAGATACGGATGTTAAATATCGGTTAATTCAATAGTCGATTAACCTCATACATTCTTATTGGTTACTTGACTATTCTATAGTCCATGGGAGCAGGGCTGGCCACAAATCTAAAATTTCTAGGTGAGTAATAGAACCACTACTTGTTACTGCATATGATAAATGCAGGGCAACAATCTCCATGAAAGGACATGACCAAGCAGAACTTGCAATTCCCACCCATACACTTAAATTATACAAGTGGATATTGTTAGTGTTATATTGCCTTGAAAACCACAAATGCTGGTACTTTCGTAAGCCACGGACCAGCTCAGATAGAAAATTATTTCAAGAATGTTTGTGTTCCGTATCAATGGACTGATTCCTGGGGCAGGCAATTAATACCTTGCAATTATTCAGCAAGACGAGGGGATGATGGAGAGAATAATAAATAATAGATCTTCACAGCTGTGAAAGACAATACCTGACTCCAGCAATATCAGCTGAATATGAGTATTAACCCAGGCCACTGTAACAAACTTGCTGTTTGATGTCTTTGCAAGTTAACTGGGAAAGATGGAAAAAAGATAGCCCGCAGAGATATAGAACTGACATGGTCCAGGGAGGGGAGGCTGTCAGAAATGTTGCTACAAGTGTAGGGTGGTAAGGGAAGGAGAAGAGAGAAGGAAGCACACAAACTCAGAAAGCAGATGATGTTTTCAAGGCGAGGAGTGTGGGGGACTAAGGACACATCCATAGTAGAGATGTTAGATAGTGGGTAATAGAATAGTCGACTAACTGCATGAATTCTTAGCAGTTACTCAACTATGCCATATTCCCCACGGGTGGGGCTAGGAGCCAGTGTGCTTCAGCCCCACTCCTGGGGAGCCCCCTGCCACCCCATGCTGCTGCCTCTGTATCAGAGGCAACAGTGCGGGATGTCAGGCGGTAGCCGGTCTGCGAGGAGAGCCAGTTTAAAAACCATACCCCCCCGCACAGACTGGCTGCCTGTTGCCCTGTACTGCTGCTTCTGATACAAGCACGGGATGGCAGCAGCCCCTGTTTGCAGGGAGTCGAGCTCCCCATGGACAGGGCTGCTGGTGGAGGATGGGGGTAGGGGAGGCTGCTGGGGACCAGCCTCTGACTGTGGCGGGCCCAAGTTTGCGGGCAGTGGCAGCTGCCGTGAAGCAGCCTCTGCCCGTGGCGGCCTGGGCTGGCTACGGACAGAGGCTACTCTGGCAGCAGCCTCCCCTACCCCTTCCTCCGTGCTGCCGCCGCAAGAGGCATTGCAGAGCTGTGCTGGAGGACAGGGGGAAGCTTTTAAGATGGTTCCCTTCCCCCAGCACTGTCTCCTGCTTCCACCCCCCCCAGGCGGCAAGGGACGGGGGCATGAGAATAGTTGATAGATTAACTGATAAGCCGAGGCTTAGCGGTTAATCATCTAGACATCCCTAATCCATAACACCAATACACAAGCAAACCGGGGGACCATATTCCAAGCTGGGAACATCCTGTCTATAGAACAAACTGCAACCAAGTCAAGGTAAAGCTGGGTTGTAAATCGCACCGGTGTGATTTGATTGTATCAGGAGTATGAAAGCCAAGCAGGACCCATCAAAAATCTGCACAGAAACAGGCCAGTTATCTTGATTAGAGCTTTTAATTGCCTGCAACTGGTGGAGCCCTGAGGGTACGTCTACACAGCAGCCTTATTTCTTTTTTGTATGTGATAGAGGCATTAGAGCTTTGCAGGTGGGATTCTCAGAAGCATCCACGGGATTTAAGAGCACAGATCCTAGGGCATTGTTCCCCAACCTTTTTGTGTGGCGGGCGCCGCACCGGTGGGTGACATTATCCTGCTGCGTCGCCCGGCCGGCCGGCCCCGTGCCAAGTGCGCCTGTGCCAAACCCCTCACAGTGGCCATTTCGCCACTCCGGACCGACCGCCTTGCTCCCGTGGCTTCCCGCCACGCTCCCTGGCAGGTTCTCCCGCCACTGGCACTTCCCCACGCCCTGTCATGGCGCGAATTCGGCCCCACAGCGCATACGGCCCGTCCTCCCCGGGCCATCCTGCGTCGCGACCCCAACTAGGCGGACACCGCGTTGGGGACCACTGTCCTAGGGACTTTCCTTGGCACTTCAGTTGCTCAATGACTTAGATTCTTTTGAAAATTCCACCCAGCATCATCATCTCATCCCCTTGGTTTTGGTCCTCTGATTCCATGCATCTTCTCCTTTGGATAATTTCATACATATTTATACATTATTTGTGTGCTTCGGATTTTACAAACAAGATAGAAGGCAAGTTCCCTTCCTTAAAAAGCATAACATCTAAAGGCTACGCTGCTACAGTTGCACCATTGTAGCACAGCTGATGAAGATGCGTTATGCTGACTGTTGAAAACTCTCCCATTAGGCTACATCTACACTACGTGCTTCTTGCACAAGAAGCCTTTTGCACAAGAGTTTTTGTACAAAAACGTCTTGCGCAAAAGCACGTCCACACTTCAAAGCACATGGCAAAAGCGATGCGCTTTTACGCAAGAAAGCGTCCACACTGCATGGACGCTCTTGCACAAGAAAGCGCTGATGAACAGGAAAGAGCACCTGGGCTTTTTCCTATAGGGGTTTCTTGTGCAAGAAACCTCTCTGGAGTGTCCACATTTGCCTTCTTATGCAATAGATGTAGCGCTAAAAGCAGTTATGCCTCAGAAAAGGAGGTTTTCCTGTGGCGGAAAAAGCCCTCTGTTCTGCCGCTTAACTGCCCATTTAATTGCACAAGAGCTCAGTTGAGGTGTGGACGCGCCGCAGGTTTTTGCGCAAAAACAGCTGTCTTTGAGCAAAAAACTTGTAGTGTAGACGTAGCCTGAGAGCTTAACCAAAACCACCTCTGGAGACGCTGTGGCTATGTTGGCGGCAGAAGTTCTCCTGCCGACGCAGCACTGTCCACACCGAAACTTAGGTTGGTGGGCACGAGGGAGCTGAGAATTTGTTTCCTGAACTGATGAAAGAGTGGAAAGGAGTCTCTGTAGATGGCCGGCGAGTTGAGTTCCTGTTGAAATGATGGTTCTGGGATTTTATTGTTTGCTAATGATGTCAGGGTGAACATAAGAATGGTCAGACTGTGTCAGGTTAAAGGTCCATCCAGCCCCGTATCCTGACTGCCGACAGTGGCCAATGCCAGGTGCCCCAGAGGGAGTGAACTGAACAGGTACTGATCAAGTGATCTCTCTCCTGCCATCCATCTCCACCCTCTGACAAACAGAGGCTGGGGACACCATTCCTTACCCATCCTGGCTAATAGCCAGGGTTCGACAAACTATAGAATCTACTTGCCCGTGGCGAGTAGATTTCAGCCACGCGCCCCGTTTACCGGTGGTGCGCGCATGCGCAATGCGGCTCTTGCGCATGCGCAGTGCAGGGCTGGTGAGCGGTTTTTGCCGCCGTTTGTCAAGCCCTGCTAATAGCCATTAATGGACTTAACCTCCATGAATTTATCTAGTTCTCTTTTAAACCCTGTTATAGTCCTAGCCTTCACAGCCTCCTCAAGCAAGGAGTTCCACAGGCTGACTATGCGCTGTGTGAAGAAGAACTTCCTTTTATTTGTTTTAAACCTGCTGCCCATTAATTTCATTTTGGTGGCCCCTAGTTCTTATATTACAGGAACAAGTAAATAACCAAATATGCGTGGAAGTTGGTCATATTTTTATTGTGAATTGTAAATCCAATGAAACAAATTATTTAAAAATGGAAGTGTTCTTTTTTTTTTTTTTTTTGATTAATCCTTTTTAATGAAGAGGGCTTACCTGTCAAACTCAAATCCAGACCCAGGTCCTGATACTAACCCCAAATGTAGCCCAGGCTGCACCAGAACATTGCTTCCCTGGTTGATCTGCGGTATAGTTCTATTCCCTGCCCCCCTATCGCCACCCCCACTCAGGCATGTGGGCAAGCTACCACAAGGTCTCTGCTTCCTCATTTGGAGGTTTCCCACTTAAGTCATTTTGGTTTCTGTCATGTTTTGTTTATGCCTCTAATTTCCCACAAATGGGCAGCCTGGGAACTCTCTCTACTGCACGGCACAAGATTCACTTTTCCTGCAGGGGATTTTTATTTTTGCAGCGCAGAGCTAGTTAGAGGTCTAGATGGATGAGTAGGTTGTATTTATTTTCCAGTTTTCATGCTGCTCCTTATGTGTGTGTGTCTTGGGTAGATTTGAATGATGCAGGGAAATCAAGAATATGCTTTAGGTTCAAACCTGCCGTGGTGCATATGAATTTCATTGGGGGCTGGCTATGTTGAGCTAATGGTTAAGGGGGCAGGGGAAAAGAAGAAGCCTGGCCTGCTATAATTCTGCTTGAGTGAACTGGGTGTCTCCAGAGTATCCAGCGAGATCTGGGGAATCTCATTTTAATTAGGAGTAATGCTGCTTAATATTAGGAGTATGGCACTTAATATTGGATAGCCTCACAGCTGGAATTTATGTCCATTCTGAAGGGCATAAATATTCCCTCCTTTAATTTCTTCTACACATACCGTATGTCAGAGAGGAAAATGGTGGCTTGGGAATGACCAATAGAAAGGGGAGATTGCAGTGGGGTCCAGAGCATTGGACAGGACTGGAGAGCAGTTCTGTTCTTGTCTCCGCCATTGGTCTGGGGCAAGTTGTTTCACCTTCATCCCTCCTCCTGCCCTTTGGATGTGCCTTTACTGCAGTCACAGGCGTGGCTATCTGGCTTAAGTAGCCCTAGCTGTGCTAGCTTTAATCTTGCAAGCTCTGGAGCTGTGATAGCATGTACTTCTGTGCAAGCTGTACAAACCTGACCAGAACCATGGATAAGGATTCATGGTGCCAGTCTAAACTGAAGCTGCTCTGGGATCCAGATTAGCTAGATTAAAGCTGGGAACCACGTCAGCTGGGCAAGCCCCAATCACACCCTTTTGATTGCAGTATACACCTCATTAGGCTTTAAGTTCAGAAGGGACCACTGTGATCATTTAGGGTGTGTCTAGACTATTGTGTTTTTTCAAAAAAACTTCACCTGCATCTAGAATGCCATCACGTTCTTTCAAAATTAAATCAAAAAAACACAGCGGTTTTTTCATTATTGGTAAACCTACTTTTACCAGGAAGAACACCTTTTTTCAAAAGAGCTCTTTCCAAAAAAGGTGTTCTTGAATGCAAACAGGGCTTTTTCGAAAGAGAGCGTCCAGATTGCCTGGGTGCTCTCTTTCAAAAAAGCAGATTGCTTTTTCGAAACCCTTGTGCCTGTTTAGATGATCTCTTTCGAAAGAGGCTTGTAGTCTAGATGTACCCTCAGTTTCACCTCTTGCATACTGCAGGCCACAGAACCTCCACCCCCCCCCCTACTCCCATAATACTCTCTCCTGTAATAGATCCATTACCTCTGGCTGAGTTACTGAAGTCCTCAAATTATGATGTAAAGTACCCTCTATCTGTCTTGTCTACTTAAAGCAGTAGGGCCTGAGACATACTAGTGCATGAACAGCAGCTAGCACGGTTGGGACTCTCATCTCGGTTGGGGCTGCTTGCAATAGTTATAATTAATAGTAAAAAACAAGAGATCAAGGAGCCAAAATGTTGCTGAAAGATGCAGCAGCCTTTTGCAGCCTAGGCTAATGCACTGGAATCATTATGATGGTATAGAGACCAGGTGGGTGAGGTGATACCTTTTATTGGACCAACTTCTGTTGGTGAGAGAGACTTCCTTGAGCTACAGCCCAGACCTGAAGAAGAGCTCAGTGTAACTCAAAAGTTGTGTCCCTCACCCAGGAGTAGTGCAAGGCCGGCTGCAGCAGCTGGCACCCCAGGCAGGTGACGCGATTGGCGCCCCCGCCTGACGGCCGTCAATGGCCATGACATCATCATTGGGTGCCCGGGCTAGCGGCGCTCTAGGCAACTGACTAGTTCGCCTAGGCTCATGGGCCGCCCCTGCTCTCACCCTCCGTGTCTCTCTAGTACTGAACTACTCAAC
>JANRFK010000867.1:6816687-6839400 GCA_030068395.1 Apalone spinifera | reverse complement strand
CCGTCATCGCATTGCCGTTGCCGCCACGCTTCCTTAGGTGCTGGGGCGGTGTGAGTACAGCGGCCAGCCGGCTGTAACCATGTGTTGAGGGCCATGAGCAAAGTTGTTCGCTGGCTGTGACCACGTGCTGTGGGCCATGTGCAAAGTGGCTGGCTGGCTGTGACCACGTGCTGGGGGCCGTGCGCAGAGCTGCCCAGCCGGCCGGCCTTGAGTAGTTGCTGCTGGTGCTGTGCACAGAGCGGCCAGCTGGTGTGACCTACACTCGGTCACGTTCTCCAAGTGGCCAGCGGGCTGCACTTCATTATTTCTGAAAATGCACTCGTGGGCCACAAAAAACTTTGATGGGGCCGCATACGGCCCTCCAGACGCCCGTTTGACATGCCTGCTGTATGCAGAATGGTTAGCATGCTGATCCCACGGCAGCATAGGAGAGGACGCTGTGACCCAGCACTTGGGTCACATAAAAGTGTTTGGAGTGATATGAACTGGTTTTAAGGACAGGCTGAGAACAAACTATTCAAATGGGGGATCATCCAGGAAGACAATGAAACCCTAATGGGTCATAAGTTTCAGAGGGGTAGCCATGTTAGTCTGTAATTGAAAAAAAAACGTAAAAAATAATGACTCATCCTGCAGTACCTTAGAGAGTAACAAAACACGAAGATGGTACCAGGAGCTTTCGTGGGCACAACCCACTTCTTCACATGAATGGAGTAAGGGGTCCAGGTTCAAAATAAATAGCAGAGAAAGAGAGGGGATGGGAAGGGAAAGGAAAGGAGAAAAAATGGGAAAAGAAGAGTCAATTAGAGTGCCCAAGCTAAATGAAGCTGATAGAGTGGGTTCTAAGTACTCTTCAGTACTGGTGTTTGGCTTTTTATGACATCAGGATGCGGAATGTAGGGGTAAGCCAGTTAAGGTCTTTGTTTAAACCTCTATTGTAGAGATCAAACTTGTAAATGAAATTAAGTTCTGCAGCTTCCCTTTCAAGCTCGTTTTTGAAATTGGCTTGTAATAATATGGAAACTTTGAGATCCATTCACGAGTGCCCGGGCAAGTTAAAATGTTCCCCAACAGGTATCTGTGTATTACCTTTTCAAATAACTGATTTGTGTCCATTAATCCTTTGTTGTAGAGACTGTCCAGTTTGGTCAATACATATTGCAGAGGGGCATTGTTGGCACTTGATGGCATAGATCACATTGGTATGATCCTCTGATGTGGTAGTTTATGTGGTTAGGGCCTGTGATGATGTCTCTTGTATTGATGTGTGGACAGAGTTGGCACCAGAGTTGATTGCAGGGGTGGGTTCCTGGATGAGTGTGATGGAGATCTATTACGTGGTTGCTGGAAAGAATTTGTTTGAGGTTAGGGGGTTGTCTGTCGGCAAGGATTGGTCTGTCTCCCAGGGCCTGTGAGAGCGAGGGGTCATTTTTTCCAGGATAGGTTGTAGATGGCTGATAATGCATTGGAGGGGTTTAAGATGTGGGCTGTAGGTGATGACAAGTGGAGTTCTGTTGTTTTCTTTATAAGGACTATCTTGAAGAAGCTGATATCTGGGTACTCGTCTGACTGTTGTTGTTTTTTTACTTCTCCGGGTGGATATTTTAGTTTTAAGAATGCTTGATATAGTTCCTATAGGTGTTTGTCTCTGTCTGTGGTATTGGAGCAAATCCAGTTGTATCTTAGGGCCTGGCTGTAAACAATCGATCGGGAAATGTGTCCTAGATGGAAGCTAGAGGCATGCAGGTAAGTGTAACAGTCGGTAGGTTTCCGGTATAGGAAATGTGGCCATCTTGTAATTGAACTGTATTGTCAAGGAAGTGGATCTCCTGTGTGGACTGGTCCAGGCTATGGTTGATGGTGGGGTGTAAGTTGCTGAAATCCCTGTGGAATTCTTCAAGGGTCTCCTTCCTGGGATCCACATGATGAAAATGTCGTCGATGTAGCGTAAGGATGCTAGAGCCATGACATTCACACCTGGTGAACAACAGCCAAGAGGAAGGAGATTTACTCCATCTCTCAGCAGGGAAGCAGGACAAAGGTCTGAGCAGGAGAACAAGGGGCTGGCCATGATAAGAGCTGAGTTCATAGGTTACGTCTACACTGCCATTAGACACTGCTGGCTGCAGGCTATTTAAATCTGGTGTAGCCAGCTAGGCTCAGGCTGCAGACCAGGCTCCGGGATCCTGTACATTGGAAGGGCCCCAGTGTACAGCCTGCAGCCCAAATCAGTCAGCATGGATGGGCGAGCTGTGGGTTTTTAATCACAGTGCAAGCACACCAACATAGACAAAGGAGGCACTCAGCTGAGAGAGAGAGAAAGGAGCAGTGAAGGAAAGAGGAAACAAATATGGTTCCTCCAGCTGCACAGCTCAAGGGAGCCCTGGTGCTGGCTACTCTGAATGTGGGCTTTGCCTTTGTTTCCCCATGATGTCCTAAAGACTTCCCCCTCCTGAACACCAGGCGACTAATAAATCCTCACTTTGTTTGACGAGGCTGCCGGCTGTCACTCTACGTGAAGGGAACATACAGAAACCCGTTGGAGAACATTTCAATCTACCCAATCACTCTTTAAAAGATCTCCAGGTGGCTGTCTTGTCACAAACCAATTCTACAAGCCAAATACATAGAGAGGCGTTGGAATTACAATTCATCCACAAATTCAATTCTCACACTGACGGCCTCAATCGAGAGGAGGGATGTCTGGGACATTATCAACCTAACCTTCAATGAAGGTGCCAACAGCTCTTTATCTGTGTAGATTCTTGAGTGAGTACCCTTCCTATCTATTGCTATCCGATGATCCTTATCTGCTTCTTTTAACTTTCCAATCTTTAGGTGCTTATAGGTTACCAGTTCTGCCTACTTGTTTTTCCCTTTTATATTTTCATACCCTCTGCTTCTTGTTTCCTGCCCCCCTTCTTTTTTTTCCCTTCCCACCTCTCCCTTCTCCCCTATTTATTTTGGGTCTGCACATCCTAAACTCAAAACTCCGGTCATCTGAAGACGTGGGCCGTGCCCACGAAAGCTCATGATACCATCGACATGTTTTGTTAGTCTATAAAGTGCTACCAGACCATTTGTTGGTTTTTAAGTTTATACTGTACATACTGGGAGCAGTGTGCCCTGAAAGCCTCCCCCAGGAGTCACGCTTGGTAGGACGTGCTATAGGGTGCCACAGAAAGAGACAGGCCTTGCTGGTGAGGCCCAGTTCTCGGGCCATGGATGTACCCCCCGTGGCTATGTGTAGGTCCCTGAGGTCCAGCACACTCCAGCGAGCCATCCCAAGGGCCTGTTTCCAGGCTGGGGCATGCACTAGCTCTTGTGAATCTGTGACAGATCAGGTGTGTGTCACCCACACAGCTAGTGGGTGTGGTTCACCGTCCCATGTAGTGGCATTTAGACCACGTACAGTGAAAGATAAGGACAAGGGAGCTCTACAGCCTAAGCTGAGCGCCAGCTGGTTTTCTAGCACAAGCGGTAGATGCTCCTACACTAAGCTCCAGAGGTCCCAGGTTCAAATCTGCCTGGTGGCGGTTACGTGTGTACTTTCGTTGTCACACCTGCAGGGCTGGTGTATGGAGGCTTCAGTAACTACAGGGTTAAGCTCTTCTCCTCTGAAAGGTCCGCATACAGCTCTTATTAGGCTATGTTGAAAGCCCATCACCTTTGCCCATGTGGTTGTCTAATGTCAGGAATGTGTTTACATTTAATCTGAACCCAGGCCGAGCCAAGTGCAAAATTCTTGCAAGCACAGATGCTCTTAACACTCTGAAATCCTGCTAATCTGATAAATCGGCCAGGGAACGATGTGGGTAAACAAAGCTGGTTCCTGATAAGGAGCATTAGAGATAGGGCATTCCACACAGTTAGCTCCCCAGGGGAGGCAGCAGCAATAATGGTTTGCATTGTTCACTACAGATGCTGTGCCAGAGAAACTCTGGCAGGGGATTTAGCTGCCTTCAGCAAGGAGGAAGCCGGACACTGCCTAGACCGCTGTTTGATGTCGGGTGCAGCAAGGGAAAACAACACACCTGCTCACAGCTAGGCTCACCCAAACATTAACATTTTATTACAATACTTCCTGCCCTCAGGCATAGACATGTATGAGGGAGGGGGTTGCTCCAAGAAGGAAACGATGCCTGTAACCAAAAGGCTATACAAGCAAGAAAGTTTAGACAGAACTTTGTTTTTCTTTCTTGTAGCTTTTGGATAGTACTTAGTAGCTGATGAGCCACAATGCAGCCCAGGTAGATGGCTCCATTTTGTGCTCTGTGCCAGCCAGCAAGACAGAAAGAAACAACTTCCGATGCCACTGTCCCCCCCACGCCACCACTTCCTCAGAGTCTGGTTGTTATTTCCCTGGTGAGAAATTTTTCTCCAGAACCAAGGGCAGGTCTACATTGGAATCTAACCACGTTAAGCCACCACACCGCCAGGGGCTCATCCATTCATCTCAGACTTTTTTTCTTGTGTCCCAGTTGGGAAAAATGACTGATGCCCATGAGCCCATAATTATATCCTTTAAAGCCCCTCCCCTCTCACGCGGCGCTCCTTGCACAGATACCAGGGAGTTCAACACCTCCACCCGCCAATGGGCACTGGGTTGGCAGCCAGATCTCCATGTCCTGCGACCCACTACTGGGTCACGACCCTAAATGTGGGAATCACTGATGTAACTAGTTTCCTTAGTGTATTAAGCTACTGTGCTTGTTTATTTTGCTCAGTTATCTACGTCGTTCCATCTGCTACCTTTTACAACCACTTAAAACCTGTCTTTTAACACTGAATACAATCACGTGTGTTTAGTAAAAACCCAAGGTAAATAATTACTGCTTAGGGGAGTAAGGAGCCTGTGCCATCTCTCTCTTTACAGTGGGAAAAAGAGCAAATGTCAGGAGTTTACACCGTACAGTTCTCTATGCAGCATAGAGCAGATTATCTAGGGTTCAGCTCCCAGAGGGGATGTGCACGTGAGCTGGGAAAAGGTCTCTGCTGTACTACCTTCAGCCTGTGTCTGCGGCCTTGGGGTATGGCCCTATCCCTGCATCTTGGCTAAAGCAGGCCAGAGAGCTAAGCTCAACAAAGCAGGGCTATAGGGTGCCCAGGTTGTCAGGGGAACTTCTTAGCACATCAGATGACCACCCCAAGAGGGTCCTGACCCATCCTGTGTACATGATAATACACTTTGGCTATGTCTACACTGTCCCCGTTTTCCGCAAAAAATATGCAAATGAGATGAAGCGTGGAATATTGCCATGCCTCATTTGCATAATTAATGAGGCTCGGTTTTTGCGCAAGAGGCAAAAAAATGCGGAAGAATGGCTCTTGCGCAAGAGGGGGTTTTTGCGCAAAAGCCTCTTGCATAAAAATGGAGCCTCGTTAATTATGCAAATGAGGCGTGGCGATGGTCCATGCTTCGCCTTATTTGCATATGTTTTTGTACAAGAGGTTATAGTGTAGACATAGCCTTAGATGTGAAATAGGAATGTGTTTTTCCCGCTGCAGAAGCCCCATTTTTGATGGCTGGATGAATTTTTTGCATTAATCCTTGAGAGTTACATCAGCTAAACAAGATGCACCTTGAGACTCCACCCTGCATTTTCTGCCACATGAATTTTCTGTTTAATAAACTTTAGCACAGTTTGTGTGTCCCAGTAACGCTGTTTTAGTAGTCATGGTGACAAAACTCGGGTCCTTGGCAACCCATCAATGATGCTGTACAGCTAAGATGACTAATCCTAAAAGCTTAATTTGGAGAACTCGTTTGAATACTTAAAGATATGCAGGTGTGACACAGAGGCCCCGGTTCACGGCTTTGTCAGCAATTCTCATCAAGCCTTACGTATTCCCTGCACTTCACTCACAGCTATCATGAGATTTATTTAAAAGGTGACACGTATCTTTTGAACTCTAACACCACACTGGTCAGCGATGCCATTGTACAATGCTTGTAACAATTCTGAGGTCAAATTATGTGTATTCTATGGTATCTTCTGGAGGCTGTAAACAGACAAAGGAGGCAAAATAGGAGGTTTCTTCCATCTAAAGGGGAAAGAAATTATGGTGGAAGACACCCTGCCCAGCAAAGAGAGTTCTAACCTGCTAGTGGGGCCTAATGCAAGAATGGTCACACTGGATCACACCAAGGGTCCATTTAGCCCAGTGTCCTGTCTTCTGACCGTGGCCAGTGCCAGGTGCCCCAGAGGGAGTGAACAGAACAGGGTACAAATGTTCCCTCCCGTTCTGGCAAACAGAGGCTAGGGACACCATTCCTGCCCTGACTAGTAGCCACTGATGGAACTGTCCTCCATGAATTTATCTAGCTTTTTTTTTAACTAGTCTTTTGTGATAGACTTGGCCTTCATAACATCCTCTGGCATCATAGAATCATAGAATATTAGGACTGGAAGGGACCTCGAGAAGTCATCGAGTCCAGTCCCCTGCCCTCATGGCAGGACCAAATACTGTCTAGACCATCCCTGATAGACATTTATCTAACCTACTCTTAAATATCTCCAGAGATGGGGATTCCACAACCTCCCTGGGCAATTTATTCCAGTGTCTGACCACCCTGACAGTTAGGAACTTTTTCCTAATGTCCAACCCAAACATCCCTTGCTGCAGTTTAAGCCCATTGCTTCTTGTTCTATCCTCAGAGGCCAAGATGAACAAGTTTTCTCCCTCTTCCTTATGACACCCTTTTAGTAGGGGCTACTCCTGCAGTTTTGCTAAGGGGGAGTCAAGGGCTCCTTGGGATCTGGCAGAAAGCTTCAGCTCACCTGAATAGGGTACCCCAACTCACTGGCCTCACGATCTGTGTCTAAGCAGTGTCCTGTACTATACTAGTGGAAAACCAATGGCACGCTGGTGACTGCTCTCCCTGTGACATGTATGTGTTAACGCTGTGTGGTGTTATGAATGTTCTTCAGTACTGGTTTTAAGTCTGTGTTTGAATGCAGTAGAAAACAGGTCCACCCAGTTCTTGAACACAAATGAAGCCGGGTGGCCGGAGACAATAGGAAAGCAATTTACATATGCAGCAAACAGAGCCATCCAAGCCAGAAAGATGCCTGAGGAGGCAGCCTGTCTTGATCACAAAGGACTGCCTATTTTGACAAGGAAGGAACATTTTCATGCAAGATTAGAAAGAGACACCATAAAAGGAAGTGGAGAAGAAGACTACTTAATCTCGACAGGGGATGGAAGTCCTAGGAAGACTTCCGGCTTCTTGACACAAGGACGGTACATTCCAAGAGACGTTTTTTGAAATGTTTACTGTGCTCTAAAAGGAGGGGCAAAGAACCCCTAAGCTATCCATCATTTAAGGGGCTAAAGAGGCCAGCACTCTTGAGATGGTAGAAGGATGGGTCCTTCAACCAACAGGGCTGAAGCCTCTAGTATTGCATACCCCAAGGTTCAAAAATCATGAGTCAGGTTTGCCCAAAATAATGAGAAAAATCGTAGATGTAGTGAGTGCTCTTATTTGCCTTCTGCAACAAATTTAGGGTTTTATTTTTGTTTTGTTTCAAAAATCAAGACTGAACTCATCACATCTCCATTCGGCTCCAGGAGCGGAGACTTTCAGGAAAACAACGATTATGGGACTCGTGACTAACCCATGAGCGTTGGCAACACCGAGTCTCTGGAAACTGATTATAGGCAAGAAACATGCTTAAGCCAAGATTTGTAACCGACTGAAATTACGTTTGCAGCTTAGAAAAGTACGCCTCCTTCGTTAGTTTGTAACCCTTTCTAAGTAGGGATGTTAACATACGTGTAATTAAGTAATTACATGCTGGGCGGCGGTCAGCTCCCGCCTGGCGCCCCGCGCGGCTGCCTCTGTAACCGTAAACCTGCGTGTAACCATGAACATTAACAGATGAGCCCAGTTTCACATCCCTATTTCTAACCTTTATTCCTTCTACTTGGAATCACTCAACCTGTGAATTTTGTTGAATAAACTTCTTTAATTTTTTGCAACTCAGTGCAGTATTTGCAGGGAAGGGTGCATCTGCCCACTTCAGTGAATAAGTGGAGACGTGCTTTTGTCTTATTTTGTTGAGTGCTAAGGGAGCTGGACACCCCCGGGCAGATGGTCCTGTGGAAATCGTCACTGGGAATGCGTTGGGGTCAGCCCCGCATACGGCCTCGATTAGAGTGGCATTGTTGTACGCCAGATGCTAGGGTCATAGTGCTAAAGAGCACAGATACTCAGATATGGCATGTTTATATACTGGCTGGTGGTCTCCGGACTGGGAGCAACAGCCGTTAAGACACAGGGTGATAGGGCAGGCAGTGACATAACCCTTTACTGGTCTGGACTAGGGATGTGGACATGTAACTGGTTAATCAGTGATGCTTACCGGTTAACCCATGCCTGGGAGCAGTCTGCTGTGTCCCCATGAGGGGCCGGGGGCTGCTCCAGCTGGAGCAATCCGGGATCCTGTTTAGTCAATTAACGGGTTAAACATCAGGTTAACCTAACATTTAACCGGTTAACTGATTAAATGGGATTTTACATCCCTAGTGGGGCTGCACTCTGGAAAGTGACAGCAGGTCTGTAGTTCATGTGGCGATGGCCCATGTAGCCATGAAGTAGAAGCACCCGGGGCATCTTCTAGGTGGAAAATTAAGTGGATTTTTCAAGTGAGATGTAGAAAGGGCTGGAGTGAGATCCACTGGCTTCTGGGGTTGGCTCTAGGCTGTAAGGCGTCAGTCTTTCAGCTCTCTGCTGGCACTGAACAGTCATGGCCACCGCGTGAATTAGTGCATCCTGGGACAGCCCAGACAAGTGTAGCACTAGAACTCTGCTGGGCTGGATCGGCTTGGCTTTGTTAACACTGATGTCTGCCCCAACTCCCTCGATGCTGTATTTCACTTCTAAGCCAGTTTGCTGCCTGGCCTTTCCCACACACACAGCCACGAGGATGTTGCGAGTTGCCTCTGCAAGCCGACGCGCCGGCCGAAATCGCTGTGCCTGGAACTCATTTCACTTCGTGCGCTCTCTTTTTATTTCCAAGAAAAAGCGATGGGCAGGAAAACTGGCCTGGTAAGCCCCTTCCAAAAAACATGGCTGACCAAATCATTCAGGAAATTGATGACAAAATCCAGACCAAGAAAAAGCTTTCCCCAACCCTCCCAGAAGAGGATGCACCAGAAGTAAATATTAGAAACATTAATATTGGAGCGCCCTACTCCAAGAAAAAGAACACAAACGCCAGGCGGTGTGGGCCTAAAGCCAGCTTCCAGAGCCCTACACAAGTATTATTGGCCGACTATTATGATTTGCCATACGCATTTATATCATGCTAGCACCCAACTGCTCCAAAGAAAGAGAGAGAACAAGTGACTTGCCTGTATTCACAGAGAATACAGCAACATAGTAACCCGCTTCAGTCCTCATGACAGCGAGTCTCCTAGCCCAGGTCAGAGCTAAAAATAGCAATGTAGATGTTCAGTTTTGGGTAGCAGCCTTGGTGCTGACAAGTGCCAAGGTGGGAGGATGTCAGAACATAAGAACAGCCATACTGGGTCAGACCAAAGGTCAATCTAGCCCAGTATCCTGTTTGCCGACAGTGGCCTATACCAGATGGCCCTGAGGGAGGGATTACAACTGGTAAACCTCACATGATCTTCCCTGTCACTCACCTCCAGAGAAACAGAGGCTAGGGACACCATTTCTACCCATCCTGGCTAATAGCCATTGATGGACCTAACCTCCATGAATCTATCTAGCTTTTTTTTGAACCCTGTTAAAATCTTAGCCTTCACCACATCCTCTGGCAAGGAGTTCCACAGGTTGACTGTGCACCGAGTTAAGAAAGAGCTATATTTAGCTATTCAGCACAAATCTGAGTCAATTGACCCAGACCCCGACACCCACTGCTGCCTGGGCCGTTTTTCTGCTATGTGACATGCCCACAGCGCCTATGGAAGAGCTGGGAATTAAACCCAGTTCTCCCAAATCCCAGCTCAGTGCGTGGCTCACAAGACCATCTTTCCTCATTGCACCCGTCTGCCAAGAAGGACTGTGCTTCTCCACACCTGGCCTGCAGCCAGAGGGCGAAGTGGCAGTGCGAAGGCCTTTTCCATCAAAGCCTTATTTTAAAACATCACCAAAACCTCATTTTACATAGCGGGGATTATTTTGGACCCAGTCCTCGGGCAGGCTGGAAAAGCACTTTCCATGACAGCCCTCACACAAGCTAAGTGAGCAGAACAAGCTCTTCGTTTTCAGTGGCGTTTTATTCGGCCTTCTGCGCTGCCACGGACAAGCTGAAAGCGCTCTCGCGCAACCCTCCAGTCATGCCGTATTGTACTTTTATCACGGCCATCACAGCTGCAGTGGTGTTCCTCACAAACCGTAGTTACTGACGACAAACTGAGAACAAAATGCTTCACACCATCACCACCTATGGGCTGCAGAAGGGATGTAAAATCCCGTTGAATTGGCTAAACGGTTAAACGTAGTGCAGACTCTGCATTTCACGGGATGTGGGCGGGGAGGAGGGCACGCCGCAGGCAGGGGCTGTTCCAGCCCAGCTGCTCCTGGCCCTGCAAACGAGAGGCTGCTGCCATGGCTCCCGGCTGCCACCCATGGGAGCTGCCCCAGCTGCCCTGGCTTATGGCAGCCCCCCATAGGCGGCCCGATGGAGCTGGAGTGGGCCGCGTATGGGGGGCTGCTCTGGGTACCATTTAACTGTTACCCAGGAACCGTTTAACTGGCTACATGTTAACATCCCTAGAATGGACAGTGACAGTATTTTTCCAAAGGGAAAACAGGGCACCAGTCAGGAATGTCTCTCCTCCCCCACTACAGGTGGGACCACCCAACATCCCCCTTTTTCCCACCATGCACAGGGCCAGCCCAAGCCACGCCCCCTCCTGAATCTTCCCTCCCGTGCAGGGCTGGCATTGCCACTCACCCCCTCACAGACCTCTGCCTCCCAGCAGGGGTCGCCTCCCACGTACTTGGCAAAGCCGTGCATTTGTCCGATTTGCTTTTGCCAGCTGATGATCAGCTTGTAAAAAAAGTTGGGTCGAGCGATGAGGGGAAAGGGCCTGGTTACAGTTTCACTGGTTTAGAAAAAGCTGCACTGGCCTCAAGCACCAGATTTCAGCCTGCCTTTTCCAATAGTCATGAAAAGAGAGGCTCGCAATGAAAAAGCCTCCATCCTTTTAACTCTTGCTCTTCTGGAGGAGGAAAAGTGACAATACAATATTGCACATGCAGCTGTCTAATGTTAAACGGAAAGCACATCAAGCCAAGTCCACCCCCTGTGGTTCTACACAGGCCTTTCTCTGAGATCCAACCTGCAGCACGTACAAAGCATTTGAAAAGGAGTTGCCAGGAACAATGGTTTACTGGGGGGGAGGATGTGCTTTGTGCCAAGGGAAGAGGTGAGCTAATACATCGAATTTTAGAAATGGATCCGACCTAACAGGGAGGAAAGAAAGATTAGTAAAGGGGAACACAGCAAGAGAAAGAAAGAGGGATGAGAAGTAGGAGGAGTAGGAAGCACGAAGGGACGGATACAGCATCTATGCAAACCTTATCTATTCCTCAAAGATGGCAAGGAGAGAAGTCTGGAAGGAGAAACTTAAAGAGGACACTAGTTAAACGCTTCACTGAATTGGAAGTTATCTTGGAGTATATTTTTAGTTGGCACCACCAGCCATTACATAATAGCTATTATACAACAGCACTACAGAAACAACTATTCCATTTGGTTTGGGAAAGCGTAACATGTAGTTGTCCAGACAGAGTTCCTCCAACCAGGGCTTAAAAATAGAAAATCTTCTGACTGGAGTGTTGATCAGTAAGAGCATTTTCCATCAAATGAGGGAGGCAAATTCTTATAAGAAAATAAAATGGAATAAAAATATTGTTGCTAAGCTTGCTAGCGCTTCTCTCTCTCTCAGCCAAACTCCAACAGCATTAACCATCCCTAAAATAGAAATTCCACTAACGCTTATCTGTAGTTTAAAGCCACACACTGGAGTTTTGTGCACACACCAACATTCTCAACATGTCAGAGTTTTTAATCTCCTGACGATGGCACAAAATAGTTATTTTTAAAACTAGGTGAGGCAAACTTGCTAATGAAGGACATTTCTCAGCCTGTTCACAAGATCATCTCAAATCTACAGCCTTTAAATGGTTGTTTAAAATGTTCCCTTGGCATGGTTTGTATTATTCTTCCCGATGGCTGAACAGGCTGAGAAACAGGGACTAATTCTTCCAAAACTAGGTGTTATTAAACATCCCCTCTCCAAAACATCTCTGGACCTAAAAATTGCTTACCAACTGCTAAACTCAGCCTCTGAATGTAAAAATAAATATCAGCCCACTAGCATGACGTGTGTTCACATCATTCTGCTATGTCTGAGGTTTTGGGGCTGGGTTTTTTGTTTTTTCTGTTTGTTTGTTTATCCAAACGTCACAGCAGTGTCAGTAACTCTTTCCTTTTAGGATCAGTCTTATTTCAAATAAATGAGCCGGTACCAAGAAAGATGGAAAGAAAATTGTCTGAGAAATAACTGGTCCCCAGGTAGCAAGCTACTAACAATTCTTCCGCTTTAACGTTATCCTCCAAACCCTCTTTTTCCCCGCGATGCAGAGCTTTGCAATGCCTGTGTCTGTGATGCTTCACTGGCGGACCCCGGGTTTACAAATAAAAACAAGCCCTCAGCGAGCTAGATGTGGAAGGGGACCAGAGAGGCACAATACAATTGTCTCACACTTTGAAAAACTGAACACCACGCACAGAAATATCGAGGCCGCTGCTCGGGATGTGCTGAGCAAAGTCAAAGGGAAGCTGTCTGGCATTAAAATGAAGTGATCCTTGCACAGGGCACTGCCACTCGGGGCTTTGCAGAGAGCAATCACGGCGCTCCATGCAGGAGGAAGGCCTTGTGGGGTCATTTATACCAGCAAGAAATATACAACTGAACCTGGAAGGAACAGTGCAAGAGAACAGGACAAAGACGGCAGCAGCACGTGTACAGAGGAGCAGACCCCTAGGGCAGGGAAGCATGCGGAATTACAGGTTTGATCCTAATTATGGGGCGGAGGAAGATCAAACACATTGAGGTACATTACTATACAAGGAACAGGAACTGGATATGCACAATAGGCCTTTGCCAGTGTAACTACCACCAGGCGGATTTGCACCTGGGACCTCTGAAACTTAACATAGGAGCCTCTACCCTCTGAGCTAAAAGCTAGCAGGCTCTCAGTCCATGCTGCAGAGCAGAGGTGGCCAACCCATTCTGGGCAAAGAGCCAAGATAACAGTGGATCCAGTGCAAAGAGCCGGGGCAAAGTTGTCAAGAAAAAAAAAAACCCCAGCTCTGCCTCTTTAAAAAAACCCGCAGTTAAACGCGGGTTTTTTGAGCCTTTTTGACCACAGCAGGCTTCCGCCGCCTCCCTCCATCTTTATTTCTGCAGCTTTCATGGCCATGCCTGACGGCTCCCCTGCCCAGGTCAGCGCAGGGAGGAGAAGGCTGTTTTTGGGGGTGCGGGGATGGCTTTTGAGCCATGGGGAGGGGGAGCTTCACGAGCCACACCTGCGGCTCATGAGCCTCGGGTTGGTCACCCCTGCTGCAGAGGTCTCTTGGTCTTATCTGTTGCTGTGGTCTAGGTGCCACTGCATGGGACAGTGAACCACATTGGGTGCGTGGGTTACACCAGCACTCACCACTATCATCTTGTGTCATTAATGACAACAGCAGCGAATAAAAGAATGACCAAAGCTGGTGCAAAAAGTTGCTCCGGGTTTAGTTCCCCAAATATGTACCACACACACTTTAAAGCAAGATACGTCTATTTCACAGTGCTCTACACGTGGTCTGTGCCAGCCGCTGAAAGGATAAAGTTGATACTAGAGAGCTGACCGCAAGATAAGCAAGAGGCCAGCAGCTTGGTTGCAATTTGCCGTGGTATTTGTCTCCTCTGTAAAAGTCACAAAAGGATTTTTAATATCTGATCCCTCCCAGCCACCGAGCAGTGAAATGAAAATCCCAACTCAACAGAAGGGAAGGTTTGCAGTCTGAGGGCAAACAAACATTCATAGGTCATTTCAAACCTGCAGAGTCTGGCAAGCGAGCAGTTCCAGGTGCAAGACTAAAGGCATTCGTGGTGGCTGTTTTTCTCTGCTGTTGGATCAAAGCTCTCCCTTACAGGCCAGCGTACAAAGCGGCACAACCCCCCAATGTCCCTTCTCAATGAACCTGATGCCGCGGCGGTGAACAGGCATCGGTATCTGTTCCCAGGCGGGTATGTGAAATGGAAAAGGCATCCGTGGAAATAAACAGCAGAACATATGGTCTGGGTGCTGTTTATCAAACAGAAGATTGCAGTTATTATTGCAATGTTTCTGTTTTAGTCCACGACCAACAGCCCGCCTGTAAACCACACAAAAACAACACAAAGTAGTTGTCTGCCTCCCTGTTGCAGGGAGTTATTGAAAAAGGATACTTAATTGAAAAGGGGGGAAAAAAACCAGTACCTCGATCAAATGAACTAACTGAACTCAAGGGGAGGGATTAGCTATGAAAGACATCCAAGGTTTGGCTGAAGAAAAACACTCGAACCCTAGAAGAGAGGTCCCTCTACCACCTACTTAACCGTTCCAGCTGTCTGTCTCTGTCTCTCTGCTGTCCTGTGAAGCCAAGCCAGCGGTGATGGTGTGGGCAGCAGCTACAGGTCCACCGATAACTCCTTATTTCATCATGCACAGTTGAAGCTTCTTGTAGCACACCCTGTTAGCGTGTAACCCCATTTACAGTACCATGAAAGCGCCACAATAGTCAATATTTTGTCAACAGTGTATCGGAAGGGAGAGTAGTCAAGTGCTGGGAGCAAGGACTCCTGGGATCCTGGCTCACTGTGTGACCGGGAGCTAGCCACTTAACTCCACTGGGCCAAATACACAGCTAGTGACTTATACCTTCACCTGCCCTGCTCAGACTAACGGGTACAACTAGGGTTGCCAGATGGTTTAAAAAAAAAAATTTGTCGAGAAAAAAAAAAGCACTGGGGAGTAACCAGGGAGACCTGGGGGCGGGGGGAATTCGGGATGTTGTGCCGAAGTACGGTTGTGGCCCCCTTAATTGCCGCATGTTCTGAGTGGGCTTCCGTCAGGCACCAAACCGGGGCCAGGAAAAGCAGACAAACTTCCTTCATTACAAAATACCCATTATATGTTGGGTATTTTCTCAATTTGTTTACTGGATACAAAGTCCAAATACTGAACTATCCGGTTCAGTAGTGGACACCTGGCAACCCTAGGTACAACCCAGCTCGCATTCAAACTACTTCATCAGCCTGTAACTTTCAGCGGTCCTTACACAGCCCTCTGGATGTGGTCTCCTGGGTCTCAGTTTCCTGTCTGTCAAAGGGGTACAGTAGTCTACTTGAAGGCAGTGTCTTGAAGGTAAATTCATTCATATTCCTAAAGCACTTTGATGACTAGTGCTAACAGGATGGCAAATAATTATTAACTAACGAGTGCCTCTTCCAGCCCCAGGGATCACTGTTTTAAAAAAAAATTTGAAAGGAGGAGTCCAATGAATTAAACAAAAAGTAAAACTCATTCAAGCAACAGAAAGGGTAAGTAGCAAATAGCATACCAAGCACAATGCATCCCAATCTTAATGGCGGCCTCTGCGTGCTCCTATAATTCAAACAAACTACAACGTGTGGTAGCAGTTTGTGATCTACAACTTGCTGCTAGAACCAGTCCACCAAACTCAATCTTAGCCCCTTGTCCAGAGGGTGTTCTGAACCTGCCCAGGTAGACGGAGGTATTTCATGTATCCTTCAAACCAGTGGTCCATTGCTTGGCTGGGAGACATATGTGCTAAAATTCTTTCATAATTAGAAAATTGCCTGGCACGTTGCAGAAATGCTACCCTGCCTAGGGGCAAAGCTACATAGAACTGGTCTGACCATTTGAAATGGTTACTGAAAACATGCTTTATATTCACAATTTAAAAAACAGTGCAGAGTAAAATAGAGCATCTCTAAAAAACTAAAAAAAGCATTTACCCTCTCCTGCCAAGCGAAGCACGCTATTTGTATTGCTACGGAACACGATCTCTAACTATACCAGAAGAACAAACGGTTTAAGTGGGAGTAAAATGGAACTGTGGGAAACTAACCTGCTAAAAAGGTTTAAAATGGGCCTGTCTAAAATGAGCAATTGATAAAAGTAGACTGGTAAACAGCACTCATCTAATGCCAATATAACAGTGGAGAGACCGAGTGGGCGAGGTAATACCTTGTGTTGGATCGACGTCTGGTGGCGAGAGACTAATTTTTGAGCTTACATGGAGCTTTTCCTAGCAGGAGTTGGCCTTAGAATAGATACTGCCTCATCCACCTTGTCTCTCTAATAGCCTAGGACTGACGCAACACTCTCTACAACAGGGCTACTCAACTTTGGAAGCCCTGGGGGCCACAATGATACTCACAGCACATGCCGAGGATCACAACTTAAGTGTACTTGCATATACATGCAAATATATGCAAATAGCTTCTTTCACACTGACAGGCACGAATACAAAGATTAAGGCAAGACTATACAACACGCAGGCCCCATTTAAGTCAGTTCTGCTGATAATAAAATGCAATATTTACTCGATTTCCACCCATATGACAGCACTTTTAATGAGCAATGACAATCCAGGAATTTAACTACTAAAATGCATATGGACAGAAGACCATTATATTGACTATATTTTTGTTGTGCTTCCCACCCGCAGGCCGCAAACAAACGGGCTGCAGGCCGTATGCAGCCCACGGGCCGCATGTTGACTAGCCCTGGTCTACAACATAGCTGTAATTGCATAAAGGGCTCAAAAGGTAGGGTGATTATTAGAGGAATGGAGCTGGGAGTGGGACTTCCTGATTACCAATCCCAATTCCGGTCCTGAACCACTGTATGACTTTGGACAAACTGCTAAACCTCCATGCCTCAGTTACCCCCATCTGTAAAACGGAGATGATAATTGTGAGCATGTGCTCCCATATTTTTTATGGGAAATATGTTTCTGAATATGAATATGCCTAACTCAAATATGCTTTATGCAAAATGGAACAAGTAACCTACCGGTGAAGAGTTTGTCATTTCCTGAATGTGTATCTTCTATTTCGGTGCATGAATCAGTCCCGTAATTCGACTTAGAAATAGGAAGTACACACCTGTTTATTAATCCAGGTGTGCTAGTGAAAGCTATTAGCAGTACTCAAGGAATGCAGGCAACAATCTCTCAATAGTCTGTTTTTTCCTATGAGCCTGGACTATGGTTGGTCTTACATGTGATCATGCCACCTGGTGCAGGAATCCCTCTTGAATTTGGTACTTTTCCCTAGGGTTTGGGAAATTGAAAGAAGAATTCCCACCCTGGGAAAATTCTATACAAGGGAAGGGGAAGTACACAAAGATTGTCTTCATCTGGCTTCACAGACTGCTCCCTACTCCGAGAGGATATACAAAAACACCTGGAAACAAAAGAACTCTAACAACAGGGGTAGAGAAGAGTGTTTGGTCCTAGGTCAGAAAGAAGAGATATGGCCTGAGAAAGACTTTACCTGAAATAAGAATTAGGGTGAGAAATCATGATTTATAACAACTTCTCTTAGGGTACATCTACATTTGCTCCCTAGTTCGGACTAGGGGTGCAAATGTAGGCGACCAAAATTGCTAATGAAGCGGGGATTTAAATATCCCGCACTTCATTAGCAAGATCTCGCCCGGTGTGCTAGTCCGAATCACAGCTGATTCGAACCAGGAAGTGCGCACCGGGACGCAGTAGTTCGAACCAAAGCCCTTGGTTCGAACTAACGGTACTCCTCAAAAAATGAGCAGGTTTAAAACAAACAAAAGGAAGTTTTTCTTCACTCAGCACACAATCAACCTGTTTGATGTGGTGGATGTGGTGAAGGCTAGGAATTTAACAGGGTTCGAAAAAGAGCTAGATAGATTCACGGAGGTTAGGTCCATCAATGGCTATTAGCCAGGATGAGTAGGAACGGTGTCCCTAGCCTCTGTTTCTCTGGAGGTGGGTGACAGGGGAGGGATCACATGAGGATTACCCGTTGTGTTCCCTCCCTCTGGGGCATCTGATATAGGCCACTGTCAGCAGACAGGATACTGGGCTAGATTGACCTTTGGTCTGACCCAGTATGGCCGTTCTTATGTTGTTTTATGTAGCTTAGTAACTTACTCTGATCTCTCTGGTTATCACTTGCAACCACTTAAATCCTACTTTTTATAGTTAATAAAATCACTTGTGTTTATTATTAAACCCAGTGTAAATAATTGTTATCTGGGGGGACAACAGCTGTGCATCTCCCTCTTTCATTGATAAAGGGAACGAACTTATGAACATGCTCTGTATAAAACTTTTATGCAGAGTAAGATGGATTTGGCTGGGGGTTTTGACCTCCCTGGCGACGTGCCTCCGGGTGCTGTGTCAAGTCTCTGGGACTGAGTCTTCCCAGAGGTCAGCGGCGTTCAGTGTCTCCATTGCTCGGCTGTGGGCTGTGACCCCAGCTCTGTGCCTTTGGTGGGTGAGATCTAAGCTTCTGGCTCAGCAGGCCAGGGTCATGGGGCACCCCAGAGGGCAGGTAGGCGAGCTCAGTGGTACGATCAGCCCATCAGGTGACAGTCTCAAGTGGATCTCTGTGACCCAACCTGTCACAATAATATTTCCCGTTTCACAGAAGTGTCAGGCAGGGATTTAAAATATTGGTTAACTGAACAGTCGATTAACTTCATGAATTCTTATCGGTTACTTGACTATTCTATAGTCCCTGGGGGCATGGCTGCTGTGCTCCAGCCCCGCTCCCGAGGAGCCCCCTGCCACTCCGTGCTGCTGCCTCTGTATCAGAGGCAGCAGTGCAGGGTGCTAGACAGGAGCTAGTCCATAAGGGGAGCCAGTTTAAAAACCATTTTTAAAAAGCAGAAAAGCTGAAGGCACAGACCACTACTTATTGAATCAGATTGGAGTGATTTGATCTTACTGACTGCAGCTTGGATTGCATCACTTGTACTAGTTGCCTGACAAAGTTTTCCCGATTATTTATATGAAACCAAATGTCTTATATGTAAGAAAAATGTCAGTGTTCTAAAGCAGAGCAGCCTTTTGTTATTTTAATGTGGGTGACCTTTCCACAGCCTAACAATTTCATGTCAAGTCATCAAAGGTGTGTGCCTGTCCTAAGGGGCGTACGCCTAAGAGATGGGCTCCCCTGAGATTGATTCAGGAGCACTCAGCTACCTTCTTGCAATTCATCACAATCCAGGCCCAAGTTTGCCCAAACTGAGCACGGACCCAACCACAAATGTGTAAGTCCATCCCAAGAAGGGATGCACAGAGATACTTGTGTGTGCTTTCCTGCTGTCTCGTGCCCTGGAACCAGGCACTGAGCACACACAAGACAGGTGGCACCACCAAATAAAAATTAATAGGCAGAGGGTTTAAAACAAACAAAAGGAAGTATTTTGTCAACCTGTGGAACTCCTTGCCAGAGGATGTTGTGAAGTCCAAGACTGTGACAGGGTTCAAAAAAGAGCTAGGTAAATTCATGGAAGTTAGGTCCATGGATTAATAGAACACTAAAACTGGAAGGGACCTTGAGAGATCATCAAGTCCAGTCCCCTGACTCCATGGCAGGAACAAACACCATCCCTGATAGATTTCTGTCTAATCTGCTCTTGCATATCTCTAATGATGGTGATTCCACAATCTCCCTAAGCAATTTATTCTGGTATTTAACCACCCTGACAGTTAGGAACTTTTTCCTAATGTCCAACCTGAACCTCCCTTGTTGCAATTTAAGCCCATTGCTACTTGTCCTATCCTCAGAGGCCAAGGAGAACAATTTTTCTCCCTCTTCTTTCTGACACCCTTTAGTTGCCTGAAAAATATCCCCTCTGAGTCTTCTCATTTCTAAACTAAACAAGCCCAATTCTTTCAGTCTTCCCTCATAGATCATGTTTTTTAGACTTTTAATCATTTTGTCGCTCTTCTCTGAACCCTCTCCTATTTCTTTCCTGAAATGTGGTGCCCAGAACAATTGAGGCCCAAACAGTGCAGAGTAGAGCGGAAGAATGACTTCTCGTGTCTTGCTCACAACACTCCTATTAATGCCTCCCAGAATCATGTTTGCCATTTTTGCAACAGTCACGCTGTTGACTCATATTTAGCTTGTGACCCCTAGATCCCTTTCTGCAGTGCTCTTTCGTAGATGGTCATGTCCTATTTTGTATGTGTGCAGCGGATTGTTCCTTCCTTATTAGTGCTTATTAAACTTCATCCTGTTTCCCCCAACCATTTCTCTAGTTTGTCCAGATCATTTTGAATTATGACCCTATCCTCCAAAGCACTTGCAATCCCTCCCAGCTTTGGTGTCATCTGCACACTTAATAATTGTACTCTCTATGCCATCATCTAAAACATTGATGAAGATTTTGAACAGAACCAGTCCCAAAACTGACTCCTGTGGAACCTCAGTTGTTATGCCCTTCCAGCATGACTCTGAACCATGAATAACTACTCTCTGTGAATGATTATCCAGCCAGTTATGCACCCACCTTCTACTAGCCCCATCGAGGTTGCATTTCGCTAGGTCCATCAATGGCTATTACCCAAGATGGGAAGGGATGGTGTCCCTGGCCTTTGTTTGTCAGAAGCTGGGAATGGGTAACAGGGGAGAGATCACTTGATAATTCCCTGTTCTCCTCACTCCCTCTGGGGCACCTGGCATTGGCCACTGTCAGCAGACAGGATCCTGGGCTAGATGGACCTTTGGTCTGACCCTGTATGGACATGGGAAGATAGATTTTCATCAAGCAGACACTTCAACAGTTCATTTCAAGGGCTACTCGGGAAGATGAAGCCAGGCAGACATATTATATACTCTTATGTATTGCGGTAACCCCTAGAAGACCAGGCCATAGCCCAGGATCCCACTGCCTAGATGCTGTGCAAACACACAATGAAAAACCTTGCTCCAAAGGTCTTACCCACTAAACTGACCCAGTAGGACAGTACGGACTAGCACAGTGTTTCCCAATTGGTGCTCCGTGGAACCCCGGGGTTCCGCGAAGTGAAAGTAAGGGTTCCGCGAGAACGTGGCATTGCCCCGCCCCTCTTAAAGAGACAGAGTGTTTTGCAGGTTTTTTTGCTCAACCAATTCTGGTGGGGCTTTTTTTTTTTTTTTTTTTTGCTTGCCAAATTTTACCCTGGGAACCTTAGGGGTTCCTTGAAATTATTTTAAGCTGAAAAGGGTTCTGTGGCCAAATAAAATTGGGAAACACTGGACTAGCGTATTTTACTCCCACAGCAAAATAAGAACGCAATGGGGCTTTTCGGTCACCGCTGAGACTCTGCCAGACAGGAACGGATTAAATTCATTTTAAAAGATTAAATGAGAGGAGGGGGAAACAGAACTGATTCCCTATGTACTTCCGGGAACCAAGAGCTAAATCTTCAGGGCTACAAGAATACAAAAAATAAAGGGTCAGGTGCTCTTTGGAGAACAGCAGCCAGGTTAGAACCCAGCAACGGAGGAGAGGGGTCTCCAGAGGCAGGAGGGAAGCTAGTGAGGAAAGGGGGGTGCTGAACTGGAGCTACTAAGATCACCAACGTGCTATCCCTTTCAACCCTCCAAAGACTGACCAAAGGAAGGCAGGAAAGCACCATCACCCAGAAAAGTGTTTCTCAACCAGTGTTACGAGTACCTTCAGGGGTACCTGAGAGAAGTCTGGAGGGCACGTCAACACAATTGAAATTTGGAGAAAATGGAATTTTTGTTTTACGTTTTACAGCGCTTTATTATTTTTGTCCTTTTTACACCCAAAAATTGAATTGCCTGTCTGGCTACTATTCAGTTATTTAAACAAATGTGTTGCAAAGGTTTTACAAAAAAATTGTGTCTGAAACCTAGGTACTGGGAGTACTTACAGGGTTTTTTTTTAAAAAAGGGGGTACTTTATAAAAAAAGCACTGACCCAGAGCAACGGATGAGTCTGGGCCCAAGCAGGTAACAAACTATCACAAATGGCCTTTCTGCCGCCTACCCACTCTGTTCTATTCTGCTTGGTGAGCTAACTAGGAGGCTTGGAGCTGGGGTCTCTAGAGACATGCTACCCTGTCCAATTGCACAGAATATACTGGCCTAGCAGAAGCTCTGACTTGCACAAAATGACACCAAGCCTGGACATTCAAAACAAAGGACGAGCCAACTGCTTCGACTCTAACGCAGCCCATTGTTGCGGCAAAGCCCCACATGGCACATGGTATGAAAGGGAGCACAGAAGTGATGCGGGTTGATGAACAAAGCCATTGTATCTGCAAGTGGACTCACATGATATTTTTGTTAGGGTAAACAAGTCTGAATGCCTCCTGAACTGGAGTGGGTCAGTCTCCACACCTGCAACCCTCTTTCCCCCACAGGAGGCACCCAGACGCTTCCGTGGCGGCTTTTCAAACGACTGTGATTAAGCAGGATGTGCCAGTTGCGGAGGTAACCTGGCAAAGGACGGGAGGTCTTCCTGGGGGAGGATCCAGAGCTGCAGAACATGCTTCAGGTCAAGGTTCGCTGTTTTCAGGCCACGCTGCAAGAACCGGTTTCCACGCCACTCGGCTCTTCCGAGATGAAGCAGCAACAAGGAACAGGGCACTGCTTTTGGGGGGGGGG
>JANRFK010000867.1:6785405-6811338 GCA_030068395.1 Apalone spinifera | reverse complement strand
ATTTAAATCCCTGCCTCATTTGCAATGTCGACCTACCTAATCTGCATCCCTCTGTCGACAGAGGGATGCAGTCTAGACATACCCTAAGATGTTTTTTTTAAATCAGAAAGCTGTAAGACTAGCATGAAACGTGTACAGGCTTGGCAGGGAAATAGCTGCAAGATCCAGGTTTTTCAGCCACTAGTATTCTTTGGTTTGGGCTTTGTAAGTGGAGTCACAATGGGAGTAAACACTAAAAAACAAACACATCCCAAATGATTTATTAATACTTCCCCTGTGGAGTTCAGTGAAGAATGAAGGGTTAGGAGTATTGAAGGATTCCCAGGTAATTATTTTCTGCCATCACAGAAAGGAATTTAAAAATAACTGATCTGCATAGTTCAGTGCTTAAAACTACCGTGAGCACAAACCCAAAATCCCATATAATTAAGTTAACCCAATGTGAACACGCTTTCCAAATTGGATAAATGACTTGGAAGAACAGTTGACTTGTATGTTGACTTTCATTAATGCCTGATGGTGTACTAAGTGCATCAGGCATAAAGACAACATATGGGGAGCTCTGGGGTATAATCTAACCCCTGAGAAACTGCAGTTCTCAACTACAGCTAAACCTCGTATGCTTCCTTATTGCCTGCTTGTATCCAAAATACACTGCGGACTCAGCCCAGCATATCCTGTTTACCAGAGCATGTTGAACCGAAAGCACTTCCGGATGATTGTTGCAGCTGAAAAATAAACTTACCGATGATAAATAAAAGGGAGAGAAGTGTTTTAACCCAAGGGCCACTGAGATTTTGGCTGAGGCCTTGTCCACATGACCAACTCTTCGCCAGCAAAGCTCCCCTAGCATAGATGCTGCTTATGTCAACAGAAGGAGATTTTATGTTGCAGAGTAATTCCCCACCCACGCCATGTTATTAGCATGCATCTATCAGCACAGCTGCATCTTCACAGGGGCTTTGGCTAGCAATGACTTGGCTACATTAATGGGGTGGGGGATGTGTTTTTCACAGCCCCCGAGTGATGTAGCCACACTGAGCAAACTTTGTAGTGCAGACATGGTGTGGGAAGAAGAGCAGGCCTCTGGGCTGGTCATGGGGACGAAGGAGGCAGCTGTCCTGGGGTCCAGTGATTTAAAAGGAGGAGGAGTGGTGAGGCGCGCCAGGCCCTTTAAAACACCACCAGAGCCCTGGGTGGTGCTGAAGGGCTGGCTGGGGTGAGGGGCTGGCCTCAGCCCCACCCCGTGCTGCTTCTGGGGGCCTAGAGCCGTCCCCCAACCTGTCTGTCAGCCGTTCTCGCAGGCCTGATTCCCTAGATCCGGGGTGGGCAATAATTTTAATGGGGGGAGGGGGCGTCTAAGATTTTGGTAAGTGGTCATGGGCCGCACTTCTTGGAGGAGGCACAGAGTCTGGGACAGTGGGTGGGGTGTAGAAGGGAGCTTGGGATAGAGGACTGGGGTGCAGGAGGCAGCATGGGGTCTGCAAGGGAGTTTGGGTGAAGGAAGGGGTTATAATCTGAGGCAGGGGTTTGGGGTGCAGGGTCAGGGAGAGGGGATGGGTGCAGGAGAGAATTCTGGCCTGGGGGGAGGGGTGCAGAAGGGGGTGCAGGGTCTGGGAGGGAGTCGTGACCTGGAGGAGGTGGGGAGAGGGGATACAGAGGTTTGGGTGGTGGCCTGGGTCAAGTGGTTGAGGGGAGAGAGGGGGCGGGAGTCTCTGGCTGGGAGGTGCTTACCTAAGCGGCTTCCAGCCAGTAGCTCTGCAGACTCCATTCCTGTGGGCTGTTCCACGTGGCTCTGCTCCAGCACAGCAGGGGGGAGAAGGAGAAGTGAGGAGGCTTCATTCTCTCCCTGCCTTCAGCAAAAACTTCACAGCTCCCATTAGCCTGAAACTGGCCAATAGGAGCTTGGGGATTTTGCTAGGAGGCAGGGACAGTGTGCAATGCTTTCTCCTCCTGGCCCAGCTTGCAGAGCAATTAGCAGCTGGCTGTTTAAAGCGGGTGCTCCTGCTCTGCTGTAAGGGTGTTGGCAAGGCAGCCGCGGGCCGGATCCAGCGGCTTGGCAGGCTGGTTCCGGCCCGCTAGCCGCTTCTTGCCCACCCCTGCCCTAGATTCTAGAACAATAATTTTAGACACTGAGTATCAAAAGGACAAAACTCTGCTCAAAGGCAGATGGGAATGAAGATAAACATTAGTTTTTCATGTGTCATCTCTGCCCAAAATCTCAGTATCACGGTCAAATAAAACATTCGACTACTTTAGGCCTACTGCCTAATTAGGAAAAACGTAAAAAAACAACAAATAGTCAGATGACAAGAAGTGGGTTGTGCCCACGAAAGCTCATGATGCCAGCCACATGTTTTGTTAGCCTTTAAAGTGCTACTAGACTATTTGTTGTTTTTTACATTTTTCCTGTCACAGACTAACGTGGTTCCCCCTCTGAAGCTTTTGCCTAATTAAGACCATTCACTGTCTCAGCTGTTGGGAAACTGAAGGCAACTTGGAATGTGGAACTGCCCACGCACAAAACCCAATCCTGGGCAATTCGTACCGGTAACTTCAATGGGATGAGGATGAATAAGGTACACGGATCAACACCGTTAGTATTACATCATGCTGTCCACGTACAAAGCCCAATCCTGAAATCTTTACTTGGGCAATTAGCATCCGAGACTTTATTCATCCTCATTGTCCCATTGAAGTATGCAGATCAGGTCCTTCAGTTTTGAATCACAATAGTTTCTACTCGGAGGTAGAGGTAGGTCTACGATATCAACCTTTAGAGATGTGGTGACTGGCATGAATGTACAGGTTATGCATATGTTTTAAGATTCCTCAGACCCTTTACATCTTCAGCATCTCCTAAAAGTCAGATATTAATAAAATGCAATAGTTACCTGATTTCCACCCGTATGACAGCACTTTGAATGATCAATGACAGTCCAGGAATGTAACTACTAAAACGCATGTCAACAGAAGACCATTACATTGACTACTTTTTTGTTTTGGCTCCCACCTGCGGGCTGTGCATTGCGCCCCACATAAATTCAAACTGCCCTGCGGGCAACATGCTGAGTAGCCCTGCTCTAGGCAGCTGTAGCTACAACTTCACAACATGGAGTTTGATCCAGAAAAAAGAACATTCACTCTTTCATTCTTAGTATTGTAAGGCCTTATTAGAGATGGGCACATGGATTGTGTGGATGTGCACAGCAAGCACAACACCCTCTCCAAATGTCCACTCCCCCCAGTACAGCGATCAAGTTCTGATTCCTTCCCAAACTATTGTCCAGTGCTATTTACTTTTAAACAGGAAAGCCCCGATCAGTAATTTTTCAACATCAGAGTGAGCAGCCAGCCCTCCATGACCCATTGAGCACCTCACCAATGAATGGGTTTTCACAGCCTGAAAGGACAAGGAATGTGGTTTATGGTCATTAGGACACACAAACTACAAACATCAGCAGATTTCCCACCTCCTGACATAACTTCCTCTACATATCTTGGCATGGGCTTTGCTCACAGAGTTTGTGTAACCCTGGCAGACCCTGGTTGGCTGTGGGTGGAATTGAACCTGGGACCTCTGGAGCCCAGTGCATGAGCCTCCCGCAGGAGCTAAAAGACAGCTGACAGTGCACCACACCCAGCAGGTGTGTGGGCTACATTTGCAACTCCAGTGAAAGAAAAAGCCTAGATTTTAATGGGACAGAGCAGGACACAATCTCAGGTGATTGCTGAAAAATAAAAAGCACATTATGTATTTCTAGCAAACAAAGAGAAAACAAAGTGGATACAGTCTGACATAACCTTTTTGCAGTTCTATCAGTTTCTATTTTCCTATTCGATATTTTGCAAGAAGAAAAATTAATCTTTTAAAAAAAAATAAACTGCATTTCAAGACAGCATTTTGCAGGACGGGCACAAAGTTTCATTCCAAATGAGTCTAGAATGTTTCTAAGACTTAGCCAATACATTCCTGGTTGGGTGAGATGTAGCATTTGTATGGCTCAACTCTTGCGGACTGTTCTGTCAAATCCCAGGCAAAATGTAAACACAAATATTAAAAGCAAGAGTTTAAAAAAAAAGGTAAAATAATAATAATAATAATAAAAAAAGAAATGGGTCAAAAGACTATGTGTAGGGTAACAGACAAGATAAATAACCCTTGCAAACACTAAGCACCACAAGCACACCGTGAGAAAGGGTAGTTTGTCTCAGTTTTACAGATAGGACAAACTGAGGAAGAGTGAAGTTAAGTCTCCTTCCCAAGGTGACACAGTACAAAATAAGGAATGTAATCCATATTATTCTAATGTGTCACTTCAGGCTTTATCCGCTAGATTGTGAGGCCTCCTGCAGAAAACACACAAATATCAGGGGGAGGAAAGTAATTTTCCAAACATTTCTGAGTAGTCATTTGTCAACTCCCAACATGTTTCATTTGTATTTATATAATGATTAGCACATTATGTCAAGCACACACACACAGACACACACACTCCCTCTCCTGCATTCCTGTTAAATCAATGAAAAAAAAAAAAAAGACAGAGAAAGAAAGTGAGAAAATATATTCTGCCTAGCAATTTACAGGCACTCCCAATAGCCAGAGTGTGGTGAACCAGGGAAGGAATTCATGGTTAGAAATATCAGACAGCAAATTAAGCAACTGTGTCTGAGGTACAAAGGGCTAGTTACTGGGTTAAAAAAAGGGAGATATTTATATCTACTAGCTTGTTTCCCCCTTGTGAAGGGATTTTTTTTTCAATACAATATGAACTGAACTAATTATGCTTAGTGCTTGTACTAATTGACCAATGTGACTTTCAGTCCATTTTCTACTAAGGGAGAGCAATGGATGCAAAGGCAATGCAATGTTTTTCTGTTAGTGAATCAGCCCCTGGAAGCAAAATAGAAAAATCAGACAGACTCCAAGGTCACTTGAGGTGATGTCTGAAGAGAACTGGTAACTAGGTAGAGTGACTTCCATATTGCAGACACTTATCGGGCTGGTGAATTTTAACAAAACATCTCCCTCCTCCAAAATGTGTCAGATTTGTTTTTAAACCAGCAGCTCTGTGCTCAGGGGTGAAAGTAACTTAAATTTCTTACAGGTACTGTTCTATTATAACCCATCCCTCCTAAGTGTGTGTAGGGGGGAGGAGAGTGTATGTATGTTCTCAAGAGGCATTTTTTGAAAATTACTTTCCACTGTAAATTGTGCCCCGACAAGACAGACTCATTTAATAAGGGTGCGGGGAAGTTGTCCCAATCTCTGATTATACACTGAATATAAAACTGCAAGAGGATGCACCTTTACCATCTACGAGCGAGGCCCAGACAGTACTGTTATGTCACATCAGACCAGAAGTGACTCTATTCCACCTGACAAGAAGTAAAAACTGAAACCCGAAGAGGATTTGTAAAGTCAAGTATTGTGATTATAAAATACATGTAATTAAAGGATTAGGATCATGGGGCTTTGGTGGGCACAACCCACTTCTTCAGATGACAAAGATGGAGCAACGGGACACAGAGGTTGCCCCGTGCTCCATCTTTGTCATCTGAAGAAGTGGGCTGTGCCCACAAAAGCTCCTCATGTTATTTATGTATTTTTGTTCGTCTCTAAGGTGGCTACAGGACCATTGCTGGTTTTAAAGTTGTTTTAGATACAGGCTAACATGGCTCCCCCTCTGAAACATGTGGGCAATGTCTACATTGGCAAGATTTTGCGCAAATACTTTTAACGCAAGAGTTTTTGTGACTTACTGCAGTGCACCTCCTGTTGTAAACAGGCAAACCTGCTAGTTGAGTGGACCCCACTTGCACACGGGGTTAGTTTTCGCTCGTGCACACAGAGCTTTACCTACCTATTCTAGGGGTAGCACTCAAGCTGGTACAGAGGGGGAAGGCCACCAATGGCTGGACTTGGGGCAAGTCCTCAAAGAGCACCCTCCATATGGCTCTTACTGCCACAGGGGCACCCTGGCAACGGCCATCTCGTCGGTGGTGGCAAATATGGAAAGCCAGCAGGGCTCAGTGCTGGCAGCTTATTCACTGGGGCCACACGTGGGTCTCTGCTCCTTGCTCCGACACCAACAAGCTCTAGGATCTTCAGCTCATTTCTCCCCCCCCGCCCCCCCGTCAGTCTCTTCTGCTAGACTAAGGTCTTCAGGGACAAGAACTATCCTGCGCTGCTGGCGGCCAATCTCTTATAGGGCCAGCACAATATAAAGAGTATGGGGGAGGAGGGGGAAGAGTGGGAAACTCAGCCCATGGCCCAGATCCAGTTTGCCAAGCTTTGGGTCTGGCCCATGGCCTGCTGGGACCCTCAGGCAGGCTCCCTGTGCATGTTGCCCCCGCCCCCAGCGCAAGCATTGCAGCTCCCATTGGCCAGAAACTGGGGAGCCTGTCTGAGGGGGCTGCTGGCCAGGAGCTGCACAGGTAAGTGCTTCCCAGCCAGAACCTGCATCTGGCACCCCACCCCCTCCTGCACTTCAACTTCCTGCCCCAGGTCACCACCCAAACCCTCTGCACTCCCCTCCCCCAGGTCACAACTCCCTCCCAGCTCCTGCACTTCCTCCTACACCCTCAGGCTAGAATCCTCTCCCACACCCGTGCCCCCTCTCCCTGCTGCACCCCAATCCTCTGCCCCAGGTCACAACCCCCTCCTGCACCCACACTCCCTCTCAGACCTCACTCTCCTACTCCTCCAGGACTCTGCACCCCAAGCCCGTGTCCCAAGCTCCCTTCTGCACCCAACCCCACACCTCCCCTCCATAGAAAAGAGCAGCCCTTGAGCACTTACCAAAATCTTGGAGTGGGCCCTCTCATCAAAAATCATTTCCCCTCCCTGCTTTGGAGCACTCATAGGAAAAACGTTTTGAATCCATAACTACAAACATTTGCTCTCGAGACGCAAACGTGGGTGTTACATTCTTCCTATCAGGAAGCAGAACTGTAGCATGTGATCTGCCTCTTCCATCAAAGCCAACATCCCTCGTGGACAATTTACAGGCCAAGGAATGCTTAATGAAATTATTTAAACCAACTCTTCAGAACAGATTAACACAATCAGGAAAACTGTGATCTGTTCTTGTAACAAGGCTATAATTCACCGAAATAATCATGGGTTACAAATTATTCATTTACCACTAATAATGAGGTGCCTTTTAATTTTTCCACCTAATGCTTTGATACTTAAGTCATAAGCACTCACAAAAACTACTAAATATTATGGTGGCTTTGGAAGTAATTGCATAGTTAAAGTTTTGTGGATAATTAAATTCCTGTGTCACACTTTCATGACTGAATTTGTCTCCAAACTCGCAAAATGGGTTTCTAAATTGCAACCCCAAACAGCAGCTGTTGAAAAAATATTAATAGCAGTGCTACACTTCCTCATTCCATCCCCTAAATAAAACAGCAGCAAATAAAAACATCGCAACATGATAAACACCACTGCAAGCTATTTCCACGTACTCCGCCAAACCATTCCCTCCATTAAACAACTGTCCAATACCGCATGCTTAAAGCAGCTCGCAAGCCCACTTTTTGGCAACACATGGACGATGAAACATCCCAAGCAGTTAGAAAACATCCACTTTTGCCCACTGCACAGGGTCAGCGCTGAAGGCAGCACATTTTGCTTGGCAAAACAAACAGGGAGCGTGCCTGTTATGGATGGTGGAGAGGGAGAAGCTGAAATAATGATTGCAGGGTGAAGAGTTATCTAGTTATTTCTTGGCTTTATTTAGGAAAAAAAAAGGGGGGGGGCTGACTATGTAATATTTTTCTTCGAGCACGTCTTTTAGTTGCCAGGCTAGGGTAATAAGGAGGGACAAGATCAGATATGTGCATGGAGAATTGACGAACTAGCTCAGTAGGTAACATGCAGCATTAAGTAGAGCCAGATTAACTGTTCTGGGGACCTGGGGCTAGTGGATTTTGTGGGACCCCCTAGGCTCTGGAGTGGTGCCAGAAATGAGGGGGATCAGTGTGCTGGAGGAGGCTGCTGGGGAGCAGGGAGGAGGTGCAGGGGTTTGGGAGAGAGCAAGGTGCAGGATAGGGATGTAAAAGAGTAGTCGATTAGTCGACTACCCGATAAATCTAGGTTTATCGGGTAGTTGAGTCAAGTACTCACATTCACCCCTCCCCCTTGCTGCCTCTATATCAGAGGCAGCAAGTGTGTGTGTGTGGGGGGGGAAGGGCAGCCCGGAACCAGTGCTGGGTTCCCCCCAGTACTGTCTCTGTGGTGCCGCTGCTTCCCCTCCCCCCCGGCAAGCCTGTGGCTCAGTCTCTGTAGCAAGTCTGGCTCAGTCCCTGCTTGTGCTGGGTCCAGGAACTATCCCTGCTGTGGCTCAGCAGTTTAAATGTAGTAGGATCCGGGCTGCCTGCACACCTGGCTCTTACTACATTTAAACTGCAGAGCTGCGGCGAGGGTAGCGCCTTTTGAGCACCTTCCCATACTGACTGATCGATACAAACTGTATCGACCACACAATTACTCAGTTATCTGCGCCTTAATATCCTTAGTGCAGAAGTGAGCTTAGTATGGTGATGCGGGGTCTGGGTGCAGGAAGTGGTGGCGCTGTGGGTGCAGGTTCTGGGCAGGAGGTAGGAGGATGCAGAAGAGGAATGGAGCTGGGATTGCAGGCTCTGGGAGGATGGTAGGGTTCAGAAGTGGGGTGGGGATGCAGGGTCTGGGTGAGGTAGGGTGCAGGGTTTTGGGAGGAAGATAGGATGTGGGAGGGGACAAGGAGGAGTAGGGGATTCAGGTGCTTACCTGGTGCAGCTCCCAGGAAGGAGGGGTATACACATGGCTCCATACGGCCCTATGTTAGCAGGTACTCCCCCCGTCGCTCCCATTGGCTGCGATTCCCAGCCAATGGGAGTGGTGGAGGTGGAGCCTACAGGCGAGTGCAGCCAGTGGTAACACACACAGCTCCAGCCAGGGGGCGGGAGAGGGGGAATGGCAGCACACAGAGCCACTTCCTCCTCTTCCCACCCCTCCAGCAAGGCAGAGCCACAGCACGCAAGGGCTTTAGCGGCTGCACCCCAGAACCCCCTTACCTCAGGGCTGCATTTTTAACTGTGGCTGGCTGCGATGTCATGTATAAACCCCACAATAACCAAGAGAGGGTTAATGAGAGCTTTACGAGTAGGGCCGGCCCAACCATATAATTGCTGAGGGCACCAGGTTTTGAGGGGCGCCACGTGAGAGTGAAGTGAATTTTTTTCTCTCTTTAAAAAACAAATATTAACATGTTGTCTCCTAAAAACAAACGTATCAAATATGGCACTCGGCCAGCAGAGCATCACTGCTCTCTCAGAAGCCGAGTTCTATTATTAATCTCCCATCGTGGAACACGGCTGCGACTGTAAATCCAGCTCCCGTGAGCTTCAAAAGAGCCCCGCCTGGGTTTGCCGCCTGGTAGGCCAGTCACTCTCGGTCGCCTAGTCGTACAGCTGAGTCAGTGTTTGCTCGCCATTGATTGAAGGCCGGTCGGCAACCTGCAACTGCCGTTCTGCCATTACAAGCTGCGATCCTGAAGACGCGGTGCAAAGAATTTGTATTGTGTTGGACTTTGAAAAATTGGTGGGAGGTTTTCACAAGACTTCAAGAGGAGAATCACAAGGGCTTGTAAGATTAAAATTTCTCTATATTGACTGTGTGAGTGGAGCCCAAGTCAGTTTGCCTACGGCCCCCAACACCCTTGGGCTGACCCTGCGTACGAGCGCTGCTTCCTTACACTGACAGGGTGCGCCAGGCTCAGGCAGAAATTTGAAGGAAGCAATCCAGTCAGCGCAGCTGGGAGGAAAGAGACAGGGGTGGCACTCTCTCTCGGGGGGAGAACCTGAGAGAAGCCACGTGGAGGGGGAAGTTGACAGGCACCCGGGGCACATCCATGGAGCATTTTGAAGAGAACGGGAATGAGCCTCCTAGCCCAGGTTGGCAGCCCTGGGCTAGCAGGGCAGATATCAGCGCCTTCAAAACAGGCGTGTACGCAAGTATTTAGACGTTGCAGCTCAGGCCCCAAACCACTTCAGGGCCATGTCTACACAGCTATTTTCAATAGCACAAAGGCTGTAGCCTGACTGTTGACCTAAGCTCAGGGGACTCACCTCAAAACACTCTCTGCGGAGATACCAAAAAAGCTTGAGCCTGGGGGGCAGGGAGCAGAATTTCCTTAGCTGGCATTTTCGTTTCGTGTTGGGAGATTTGTTGAGGGACTCCAGTGTGGAGCCCTATGAGCTAAGGGATGTGATAGTGTAGTCGATTAACCAATTAGCCGGTAAGCAAAAGCTTATAGGTTGATGCTATAGACTACACGCATTACCTTCCCTTGCCAGTAAATTTTTAGCAGGCTGACCAGCTGCCCGGCTCAGTCCTGGCTCATGGTGGGTCCAGGACCTACCCTCGCTGTGGCTCTGAATTTAAAATGTATTAGGAGCCAGGCAGGCAGGGTGGGAACTAGGAATGTGAACTGGTAACAGCTTAACTGGTTACCTGGTAAGCATCACCCATTAAGCCCCAACTCTGCCCCTTCTGCCTAAGGCCCCGCCCCTTCTTGGGGCATAGAGCTGCCCCCCACACCTTGTCCTGGGGTTCGTGGCGGCTGTCGACCTCGCGGTGCGTGTCCACTGATTGAGGAAGAGCCCATGGCCTCCGCTTGCTCCACCCCTGTGCACACCCCAGCGAAGAACCGAGTAGAAGAGTGGGGCAGAGTTGCCGAAATGCCATGTCACATCGTGAGGGGGTGCTCTGGGTCTGTGAATTTCCAGAAGTTCCCCCCCCCCCGCAGATGGTTGTTTTTTTGTTTCTCCCCCTCTACCCACCCCCACAAAAAAAATCCTCTCATATTCCTTTTTTTTTTTTTAAATTGGCAACTTGCACTAAAAATTATTCACATTCCGTATGTGACATGTCTTTTGCAGCGGAGCAGGGAGGCAAGCTGCTTAACCGATCAAAGCCTCTTTCGACACTGTGCATCTGGTATTTACAAACAGAACCGCTGTACAGACACTCCCATTTATCGAGTGATCAACACGCCCCGCTCCCCCCTCCGCTCGGCGTACAAAGCGGCGGGCGCCACGCAACTTACCTAGAAACCCCTCTTCGTCCACAATGATCGTGTAGTCCTCTGGCGTTTCTGTGAGGCTGAAGAACTTGCACCTGCATCAGGGAACAGGACAGGAGCTCGATTAGCATTCGCCGAATCATCTGTGTTGTCTTTTTAAGTTTTCTAAGTATATAGAGTTCTATTTCGGGTTCTGCCAATTACCTGCTGAGTGACCCATTGCCTGTATATCCAAAATACAGCTGCTAAAACTATCAGCTTTGGCCAATGATCTGACAATACAGCTCCTCTCTTTAAAGCCCTCAAAGGCTCCCCCTTATCTGCTACATCGTGTTTGAAACGACTTGTCCAAACTGTCCAAGTTCTACATTCTGATATGGACCTTTGACCCCTCCGCTCTGCTACGGATGCCCTGCTAGCTCCTTCTCCTCCCCCTTAGCGTCTTTTCCACATTTCCCCAGGCCGAACGCCCTCCCAATCCCATCAGCCAAGCCACTCGCCTTGCCCTCGTGCCAGTGCCTCCCCGCAACTAGTTCATCTACGGTTCTTAGCAGAACTGAGTCAATAACAGCATCATTAAATGAAAAATCCAAGACATTTCCCCCTCTGAATCAGCCAGTGCATCCTATCCTCTCTGGGCCTTATTTTTGCCAAGACACGCCATTTGGGCACAGCTTCTGTGTTTTGCATAGCACCAGTGTCGTCCCTAGCATATTAAATAAACAGAATGTCAGCTTAACTTTGAATGATGTCAGCTTAACATTGAATGAGAGCTGGGGCTAGTGAGGTCTAATTCCATAGAATATTCTACCATGCTAGATACATAAAAGAATGATTAGCAGCGAGATCCATCAGTCTCTCTCTGTCTCACACACACGGGATGTCAGCATGGAGACGACTACCCAATTAACCAGAGCTCAGCCCCCATGCGGACAGGCAGCAGCGCAGGGCGGCAGGCAGAGCCTGTTTACGCGGGAAGCCGGTTTTTAAACGGGCTCCCCTCGTGGACTGGCTCCTGCCTGCCACCCCGCAATGCGGCTTCTGCTAGAGAGGCAGCAGCACAGGGTGGCAAGGAGCTCCCTGGGCGTGGGGCCGGGAGCGCACTGGCTGCAGGCCCTGCCGCCAGGGACCATCGAGAAGTGGTGTAACCACTAAGATTTAATGCAGTTACAGGACTATTCAATGATATGATATCTAACATCTCCTGCCTCTCCCCCTCCCCCCTCCACACACAATCCGGTTGCTTCCCAGCAATGGCACAGAAACTTCATATTGTGCGGCATTAATCAAATATAGGCCCACTTCCCATAGGAATCACTGTGTGGAGTTGCAATACAAGTCTCTCTCCCTACGCTGTCACTCACGGGCTTACAGAATTCAAGGTCAAATGGGAACATCCTGATCATCTAGTCTGATCTCCTGCATGTTGCAGGCCACAGAACATCACCCACCCATCCTGAAATAGGCCCCTAACCTGTGGCTGAGTTATTCAAGTCCTCAAATTATGGGTTAAAGATTTAAAGTTACAGAGAATCTACCATTTACACCCACACGCTACGTGCCATACTGCAGAGGAAAACAAAAAACAAAACAAAACAAAACACACAGAGGCTCTGCCAATCTGTCCCAGGGGAAAAATTCTATCTCCACCCCAAATATGAGAGGGGAAATATTGGTCTGCATTTTTCATGGAAATAAAAAACATTTTCAACCCCGCCAATAAGAAGAAAAACAGTCTCAATATTTACACCACCGTCCATATAGCCAGGTATGAATATTTATGGATATTCCCAGTAATCAAAAATACTGCAAATTCTGAGTAATTTTAATTTCCATAGAATATTCTACACAGCCTTCACAAAAACTGGTTTTGCTAACTTTGGTAATTTCACTAACTTTGGCAAATTCAGTGCCAGATTTTGAGTAACACTAGTGGAAACCTCAAGTAACTTCATTGGTTTTACTATTCACTGAAATCAGTAGTGAATCTAGTTTTAGGATAGCACAAATCAAGATAAGAATCTAGACCAATAGTTTAGGTTTCAAATGTCCCAAATTATACTATTTTGAGGACATTTTATACATCTTAAACTTAAATAATCTCAGCATTATACCTATAATAATCCCATTTCAAATATTGTTTAGGTTGCAAAGTTAAATACTCAAAAGCTAGGAAACATTAGATTTAAAATTGACCACATTAATTACATTTGGACAAGTTATTTCTATCCCCTTAGTCAGCTAACAAATGCACTGGAAATGGCAGGACCCATTGGCAGAAAAAGTGTGTGCTCATGCAATTAAAGACTGTGTCACATTCTACCTGAGTTACCCATGTACCAGCAAATCTTCTACCTGAGTTACCCATGTACCAGCAAATCTTCTACCTGAGTTACCCATGTACCAGCAAATTTTAATCTGGCATTTTCAAAATTTCATGCGCTTCACTTCGCAACTTCAATAATATTCTTTTAGTGTCGCTTTTAATATGTAATTTCCTAGGAAAAAGGTTAAAAAAATTATGTAGAACCATATCATCCTGCACCATCACGAGCAAAGATCTGAACCATGAATCTTTATCACTCATTGCGCTTACTTCAGCTTCAGGACAAACTACATTAGTTATCAGACAAGATGCTCTTATCCCAGGATAGTGATGGGTTGCTGAGTGTTGAGGGACAAGTAGGCCCAGCTATTCTCTCTCCCAGGGTGGATTAATTTAAATCAAGTTTCCCACTGATACTACTTCACATATCTCTTCAACAGCAGTGCAAATCTGATCACTAAACATGTCAATTTACAGCTCAGTACAGCATTTTACAATACCTAAGATGATATACTTTAGGTATATATAGCCTTGTCCCCCCCGCCCCGCCATATATGGCCTCGCCCCCTCACCATGGCAGACAGAAGAAGAGAGCCGGGGCTAATGAGGTCTCAGCCTGGCCCCCCACTCTCTCCGGCAGCTGGGGGGAGAGCACAGGACCAGGCAAAGCCTCGGCTCTCCCCGGCGGTTGAAAGAACTGGGGCTGGGCCGGCCTCGGCCCAGGATGGGTGCAGCCTGTCCCTCCCCAGCAGCTGGGGGGAGAGCCGGGGCTGCCTACTCCCGTGGTGGGGGGAGGAGGGGAAGGGGTGACGAGCATAGCTAGCAGGGGGCATAGCCTCCTAGTATAATATAAAATAAGAAAATGACACTCGGTGGCAACTGGCAACTCTAGCTTTCTCTTACTGCAGCTTTCTGTGCCGTATACTTGGGTGATAGATTCTAAAGCTAGTTAGCTAATCTTCATGGCTTATTTCATTAGTTAAATTAAACTTTTTTTTTCTAGCAACAGCCGACATAGCAAACAGCTTGGTGAATTTACTGGTTAAATCCCACTCCTACTAAAACACACAAAGTCCTGAAGAAGGATGCATTGCAAAGTTGATCCCCATTGTTCTTCAGACACATCCACTGGGGAAGCAAAATCCCATTTCATTGGTTAACCAGTTAAACATATTGTTTAACCAGTTAACTGATTAAAGGGGGGAGTGGGCGGGGGCCCTGGCCTGCCACAGACAGAAGCTGGAGTGGCCCGCTGCCTGCAGCAGGTGGGGAGCTGCTTCAGCCCCCACCAGTTAACCTTAATCCAGAGGTGGGCAATAATTTTTGATGGGGGGAGGGCACCCCAAGATTTCCAAGATTTTGGAAAGTGGTCTAGGGCCGCACTTTTCTGTGGAGGGAATGTGGGATCTAGGATGGCAGCTGGATACAGGAGGGCACATGGTGTAAGGGACTTGGGGTGCAGGAGATGGTGTGAGGTCTGAGGGGGAGTTTGGGTGGAGGGACGGGGTTGTGACCTGGTCGGGGTTTGGGGTGCAGGGTCTGGGAGGCTGTTGGGGTGCAGAAGAGGATTCTGGGGATGTAGGAGAGGGTAAAGGGAGTTGTGATCTGGCGTAGGGGGGTGCAGAGGGTTTGGATGGTGACCGGGGAGGGAGTTGGGATGCGGGAGGGGCTGAGGTGCCGAAGGCAGACTCTGGCTGGGAGGCGTATATCTAAGCATCTCCTGACCAGCACCCCCAAGGCAGGCGGGGCTCCCTGCCTGCTGCAGCCCCAGATCACTTAGAGCTGCAGGCCATTCAGTTCTGGGAGGGGAAAGAGGCTTGCTTCGCCTCCATGCCCACGCCAATCTCTTTGCTCCCATTGGCTGGTTGTTTCTCCAATGAAAGATTGGAGATCACACGAAGCCTCCCTCTCCTCCAGAGCAGAGAGCCACAGGACTGCACTTTAACCCACGGCAGCTGTGTGCCTAAGGGTCCCGGCAGGGTGGATCCTGTGGATTTGCGGGACGGATCCAGCCCCCAGACCGTATTTTGCCCAGCCCTGCCTTAACTGGTAAGGCTCACCTGCTAAGGGTGAAGCATACTGATTAACCAGCCACATCCCTAATAGCCACATAATTTTCCTCCCAATAATCAGTTTTCCTTAGGATTCATTCTTGAGGCTAGGCCCTGCATCTTCTTCTTGCTCTGCTTATACTTGAAACGTTTGGCTTGTTCACCCAGGAAACGAATTTTTAAAAAATATTCCCTTGACTCTCTCCTGCTCAGAAGCCGTGACAAATTTTTCTGTAGCAACAGTGCAGGGACATACAGGAAGCTGTGTATGCTGAATGTCTTCCCTTTTCCTTTCCAGTCCACTCCAATATTCCTTTCTGTGCTGCCTCCTCCTTTCCTATATATTGTCTGTCTTTAGACAATGTCTTAACTAACTTTGTTGGGCCTGGTCCAGGTTCCCCACCACATAAGCACAGAACAAAAACAATCCTCTCCCGCCTGTGTCTCAGCAGATTAACACAAACTGAAAGCACAGAACTTTCAAGGAGCAAGAGCTGGTTGCTAGGCTGGACAGATTAGAACCATTAATTCATTTTTTATGAGGCTGTAAGGGTACATCTAAACTACACCACTCTGTTGGCAGAGGGATGTAAATTAGAGGTATCAAAAGTGCAAATGAAGTCGGGAGGGGGAAGAGGCTTGCTTTGTCCTCATGCCCAGGCCAATCTCTCAGCTCCTATTGGCCTATTTTTTGAGCAGTACAGGATCTTTCGAAATGCCCCATCTAAACTGCCGTTTTTTTCGAAAAGCCCCGTTTTGAAAAATAGCAGTAGCTGCCATTATGCAAATGAAGCATGGGTTATTTAAATCACGGATTCATTTGCACTTTCGATATGTCTAATTTACATCCCTCTGCCGGCAGAGGGGTGTAGTTTAGATGTACCCTTAGTGTAGGAATAGCATGTCTGTGATGATGTGATTTAACTATAACTGTTATATTTTAAATGAGAAATTTGGATTTTATTGATGATTTAAAAAAAAAACTGATTTAAATAAAAAATCCGGTTTTTTAAATTAAAAAAAAATCATTTTAATCCGCTCTGCTCTCTCCACTTCCTCTGTGGTGCCCCAATGCAGGGATGGGTCTCTGAAGTCTTATGCTAGTTTTGATTTAGAAGAAGCTAGACCAGTTTTCCCATGCAACAGCTGATCTGGCAGCTCCTGGACTCTTCCAGTGCAACATCTGCAGCTGCTGCTTTGACGGTGACCACAGGTGGCAGGTGCCCAGCCTTAGAATCCTAGAACACTAGAACTGGAAGGGACCTCAAGAGGTCATTGAGTCCAGTCCCCTGCTCTCACGGCAGGACTTAGTACCGTCTAGGACATCACAGATAGATGTCTAGCTAACCTGCTCTTAAATATCTCCAGTGATGGAGATTCCACAACCTTCCTAGGCAATTTATTCCAGTGTTTAACCACCCTGATAGTTAGAAAGTTTTTCCTAATGTCCAACCTAAACCTCCCTTGTTGCAGTGTAAGCTTCTTGTCGTATCATCAGAGGCCAAGGAGAACAATTTTCTCCCTTCTTCTTGTGACACCCTTTTGGATACCTGAAAACCACTATCATGTCCCCTCTCAGTCTTCTCCTTTCCAAACTAAAAAAGCCCAATTATTTCAGTCTTCCCTCATAGCTCATGTTCTCTAGACCTTTAATCATTCTTGTTGCTCTTCTCTGGACCTTCTCCAATTTCTCCACATCTTTCTTGAAATGTGGTGCCCAGAACTGGACACAATACTCCAACTGAGGCCTAACCAGCGCAGAGTAGAGCGGAAGAATGCGTTCTTGTGTCCTGCTCACAACACTCCTGTTAATGGTCATGGTCCATTGTTATTCTGAGACAGGCAAGCAACCGAAAGGAAATGGTGATTTCCCAAAGTTGACAGCTCAGCAAAGCTTGACAGGAATGACACGGGACAAAGGAAAGGTACTTCTCCAGCCCCAGGGCTTCCCTTCTGCCACATTTCAAAGATCTCCTGCAACAATGGAAGTGATAGAATGTCTAAAAAAAAAAAAGTAATGAGACTAATGCTTTATAAATGGAAAGTGTTAGACAGGTTAACAATAGGCTCTGCTAACAGCTTCCCCCTAATTAGTAGTCTTGAACCTGACTATGAGTCCTTATGCTCTCCTTTGTATCACCTCCCACTAGATTTATTGCCCTAAAGGAAAGAGTTGTCACACAACATTGGATATCCATGAATTAATGTTTCACAAGGATTTTTATCTTGCTTATAAAGGAAACTTTTGATTTCTGGCCAAGTAAATTTATTACCATCCATAAAACAAGTTGCAATGCATTATGGCGCCGTCTAGCAAAACTGGGGAGGGTATATGCACACTCAGCGTACTATATATAAGTACGCACACATCCATTTTGCAAGTAAACGGATCTTCCTTTGGATTCATTTTAGAGCAACTTGTCATTATAGATTTTTTTGATTCATTTATACAGTACTTTATATCTAAACCTAAATAAATATTCACCTTTAGTTCACGATATGAATTTGATAGGGATGAAATGTGTGAAACACCGGACTGGAGATCAGTTTTCTGTTTCTATGCGCCTCAAACACGGCCAGGGAGCAGGGGGGAAAGAGAGATCTGGGAGGAGAAGATATTAATTCAGGTTTTTTTTTCTAGTTAGTCCAACACAGAGATTGCAAACTGGTGTCAACGGCAACATGAGAGAAGAATTTTGTGGTCATTGAAGTAGGGTCATGGGATACCACACAACAACATATCTGTAAGTCTCTATTCAGACCACTCTCGTTCCGGTTTGGGTGCCATCTCTAATAGGATGTGCCCATGGCCGCCTGGGCAGAACATAGGAACTTGCCCCATATCTGTGATGTCACTAGCATTTGAGTAATTCCAATCTCTCTGAAACAAAATACAGGACTATGTAGCACTTTAAAGACTCACAAGATGGTTTATTAGATGATGAGCTTTCGTGGGCCAGACCCACTTCCTCAGATCAAATATGAGGAAGTGGGTCTGGCCCACGAAAGCTCATCATCTAATAAACCATCTTGTTAGTCTTTAAAGTGCTACATAGTCCTGTATTTTGTTTCAGCTACACCAGACTAACCCGGCTACATTTCTATCACTATTCCAATCTCTCTGTGATTTCTTGGCAGAGGGCAAACCAGTGTGACAAGAGTTGGAGACAAAAGGAGAACGAGAAGGGAAGGGGAGAGGGAGGAAAAGAAGCAAACAAGCAACATGAAGTGAAAATAAAGTCTGCTCCAAGAAAAGTTCCAATTTTAAACCTTCCCAGGGCTCCTCTACACAATGCTTTAGCCTGCACCGGAGGGATGGAAACTTCAGCCGTGCTAGCATGTGGCATACTAACCGGCTTGCATGGATTTTGTTGTCATGGACTAAAAGTCCTCTAGTGCAGCGTTTCTCAAAAAGTAGTACGAGTACCCTTAGGGGTACTCAAGAGAAGTCTGGAGGGTACATTAACACAACTGAAATTTGGAGAAAACTGAATTGTAAGTTTTACACCACTTGATTATTTTTGTACTTTTTACACCCAAAAATTTCATCACCCACCTGGCTACGATTAAGTTGTTTAAACAAATGTGTTGCAACGATAGAAAAAAATAGTGTGTGTCTGAAAATTGTAGGTACTAGGGGTACTTCTAATTTTATTTTCTTTAAAAGGGGGTACTTTATTAAAAAAAGGTTGAGAAACACTAGTCTAGTGTACGTTAACATAGTCCAGTGCCACATTAATTGGGGAACTTTTAGTGAGTGTCCACCCAGGCCACTTAACATACAACTTTCTAGTGCAGATTAAGATTTGCTGGTGCAGACTAGCACACCAGCTCTTAGTTAATATCATTAACACCACAAGTACCATAGCTCTATTCGTGAACTTTTTGTCCTTCACGAGAGCTCACCTGCATAGACAGGTGGAGCAGGAGAATCACGGTCCAATCTTACTCCTCAAATGCACACATGCCTGTGCTCCAACCAAACACCAAAGTTTCTGTGAAGCCAGAACTTCCAGCTGTTCTGACATTAACATGTCCTTGTATTAAATAGTAGCTGTATTAACAGAAAAGCTGTTAAAACACTAAACTCACAGGGAAGGTTCCTGAATTGCTACCCTGCAGCCCTCCAGGACACGTGCGTGTTGAATACGTAGAAGAAATGGTCCTAAGGCAAGAAAAGTTTCACACACAGTGGAAGTGTTTTATGGGGGGATGGGGGTTTGCCCTTCAGTTCTCTTTAATGCAACTATACAAATACTGATTCGCTGCTCCCCAGAAATTGCACAGACACACAGTGGGTGCTATTTTTCTCCACACATGTCTAAATAAAGTGATTTTATTCAAAGAATATGTCCAGTTGGAACCTGACTGTTGCTGGCCCTTACAACTGTTCAGCCTGACATTTCCACACTCCATATCGTACACAGAGATGTAAGCGATTCGCTCGGTCCTAGCTTGCACCAGGTCCAGGACCTACCCCCACTGCGGCTCTGCAGTTTCAATATATTAGGAGCCTGCGCATCCGGCTCCTACTACATTTTTTGTCGACTACACGATTCATCGATAAGGGTTAGCACGGCAAGCAAAGAGCCCTGGCTCGCACAGGTTCTGGGAGCTACCCCCACTGCAGCTCTGGATAAAAAGTCATTTAGGAGCAGGTGGGCAGGCAGTCTGGCTTGCACCAGTCCCAGGAGCTACCCGACTGCGGTTCTGCGTGAAAAGTAATTTAGGAGCCGGGGTGAGCACCCGGACTGAGTCATGCTGCCTGCCCATCCAGCTCCTAAACTACTTTTTACGCAGAGCCACAGCGGGGTAGTTCCCAGGACCTAGCACGAGCCATGACTAAGGTAGGCTGCTGGCCAGCTCTCTAAAAAATTTACTGGCAGAGCCGGTAGTGGGGAGGAGGAGGGAGAGTGGGTAGTCAGTATCATTAACCGATAAGCTTTCACTTATCAGTTAATCCTTTAACCAGCTACACTATTACATCCCTGCCTTATGCCAGAACTGGAGAATAGAAGCATCCCCAAATCTCACACTGAAGCCAATCAGGGAGAGGCATCTACTTTTCAAGAGCCAGAGCTGTCAGGAAAGCACTCTTTCTAAGTGCATGTCTAGACTACATTTTACTTTCGTACGAAGATATGCAAATTCCCACCGAATTTGCATATCTTCTTCCGATCGCTTTTTCAAAAGGGGGCTTTTTTTCGAAAAAGCAAGCAGTCTAGACACGGTTCTTTTGGAAAAAAAACCCTTTTTCGAAAGAACCTGAAAACCTCAATTTTTGAGGAAGACAGTTCTTTCGAAAAAAGGGTTGGTTTTTTTTTGAAAGAACCACGTCTAGACTGCTTGCTTTTTCAAAAAAAAAAAAAAAAAAAAAGATCTTTCGAAAAAGCGATCAGAAGAAGATATGCAAATTCCTGCCGAATTTGCATATCTTCTTTCAAAAATAAAACATAGTCTAGATGTGCCCTAAGTGTCTCAGAACACATTTTTGGAGGTCTCAGAGTGTGGCATCCACTATTACAGAGGGCCGCTTGGAGAGTTTTTCCTGATCTACTTATTGTTTTCCTAAAGTTACTTATGCACGTACATATGTCCAAATCGTTGTCATTTATTTACATAGGGTTTTCTTTTTGCAGATTCTATGGTACAAATGTAGAGTTGTCTCTATTCTTTGCTGGATCTAAACAGAATAGAAACACACAAAGTGCTTTGCACGTTATTGTCTTTTTTGTTGTTCTTTTATTTCTTTTTTTCGGGTTGCTTTTTTAAAAGACCTGATAGCTAGTAAGTTTGCTGCTGTGAAATGTGATACTTGTAAGTTAACATCACTTTTCACAATCTCCCAGCTAACCACGAAGTCTGCTGTGAAAAGTGATATTGCCCAAACACCTTTTCACAGCAGATTTATTCAGTTTTGGAAAGCCCAGGAACAAATTAAGTCCTGGATGGGGACCAACGTTCCCTGGAATCTCTTCCATCCATGTGCAGATTTTTTTCCATCCATGTGCAGAATAAATTTGTATGTGCACTGAGGCGTGTAGGAACAAAAATAGCTAACTGTGGGAGCTCTGCTAATCAGCTGGGCAGCATTTGAATCTCTCTTGAGCTGCTGCTCAAGCCCACAGCTTACAAGGAACACTGATGGGGAGGTCAGTAGGGAGGTAGCAGGGTTGGAGCAATGGGTGCCTTCTCCTCCAATGTGCGTGTCGGAAGATGGGGCCACTGAGGGAGGGGCCACTGCTTCAACCCTTCCCCAATCACCACCAGGACGCTGTCACTACAAGAAAAGCTCCCGGTGGACACGTTTGAGAAACACTGCCCTGAGTGAGTGTGGGGAGAACACGTGTAAAAGGGAATCATTTTTGTACACTAATTGTCCAGCCATGAATAGAGTCTTCTGGATGTCTGCCTTCTTCATGTTTCACCACACTTCCACTTCAGCACAGTTGCTGGCTCTGACTGCCTTACAACATGTGTCTTTTTCTGGCAACACAGCAAACGCAGCCCAATCTATTATTAGGTTCCATAGCTGAATCGCAAAACCTTACGGTTTGTGGAAGTTGAAGCAATACTGACTAGGGATGGAAGCACATAGGCAATAGCTACCTACCTAAGGAGCCTAAGCTTATCGGGTAGTCAAATTGACTTGATATGATAGAGGTATATAAAATCATGAGTGGTGTGGAGAGGGTGAATAAAGAAAAGTTATTCATTAGTTCCCATAATAGAAGGACTAGATTTCTATTTCACCAAATGAAATTAATGGGTAGCAAGTTTAAAACTAATAAGCGAAAGTTCTTCTTCACACAGCGCATAGTCAACCTGTGGAACTCCTTGCCAGAGGAGGCTGTGAAGGCTAGAACTATAACAGAGTTTAGAGAGAAGCTAGATAAATTCATGGAAGTTAGGTCCATAAAAGACTATTAGCCAGGGGATAAAATGGTGTTCCTGGCCTCTGTTTGTCAGAGGCTGGAGAGGGATGGCATGACACAAATCACTTGATCATTATCTTTGGTCCACCCCCTCCGAGGCACTTGGTACTGGCCACTGTCGGCAGACAGGCTACTGGGCTAGATGGACCTTTGGTCTGACCCAGTACGGCCATTCTTACGTTCTTATGACTTCTGGCTTTCCTCCCCCTCTTGCTGCTGGGGGCGAGAAAAGGGGAGGGGAGGCTGCCCACGGTGGGCCCAGGCTCGCTACAGGGGCTGCTGGACCCAGCGCAAGCCAGTCCGGGACCACTGCAATTCTGCATTTTAAATGGGCTGCCTGCAAGCCTGGCTCCTACTCCATTTCAACTGCAGAGCCACAGTGGAGATAGCTTCTGGACCCACCACAAGCCGGTACAGAGCGCCTTCCCTCACTGACTAATCATGCAGTCGATACAAATTGTATCAACTACACCAGCTGTGGCCAACCCATGGCTCGCAAACCAGATGTGGCTCTTCCCCCTCAAAAGTTAAGGGAATGTGGATAGGATAAATGGACGGTAAGATGGATAGAGAGCTGGCTAGAAGGTTGGGGCCAGTGGGTAGTGATCAACGGCTCAATGTCAAGATGGCGGTCAGTTTCTAGCGGAGTGCCTCAAGGTTCGGTTCTAGGGCTGGTTTTGTTCAGTATCTTTATTAATGACCTGGATGAGGGGATGGATTACACTCTCAGCAAGATGACACTAAGCTAGGGGGAGAGGTAGATACGCTCGAAGGCAGAGATAGGGTCCAGAGTGACTTAGACAAATTGGAGGATTGGGCCACAAGAAATCTGATGAGGTTCAACAAGGACAAGTGCAGAGTCCTGCACTTGGGATGGAAGAATCCCAAGCATTGTTACAGGCTGGGGACTGACTGGCTAAGTAGTAGTTCTGCAGAAAAGGACTTGGGGATTACAGTGGCTGAGAAGCTTGATATGAGTCAACAGTGTGCCCTTGTAGCCAAGAAGGCTAATGGCATATTAGGTTGCATTAAGAGAGCATTGCCAGTAGATCCAGAAATGTGATTATTCCCCTTTATTCGGCTCTGGTGAGGCCACATCTGGAGTATTGTGTCCAGTTCTGGGCCCCCTTCTACAAAAAGGATGTGGATGCATTGGAGAGGGTGCAGTGGAGGGTAACCAAAATGATTAGGGGGCTGGAGAATATGACCTACAAGGAGAGACTGAGGGAGTTGGGTCTGTTTAGTCTGCAGAAGCGAAGAGTGAGGGGGGGGATTTGATAGCAGCCTCCAACTTCCTGAAGGGAGATTCCAAAGAGGATGGAGAAAGGCTGTTCTCAGTAGTGACGGATGGCAGAACAAGGAGCAATGGTCTCAAGTTGTGGCGGGAGAAGTCCAGGTAGGATATTAGGAAAAACTATTTCACTAGGAGGGTGGTGAAGCACTGGAATGCGTTACCTAGGGAAGTAGTGGAGTCTCCATCCCTAGAGCTTTTTAAGTCTCAGCTTGACAAAGCCCTGGCTGGGTTGATTTGATTGGGATTGGTCCTGCCTTGAGCAGGGGGCTGGACTTGATGACCTTCTAAGGTCTCTTCTAGCTCTATGATTCTATGAAAAGTGCGGCTCACGAAGCCGCTCCTGCGCCTCCAGCTCTCCTGTGCTCACCAGGTTGGCAATTCAAAATGGCACCCAAGATAGTGGCCGTCGATAGGAGCCTGATATGGCCAAAAAGCCTAAGCTTGCTTACTCCTTAATGGGGCAGCCTCCTTTTTTGTTTGGGTATTTTGCTTGATAATTCGGGGGGGCTTTCCCTTTTTTTTTTTTTTTCCCCTCAACAATTCTGGTGCAGCACTTCGCATTTTTTCCGCTGCTGTTTCGGCTCCCTTTGTTAAATGGGTTGGCCACTCCTGAACTACACCATTAGTCAATTACCCGCCCCTTAACATTGTTAATACTGAAGCTTGCACAAAACAGCCAAGCAGACCTAGGACCACAGCACCTTAATTTTGGTTTTCAAGTGGCACTTAGCCAACATGGGGGAAAGGGAAGGGAGAAAACCAAATCAAACATTCGGGTTTATTTTGTCAGCTGGACTACCAGATCTGTATTGGGAGCCTTAGGCTTAGAGATGTCCCCCAGTTACCTGCTCCTCAGGCCTGATTGAGTTGGCCAATAGGACGCAACCTGGAATTAGAACATAACCTGAAGTCAACTGAATTCCATATGACATCAATGGGTTTGGGGTCAGGCTTGCCTCAGGCCACTGATTTGTTGGGGTAGTCAAAAGATCAGCACAGAAGATGGCTGTAAGAGGCAGTGATAAGTCCAGCTTTCTTGACTGAAAAGAAATTAAATGCATATTAGATGTCAGGGAAGAGCAAGAGAGGGAGTAAAGCAGTTTGGTTTGTAGAACACAACATTTACAGGGTTAAGACAGCTGCCAGCATTGCCACATATCAAACGGAGTAGCACAGGCGTGGTTATCAGAACAGGAATGGAAGAGCCAACAGGAAGATCTGAGCTGACAAAAAAGAAAGTATTGTTTGTAGCAACTTCCAGTCTGTCTTCATGTATTCACACCAGAGGATTTATAGACATCTCTCTTTACATTATGATAAGACAGTATTTTTTCACGCAGGAAAACTCTCAGGCTAACTCCCCCGACTTGTCTTTTGGTGATCTCAACTTTTCACTAAAAGAATGACAATGCATGGATTCCAACATGACATACTGTGAAACCCATTTAGAGCAGCAAAGAATACTTATGCTGTTAACACATTTTGACACATCTGTGTAACATATTAAGTACTTGACACCATCTAATTACTAGACTGTACAGTCAAACAGCAATGAAAATTGCAAAGAGCAAATTGATTGGCGGTCTCTAAACGCCGTCTTTATTTGCCAGTCAAAACACTTAGCTGCCTTATTGGCAAGAAATTATGCAACTCAACTAACACCAGAAGCAAAAGAGGACCCTTCATAGAGGTATCAGTTGGGAGCACGCTCACTTTGGGGTCTAAAATTTACAACTTCACATCTTACCAGGTTTAGTTACTGATCCCCCAAACTAACCCTGCTGTGCAGTACTAGAAGGCTGCTGCTCCGTTAAAAGGACCACTACATCAAATTCCCTTCTATAATCCCCACTGGCCGTCCAAGTGAAAAATTAAACAGCTCATGGTGCAATTAGAAAATAACTGGAGAAGAGGGACTCTCTCTTTACAGTCAGCCTCAAGCCCTTCTCACATCCAAGGCTGTGTGAGAGCAGTTGCTGAATCTGTAATGGCTGTGATGTTTAAGAGTCACTGTGATGACCGCAGCCAATTCATTCCAAAAAGTCCAACCTTTTCCCAATGAATGAACTCTAATTATTTTTCTAACATACCACAGCTGTAATTTTCAAACACGAGTTAATTCAGGGAAGTTGCACAGCCTGTTATGCAAGAGGCCAGGCTAAATGACCTTAAACTCTAAGGCTGCGTCTAGACTGGCAAGTTTTTGCGGAAAATCATCTGCTTTTCCACAAAAACTGGCCAGCTGTCTACAC
>JANRFK010000867.1:6764935-6779272 GCA_030068395.1 Apalone spinifera | reverse complement strand
TCATTTGCATAGCTTTGGCGCAAAAGCGCGCCAATGTAGACGTAGCCCTCATGAAGAAATATCTTGGTACCAACACACTCCCCACAAACCAGAGACATACTGACTCAGGTTCAGCACAATAGTGAACAAACCCCCATGTACATGGTAATGGGTGATATCCAGATATGTAAAGGGGTGGCAACCTGATATGTCAGGAGCCATGTGTAACTGGTTTGTACCTATATATGGAAATGTTCCCTCAAGGAGCTGTCTTTGTCCAGCCAAGGGGGCAATAACGAATCTGTGTCACTGACCAAGCTGACTCCATTGTCACGGGAATGTATTCTTGGTATCCTGCTAAGGCAATGGTCCCCAACCTTTTGGGACTGCCGGGTGCCTGGGGGCGGGGGCCGCACATGCGCCAGGCGCCCAGTGCGCAAGAATGACTCGGGCCGGCCCTGGTCACTAGGCAGGCGCACATAAATGCCCCGGCGGGCGCCATGGCACCTGCGGGCACCAGACTGGGGACCACTATGCTAGGGTGTATCTACACAGCAACGTTATTCCGAAATAACTATGCGAGTCTCTCTCTACACAGCAATTCCATTATTTTGAAATAACGGACAGCGTATTCCAAAATCGGTAAACCTCATTCGACGAGGAATAACGCCTATTCCAAAATAGCTATATCGAAATAAGGCCTGTGTAGACGTGCTACTGCTATTTCGAAATAGCCCCTCACCAGGGCAATTCTAAGTTATTTCTCCCCAGTGCCTCCTGGGGCTCTAAATCAAGATAGCACGTCTACGTTAGGGAAGCCTGCCTTGGACTAATTCTGAGGCTTCCCTGCAGTGTAGACGTGCTATTTCGAAATAAACTATTTCCGAATAACTTATTCCAAAATAACTGTGCAGTGCAGACGTACCCTTAGAGTCTACCAGGGGCTATTAGTATGCTTCATTTACAGTAAACCTGACCAGATGCTTTCGATCCTTCTCTGATTTTGGGGTCTTTGGAAGCTCTCTTTGAGTCTTCTGTCCAGGCTATCTGGGCAGAGTAAGTACAATACACGGAGGGGGTATGCCCACTGCTGAACAATTATCATCATTGGCTAGAACAAGAGACCTGTCAGGACACTGCACAGGGTACATCTAGACTACGCTAGACTTTCGAAAGAGGATATGCAAATTCCTGTGGAATTTGCATGTCTTCTTTCAAGCTCACGTTCAAAAGCGGCACTTTCGAAAGTGAAAGTAATCTAGACACGGTTTTTTTCAGTGAACCCTCCCATTTGTCGACAACCCACTTTTCCTTACAAAAGGAGGTTTACGCGGCTTGTCGACAAATGGGGGGGGGGGTTGCCGACAAAACCACGTCTAGATTACTTTCACTTTTGAAAGTGCTGTTTTCGAAAGTGAGCTCGAAAGAAGATAGTCTAGCGTAGTCTAGGCATAGCCACAGTGACTTCTGACCCACAGCACCTACAAATGCCCAACTTTATCTCCAGGGCTAGGGTATGTGACAGAGTCCCTCCAACTGAAAGGTGTGACAACGCACTGTTCTGCCTAGCAACAGGGTGAGAGTTGGCAGAGTGCAATTTTGGAGGAAGTAGAGGTGCGGACTCTAGAGGGAAGGACAAGGAAGCTCAGGAAGAGTTGGCTGTGATGATAAGAAGTTTCCCCTTTTCCCTCACTGCCCAGCCTGTGACTTTGCTCTTCAGAGTTGGGGGAGGAGGGCAGAGAGATGCAAAGTTTCCTGACACCTGGTGCAGGTAGTTCTGGGATGGAGAAGGCACATTCTCTGGCAAGACTTCTAAGGCTCCCACTATTTGGCAGTAGGAGGTACTGATCTGACAACTTCTAGCTGGTCATCCAAGGAGGAGGATGACAAGGGAAGGTGGAGGGGGAGGAATTGGCTCCGTGCCCCCCGGGAATCACGATGGAAGACAGGTCCTTGGGCAGGAGTAGAAACGGGGGCAGCCAAACCTCAGTGCCACCCAGAGCACAGCACTGCCCCCCTCCCCTACCAGTCCTCAGAGCCACATGGAGCACGCAGCATGGGGCTCTGGCATCAATTTAAAGGGCCCAGCAGTGGCAGGGGCCGGGAGTCTGAGGCCCCTTTGAATAGTTCCCCTCCCCCGTCGGTGAGCCTGGTCATCGCAGTAACTGGGAAGCTAGTGAAGCCAAATAGCGCTGCTAGTCTGAGTTCCACTCTCGTGCTGCAAAAGCTTCTGCTGGAAGTTTGGGAGCGTGACTCGGAAGGACTCCTGCGGGCGAACCATCATGGGGTAGTGAAAGGGAGGAATGGGGCAGGGAGCTGACGAGGGTCAGATGCTGTTAGGGGCTGTGAAGTGCAAGCACCTCACGGAAGTGGCCTCTTTTTGCTCAACAAAGAAAAACCAGCGAGGTGATTTACAGCTCTACATGAAAAATACAGTGCAGCTTTACCTGGGCAGACACTAGGGGCCTCCAGACTTACAGCAGATCAAGCACAAGCAAAGGAGCAGGAAGAAACAGAGGAACTTTAGTGGGATAAGCAGCAAAAGAAGTGAGCATCGCCCTCAAATGCGTTAGAAAAGCAGCATGTCTGTAGGGTCTGTTCTGACAGAAGCATTTTTGCCACGCTGGGTGTCCTGAGCACACCGTGGATGACACTCCACTGTATCACTCTACATTGAGAGAACCTTCAAAAGGAAGAAAAGCAAAGCGTCATGCTGCCCAGCTTCAGTTAAGTATTGAACAAACATGCCTTCCAAAGTTGACATAGGCACATTTGGCTGAAATACCCAGCAATTGGCCCAGATAGGGTTGCCAGGTGTCCGGTATCAGCCCGGATAGTCCGGTATTTGCGGCTTCTGTCCAGTAAAAAAACCAGCAAATACTGGACATATAAAATGTCCGGTATTTTCTGTTTTTCTCAGACGGAAGGCTGGTTGGGACATTCTTCCCCTGCCGCATCTGGTGGGGGCAGGAGGAAGCATGGTGATTTAAAGGCACTGTGACTCTTTTTTGGTGCTTTTTTTTTTTCCTGTCCATGTTAGGTATTTTTTGTGAAACCATCTGGCAACCCTAGTCCCAGATATGGATTATGGGATTATGTTCCAGAAGCACTCCAATTTGCACAGGCTCTTTTATACACACAGATTTCCTCTTGTGCTTTGTAGCAAACCCCTAGATATGAAAGAAAGTTCTCCCAACATCTGGAAACTCCTGGAGCTTTTCCTTCTCTGTCAAACAAAGGACACATGGCTGTGGAGAATGAACTGGTCTTAAAATAGCATTTGTTCCGAACACTGCATATGATGCATGACGGTGCTAGCCATGATAGGTCCAAGAAACCAACTTGGTGGCTTAACAATGCTCTCTGCATCTCTTAGTATTTTATAAACTGCTAATCACCAATCATGGACACTATTGTCGAGCTTCCTCTAGAAGAAAATTTCCTTGAATTATCTACGCTGCATTTGTTACGCAGGCAGCTTTGCTTCACTTTTACACTTATGAAGCTAAGGCAAAAATGAAGTGAACTTAAAGCCAAGCAGTTTAGCAAAGCCTGTCACCATCAATTCGCCTGTCTCTCTGGTCAATGGGAAGCATAAGAGAACCCTCAATAGATTTGTGTTTGCCAAGTTACGGGCTCTGAGGGAATGAACGTGCTCTCATCCATCTCAGCTTTGGGACAGCATGAGGCTAGAGAGCCATATTCTCTGGAGACTAAGCACACACAGAAGGGTTTTATTTTGAGCTGTCCAGCTGTTGGTGGAACTCTCCACAACTGCCACATTAGACAAACTTGGATGATGTGTTGCAGTAACTCAATTTGCAAAATGGACCTTCAGAGAGAGAAATCTGTATGCCTCATTCTATGAGGAATAACCCCTATTCTGAAATAGCTATATCGAAATAAGGCATGTGTAGACACTCCATTGCTATTTCGAAATAGTCCCTCACTAGGGCCATTCTAAGTTATTCCTCCCCAGCGCCTCCCGGGGCTCTAAATTGAGTTAGGACATTTACATTAAGGAAGCCTGCCTCAAACTAATTCTGAGGCTTCCCTGCCGTGTAGACGTGCCATGTCAAAATAAGCTATTTCAGAATCACTATTCCAGAATAGCTTATTTTGAAATAACCTGGCGGTCTAGACATATCCCTAGAGACTTTTTCAAGCAACAAGCAATCAGCGAGAAGGGAGGGGCTTTCAATATAAACTAAACAGTGTGGCACATTAAATGCCTCTTCACTTACTGATGCAAACTGTACGTATGAATTCTGGGGACTGACACCTAAATCCCTTAGGTGTGTCTGAAAATCACAGTCCTAAACCCTCATTTGGCAAATAGTCACATCCTGGAGTGAACCTCTTCAGCTGACATCTATGCCCTTGAGATTTCCTGCACCTTGCAGACTGAGGGCCAAAGACGGTCTACAACAGTATTTTTTAACCAGTGGAACGAGTACCCTTAAGGGTACCCAAGAGAAGTATGGGGGGCATGTCAACACAACTGAGATTTGGAGAACTGAATTTCTGTTAAGTTTATAGCACTTGATTAGTTTTGTACTTTTTACACCCAAAAATTTTATCGCTTGTCCGGCTACGATTATGTTGTTTAAACAAATGTGTTGCAATGGTAGAAAAAAATTGTGTGTGTCTGAAAACTGTAGGTACTGGGGGTACTTTTTTTTTTTTGAAAAGGGGGTACTTTATAAAACAAAAGGTTGAGAAACACTGGTGTACAGTATTGGGGAGAAATGCTTTTAGGAATAATATGACAAAGTTAACTAGTTCATACATGAATTCTAAACAGGACGTTGCTGACAAAAAAGCCCTTTTAAATCCACATGCAAATTGCTACGTAATTCCACTAGCCTTCTGCCACAAAATAAAGATGCATCCCATAGCTACTCATAAGTCATCACCGTCTTTTGTGTATTTGGAGCTTCCCAGGGAACTGTTTGTGCCTATGCACATTACAACTGGAAGGTAAACAGACAAAAAGCCAACAACAAACATTAAGGACAGAATGGAAAAGAACACACCCAAACCAGAAGGAATGCTTTGGGATCAATGTTCCCTCTAATTTTTTCCATACATGTGCAGAATAAATTGTGTTATGTGCACCGAGACATCCTGCTGGCTGCGGGTGCTTGGCTAATCAGCTAGGCAACACACGGCTTACAGGGAACACTGCTTAGGATTTGTTTTCTAAAACATTTACATTTAACAAAGCAACAGAAGCATGGTTCTAAGTCTCGGGAGTGAGATTAGAACTATGAAATTGCTGCTTGTCTCATATCACTATTGAAAAGACTGAGGTGGTTAGCAACTAGTAAGTGATACAATTTCATCTTTTTTACTGCCAGGAATCCCAGTACTGTAGGACAGATGAACCAAGCAAGTGACAATATCTGCCCCAAGGAGGATCCAGTCTAAGAAGCAGATCCTGCTTCCATTTAAACCAACTGCAAAATTCCCACTGATTTGCTGGCAGAGGCAATACGCAACTGTTAACAGTTGGGGGTTGAGGAATGTAGTTTGAACCCAACTCTCCACAAAAATAAATAAATAAATAAAAATCTAAACCCGCGATCTGCAACCCACGGCTCTCGAGCCAACTATGGAACCAAATATGGCTTTTTTTATCATTCCCAAAATTTATGCAAACTTTTTAAATTAAAATGAAAAATTAATTCAAAAATATAAAAACATGTAATTACTCATGCAGCTCAGATGCATGCATGAACCTGAATTTGACCAGTCATGATGTAAACTTTAAAGGAATGTGCGAAAAGATGCAGTCCCATTAAATAAAGTCTGCGAGTACAATGTTTCATTTATGCTATTATTAATCATCATGACAATTATCAGGGCTCCCCAAACTGTGGAGAGCCCCGCTCGCCAGCCATGCTGTCCGGCGATCTGCGCATGCACAGATCGTTCTGTGCATGCGCAGATGCCCGAACCTGGCTCTTCTGGGTTGCAATCTACTCGCCACGGGCGAGCAGACTGTATTATTTGTCGAGCCCTGACAATTATCAATAATATTAAGTTGTATATTTTCAGTCATGCTAATGGGCATTCCTATGGCTCTTTGTGGACCACTTGTTCTGAATTTTGGCTCTTTGGTTTGAAAAGGTTGCCAACCCTGATATAAACCCTGGCAGAAAACTGGGTGACACATGACCCCACGTTTTTCCTTTCCTCCGCATTGCCTCTGATCCTGGATGCAGGGTGGACCTCACAATGCCATACAAATAGATGTTACAATCCCCAGTTTGCTGAAAGAACCAATTCCCAACAGTAGCCTGTCACAGAAATGTTCGGAAGAGAAAGAATATTTATAGAGCTCTGCACAAGTAAAAATTGATATTCACATCTGTAAAAATGATCCACAGATATCCACAACCACATCTGTGGATGCGGATGCGGATAAAGCGGATATCCACACATTGGCAGGGTTTAAGACACAAAATGTATATCTGAGGGGTAGTCGTGTTAGCCTGAATCTGCAAAAGTGACGAGGAGTCCTGTGGCACCTTATAGACTAACAGATTTATTGGAGATAAGCTTTCGTGGGCAAAGATCCACTTTGTTAGATGCATGTAGTGGAAATTCCAGAGGCAGATATAAATATACAGGCATAAGAAAAGAGTACTAATCAAGAGTAAGGCTAGAGATAACGAGGTCAATTCAGTCAGGGAGGATGAGGCCCACTTCTAGCAGCTGATGTGGAGGTATGAACACCAGGAGAGGAGAAACTGCTTTTGTAGTTGGCTAGCCACTCGTAGTCTCTGTTTAATCCTAAATTGATGGTGTCAAATTTGCAGATGAACTGTAGCTCAGCAGTTTCTCTTTGAAGTTTGTTCTTGAAGTTTTTTTGTTGCAGGATGACCACCTTTACATCTGCTTCTGTGTGTCCAGGAAGACTGAAGTGTTCTCCTACAGGTTTTTGTATATTACCATTTCTGATATCTGATTTGTGTCCGTTTATTCTTTTACATAGGGACTATCCAGTTTGGCCAATGTATATAGCAGAGGGGCATTGCTGGCACATGATGGCGTATTTTACATTGGTAGATGTGCAGGTAAATGAACCCGTGATGGTGTGGCTGATCTGGTTAGGTCCTGTGATGGTGTCGCTGGTGTAGATATGTGGGCAGAGTTGGCACCAAGTTTTGTTGCGGGGATTGGTTCCTGAGTTAGAGTTACTGTGGCGTGGTGTATAGTTGCTGGTGAGAATTTGCTTCAGGTTGGCGAGTTGTCCGACGGCGAGGACTGGCCTGCCTCCCAAGGCCTGTGAAAGTGAGGGATCATTGTCCAGGATGGGTTGTAGATCACTGATGATGCGGTGGAGAGGTTTTAGCTGAGGACTGTAGGTGATGGCCAGTGGTGTTCTGTTGGTTTCTTTGTTGGGCTTGTCTTGTAGTAGGAGGTTTCTGGGTACACGTCTGGTTCTGTTAATCTGTTTCCTCACTTCCTTGGGCGGGGATGAATTTGGTCCACTGACTTTCATGTAGCTACTCTGCAGAAACAACCATCAGAATATAGTCCAAAGAGGATGAATTGCCCACTGATTATCTTGCTAGCCTGAGACTTTAGAGACCTATGTTCCATTCCCTGCTCTGCCACAGCCTTCTTGGGTGACCTTAGGCAAGGCATTCAGTCTCTCTGTGCCTCAGTTCCCCATCTGTATACGCATAATAACACTGGGCTCCCTGGCAGGGGTATTGTGAATTTTTTTTTAAGTCAAGTGCTCAGATACTGTGCTTATGTTGGCTATATTGTTTTCCTAAAATAGAAGTCTACACAATACACTCAGTGTCTTTTATTGTTACTATTTCTAATTTTGGAACCAATATGTCTAACTCCAAAACACCACAGAAAAATAGCTGAATTTTTTCAGTCTGAGAAGTTACAAAAATAATCAAAATGACTTGCAAAATAAAACTACTTTTTAATGTGCAGCAAAACATCATCTGATGTTAATATCCTTCCCTGTGGATAACTGTAAAATTGCGCATCACTTTTTATCTGAGGACTTTCACATGTTCCTTCTGGCTGGCTTTCCCCCCTAATGCCTCTTTAAATATATTGTTTACATTTGTATGGTTGTTAATGATTGGGAGGTGCCCAAAAAGTCATTTTTTCAAATCTCTATGGAGGAGGAACAAATGGTTATATGAAAATGTCAATTTATCCTTGCTCTGGCAAAGAGGATTGTAATGAAATCTCCAAAGATACAATACACAGGGAATTATTAAGGGCAAGGAAACAGTTTGCATCTGTGCTGGGAGGCAATTCATTTCTTACCCAAGTTAACAGAATCACACAACTGATGCAGACACATCTTCCCTTGCCTTTACACTGACATCTTAAAGAGCTCATCAACTCAGATGTAATATGGCCACACAAAAGACGTGGAGGGGCACTAAAATTCCTTTCCATTACAATACTCTCCTCCATTTCTCCGTGGGGAAGGTTGTATTTTAACAGCTTCCTCTCCCTTACCCAGAGAATGACATCTACAGGAGCGTAAACAGTGCAAGACAAAAGATAATGGACTGAGATGTGGGATTTATCCAAATCACAAACTTCCTACACAAATTAGAAAAGGGATGAGAAACACATTACAGATGTGGTTGTGGGATTTAAGGTTTACAGCACAAAAGACACAATTTAATATGTAAGGAAGTCACAAATTGAGTATTTACGGACAAGATCCTGACGGATAATCTGATGCAGACAATGCACATGCAGAAACAAGCAAGCAACATTTCCTCTCCTTTACCCCACCCAGTAAAATGATGCACATCAGTATTAGAGTGTTCTCTTCTTCTTCGTCTGGTATTTTTTTAATACCTTTTGCTGCAAAACACTAAGGGCATATCTCCACAGCAGTGCTATTTTGGAATCACGTCAGTGATTCCGATATAATGTAGCGCGCGTCGCACAGCAAGCCTGTTATTTCAAAATGAATTCAAAATAACAGGCTTCTTACTCCGACTTCTGTAAACCTCATTGTCTGAGGAGTAAGGGAAGTCAGGGGAAGAGCGTTCCATTTCAAAATAAGTGCAGTGTCGACGTGCCCAAAGTCGAAATAAGCTATTTTGATTTAAGATACACAATTGACGTAGCTCAAGTTGCGTCGCTTATTTCTAGGTTAGCCCTGCTGTGTAAGTGCCCTGACTTTGAAATCCTACTAGCAATCAAATTCAATTGACATGGGCAGTGGGTTAAACTGCTGCTTGGGAAGGCAAACTCTGCAGCATTTGGCCCTGCCCACACTCCACCTCTGCTCTTCCCAAGCCCCTCCCCCTTCCCCACTGTCCCAGCCCCTCCCCTCTTCTCTCTGCTCACCCATCTCAGACAAATCCCTGAACCCAAATCTAGCAAATGACATTCCTAGGGAAAAAACTGTCTTCTAAAGTTTTCTTCTGAAGAAAATGGAGCATGTTTTCCACTGCCAGATTATGAAGACTGGACATGCAAAAGGGATGTAAAGCAGTAAATCTGGGAATACAAAATGTCAGTCACAAATTTTTTGATATACCCTGGTTTGTCACAGATTTATTTGCAAAAAGCTTTGTAGTATGGGCAAGTCAGTTGTACAACTACATACAACACAAAATATTATGGAATACATGATGCAGCCCTTCTTCATTTTACATTTTCTTCATCAGTATTTCTGATTTTATATTTTAAATATGCTCTTAAGCTTTTACAGAGTAATCATTCCAGATTACTACATATTTATAAACAACGAGAAGTCCTGTGACACCTTATAAACAAACAGATTTATTGGAGCATAAGCTTTCGTGGGCAAAGACCCACTTCGTCAGTTAGTCTCTGCCCACGAAAGCTTATGCTCCAATAAATCTGTTAGTCTATAAGATGCCACAGGACTTCTCGTTGTTTATGCAGATTCAGACTAACATGGCTACCCCTCTGATACTTGTCTACATATTTATACTCACTGAAACAAAAACATTATTTTAAATAATCAGACAGAGCAATTTAGTGTGTTCAAAACAAAGTGCATTGCTTTTAGAAAAGAGGAACACTCATTTATTGTGTGTGATTTTCGTAACAATTTCCTGTTTATGAAATTTCACTATATCTTTATGTTAAAATAGGATAGATTTTAGGCATAACTAAGGATTTTATATCTTAGTAAGGTACTGATTTTGGTGGAGGGTTCTCTTACAAAGAGTTCATCAAACAGTCAGAAGTAAAAGGGAAACTCATTTGTCCAGTTGTTATCTGGAAGAAAAGGAATGTTGTCTCTTTAAGGGCTCTCTTCAACAGGCGGTGAAAGGAGAGTAGGGATGGACAGAAAGGACAGGGAGGCCTTAGAACAGGGGTAGGCAAAAGCCTCTCAGCGGGCCAGACCCAGCCCGCCTTGGGCTTTGATCTGGGCCGCGAAGCAATTACAGGCCCCGCCCCCTAATTGAAGGCCCCGCGGGGGGGAGAGGAGGGAAGAGCTTAGCCCCGCCCCTGTCCCCCAGGCTGCCACTGAAGAGGACACAGCGCGGGGGGGGCTGAGGCTCTTAAACAGGGCTGGGCCAGAGGCGATGTTTCCACGGTCTGGGGCTAGCCGCAGAGGCTGGAAACGCTGCTTAGTGCCAGAGTGGGGAACAGCCCTGACAGGGACAAAAGGAAAAATGGCAAAATATATTTTCTCTCACACACACACACACACACAAACCATGTGGATATGCATAAAAATGCGAGATCATATTATTTAAAGAGTGCGCTGTCAACACCTGAACTCTTGAACCCTTTGAGCAAGGAAGGGGCTGACCCTGCGTCCTTTCTTTATATCGGGGTGAGGAACCGAAGGCTTGCATGGATCCAGCTCCTGAGGCTCAGGGCTCCCTCTCGGCTTTGGAGAGCCGGCGCTGGCGCTTCAGCCCCGCTGCTATTTTCCCCACATAATCTGGAGTGCACAAAATCTACTAGCCTGGGCCCAACTGATTTTTCTGTGGGTCAGCGGCCCCCAACCCCAGAAAGGTTCCCCACCCCTGTTTTAAACTGACATTTGAATCTGACAGCGAGATCCTCATCCAAAAGACAATCCAGAGCTCCATGGAAGGCCAAGCCCACTGATTCAGAAAGAGAAAGTCACTGACAGGGAAATTAGACGTGGTTAGTTTTCCACAAACTCTCAGTCATTTCCACGTAGGGCTCTGTGTCAAAAAGAATGTTGCAGCAATTCCAGAAGGTTTGGCCCCCCCAAACTTCCTGTTTCAGATCTTTGTAGGGCCAGCAGATGAGCACAGCTCAAAACCGGCATATAACCTGTATTTAATTCACGTCAGAGGTGCTAAGCCAGTCTTTATTCTAGACCAGCATTTCTCAACCTTTCCGATACCAGGGACTGGCTTGCTGTCCTCCTAAACAGTGTCAGGGAGATCTCAGGGATCGGTGCTGGTCTGTGCACCACATGCTTCCAAAATTTCAAGGAGTTACTCATTCTCTTCTTTATTCTGGGATCTGAGGTTTATTCGTTGGTTAGTTTAATAGGTAACATCCCATTATAGGTACTCAGGAGGGCACCTCTGGAGTAACAAATTAAAGCACTGGGCTGGGAGCCATGGGTTCTACTCCCAGTTCTTCCACTCAACTGCTCTGAGACCTTGGGCAAAACATTTAACTTCTTTGGGCCACTGTCCCCGTCTCATCCTTTGTCTATTTAGAGTCTCAGCTCTTCAGTACAACCAACTGTCTTACTATAACATACAGCGCCTAGCACAATGGAGCCCCAAGGTTTGCTGGTACCACTAGGCACTGCTAAAATACCAGTCATTAATAAGGGTTATTGGGGTTTCCCCAGGTTAAGAACTTATTATAATCTACCCCGGGGCTCCAATGTTTGGAAGACATCCTGCTGCTATGGAGCTGGGGAAGCAGGGTTCAAACTGTGGATGAGATCAATAAAACTGAACTTGGGCTGGATATTTCTATACCTGAATTTCTCCATTTGTTCATGTCACAAAACTATCGCCCTGTTCATCATGCCGTATGTCCTTCTTCAAGAAAGCCTAAGGACTGAGGCTCTTCATTAACATAGCGCTGTGGGGGAGGATACACAATGTCTATCTATACGGTGCTTGGCTCTAACCAGTGCTAAAAAGTGCCTCACTGTCATGATCATTAAAACAAAATTTTAAGCAGAAGGAGAATGGAAGAAGGGAAAACATTGGCCCTACCTTTGAAAGGGGGAGGAAAAAAGACGTAGGGATTTACAGACCAGTCATCCTAACTTTGATACCTAACTTTAATCAAATTGTAAGTACCTAAGAGATACCAGAGTGATAAGGAATACGCAATATGGATCCCTCAAAAACAAATTAGGCCAAACCAAACCCGGATTTCCTTCTTTGACAGAATTACTGGCCTAGTGGAGGTGGGGAAGCAAAAGATATTATAGATCTTAATTTTAGAAAGGCTTTTGACACAGCCACACACAACATTCTTATAAGCACACTGAAGAAATATGGTCTAGATAAAATTACTATATGGTGGCTGTAGACGTGAGCGGAAAAAAAAATCACACTCAAAAACCATGATCAGTGGATTTGTCCAACCAGAAGGGTGTTTTAGTGGAGTCCCACAACAGTCTGTGCAGTCCCCAAAAAGGGTAGTGTCATTCTTAGGTGCAATAGTAGGGACGTTTTAGGTAAGACACAGAACTGTTCTGCTTTACTTGGCACTGGTGCAAGCCACCGAGTCAGCTGGAGAAGTGTGTCTGGTTTTAGGCTGCATATCTTTAAGAAAGATGTGAACAACCTGGAGAGAATGCGGAGGACAGCAACATAAAAGGTTTCAAAACCCTGACCTTATGAAGAAAGATTAAAAAAGGGATGTCCAGTCTTGAGAAAAAATGAGTGAGGTTCCTGACTGAATAATTGTGTGTCCTCATTTTCGATCCTTGTCATCATGGCCCTTCTTGGTCCTTGGCAGTACAAGAGGTCTGATTGTTAGAGGAGAGTCACTATTATCTTCCGATGCTAAATATTAATACATTGCTGCAAGATTATACAATCACCTCTATGAGATTTACTGATGAAAAGCACTATGTAAGAGCTAGGTGATATTTTAGAAATCAATTGGGGATTGAGAAGTTTATAAAATCTACAAGTTCATAAAATGGAACATTTCACCATAACAGTAGAGCCGGAGCACTTCGCAGTGCACTGCCTCTCAGTCACTTTTTTTGTCCTTTAGACAACTGCAGAGTGATTTCCAATACACTGTAAGCATCAAAATATGAAGGATGCCACCTTGTTTTCATGTACATCACTTTCATTATGTGATTTCTTCCTTTTCCCCTCCTCCAGCAAGGGGGGGGGGGGGGGGAAATGGTTTGCCTAGCTGGTTGTTTGTAAGATTGGTCTTTAAAATAATGCAACAGAACTTTAATTTTACAAAGTTCTTTCCATCTGCACCTCAAAATGCTTACAGACAGCAGTGAGTTAAGCCTCATATTATTTTTGTGAGGGAGGAAAGGCTGTATCATTGTCTTCATGTTACCTTCTGGTGAACTGATGAATGTTTTTATACTTCCCTTTGTGTCCATCCCATCTTTCCAGATAAATCTATTGTTTGGAAAGGAAAAAAATGTTAGGAACATACACCACTTTCTCGTTAGGGCAGAGGTTGTATTATCAATCATCCCTACTCCACATGCTTTGTGTGCCTGATGGCGGGCTCTCTGTGGCATTTCAAAGCAACAGCGCTGCATGGAGCCCAGAGTCAGCGGGGGACTCCCTGCTGGCCCCAGGCTACATGTGGCGTTTCAAAGCAACAGACCTTAAACTGCAATGGGATTCCTTCCTTTAGTGTAACAGGATCTGTGGCCGAACATCTGTGATTCGGTATTTCTGATTTATATAAGTTTTCAGCAATGAAATTGAGAGGACACCAAATCTGGGTGGAACATACTTAAGAATGAAACTGACATGAGCAATGCCCCTTGAAATGAGGGACATTTGAAAGTTTTAGGAACAGCTGGATTCTTCTCAAGGCATGGTTTCAAGCAGCACACTTTAGCATAGTCTGTGCAAACTCTCCCATCTATTGGATTTCAGTACATTAACTAGCATTGTCATGGCAAAGAGCATTGTTTGTTCATCTATGCGCCGCATTTTATTTTAGGTTTCCTGAAATCCTTATGACTAAACTCTTCTGTTGGAGAATCAAAATTCAGAATAATGACTAAGGAATATGAAGGAAGAAACACTGTTGCACTCTGGGAGAATGCAATGCAAGCCAGTAACGCTCTAAAGCAGTGGTCACCAACCAGTAGATCGGGATCTACTGGTAGACCTTGGAGCCTCTGACAGGTGATCCTGACTGGTT
>JANRFK010000867.1:6751655-6763715 GCA_030068395.1 Apalone spinifera | reverse complement strand
TCTCTGTGGCATTTCAAAGCAACAGTGCCGCATGGAGTCCAGGGTCAGCGGGGGACTCCCTGCTGGCCCCAGGCTGCACGTGGCGTTTCAATGCAGCAGAGCCCAGGCTCCATGTGGTGCTGCCGCTTTGAAATGCCACGAGGAGCACGGGGCCGAAGGGGGACTACTTGAGTCCTCCGCTGGCCCCGTGCTCCTGCAACTCTTTCGCCTTTGAAGCGTAGCAACAGCCCTGCTACACTTCAAAGGCAAAAGCACCCTTATTGACTAATCAAATAGTTGATGTAAACTGCATCAACTATTCGATTAGCCCATTAATCTAAATTTAACATCCCTACTAAGGCAATCACAAGTGGATGGAATGGGTGACAGAATGTTAAAACTGGCCAGCAAAAACAATTGTTTAGCCTCATCAGGGCCCAGTAAGAAGATCACTAAATGATTCCCCCTTCTCTCCCTTCCTTTCCCCCCTCAACAAAAACAAAATAATCTCTGGAAGATAGAACAGTATCTCCTGCTTGTGAATAGATCTCAAAGAAAGATAATGACGTAGGTACTATATCCCTACTTTATTGCATCCCTCATTTGCAGAGCAGAGTGTAAAGTAGTAATTCTTCCTGGCCTCCTGTAGCACATACAGATCAGAGCTCTTCCAGCAAGTACGCTCGCAGAACAATTGTCTTCTTTAAATGTTTCATGCTGTTTGATTGCACTGAGGGTGAGATGCTAGGAACGAAGCGTATCCCTTTCAGAATTATGAGGGTTTTACTTTGCTTTTAGCTCAACATTTGCATTTTGACAGCCAGAAAGGAATGGAGACGGAACAGGAGAGCACTGCTATATCAGAAAGACTGCTGGTTTAGAAATGACTTCATTGCCCAGATCAAAGGTTCTCAACCAGCAGCCCAAGAACCCCTGAGGGAACATATTGATCGTCCAGGGGTACAGCAACTCATCTAGATAGCTGCCTCAATTTACAACCCATGACATAAAATTCACAAATCAGTGCAAACTAAAATTTTATACGATTTCTTTATTCCACTCTGTATATTGCACCCCCAAAATGTAAGTATAACATTTATATTCCAATGGATTTATTTTATAATTATATGGTAAAAATCAGAAAACATTGGGTGGGGGTTAGAGAGGTGGAGCGGACTGAGGCAGGAGGTGGGGGTGCAGGCTCTGGGAGGGAGTTTGGGTGCAGGAGGAGGTTTAGTGTGGGACATGGGTTGGAGTAGAGGAGCAGGTGTGGGGCATTTACCTTGGGCAGCTCCTGCTCAGTGGTGCAGCGGACTTAAGGCAGGCTCCCGCCTGTCCTGGCCCCATGCCACTGTTACTCTAGGAAGTGACCATGGCCAGCATGTCCCTGCAGCACCCGGCATGGCAGGCAGGTGGCTCTGCGCATTGCCCTCACCTGCAGGCATTGTCCCTGCAGCTCCCATTGGCTGCGGTTCCCAGCCAATGGGAGCTGTAAGGGTGGCACCTGCAAGCAGAGTGCTGAGCTTCTCTCATCACTGCGAGGGAGCAGCAGCGCTCGCAGTTCCAGCCTAGCACAAGAGGGGCATGAAGGAAACCAAGGCTCAGGGCTTCCGACCTGAGGTGCAGAGATTTGCTACAGGCCAGATAAAAATAAGCAAGGGGCTGGTTCTGGTCCACAGGCTGGAGGTTCCCCACCCCTGGTTTAAATGCTGCAAAAAAGGCTAAGGTGCTAAGACAGTCATTCTTGACCAGTGGTCTGCAGCCTCAAGAGACTCCGACTGAAAATTGACTGAACATAATTCAGGATATGTCTGTCTACAGGAAACAGATTTCAAAAGGGGTCCGCACCCCTATTTGAAATTTTCTAGAGGTCCGCAATTGAGAGAAAGGTTGAGCACCATTACTCTAAGATATTCGATTCAGTCTGGTACAGAAGACCAGCACAAAGAGCTGACCACTTAAGCCCTCAAAACAGGGGTAGGGGAGACTTTATTTAAACTCAAGTGGTGCACAGGCTTTCCTGAGAATTTTACACAGAAGCTTCTAGACTGTTCCAGATGCAGAGGTCCCAGTCTAGTCTTTGAAAGCTTTAGGCCACGTCAAGATTGTTATCCAAAATCGGGACAAATTCACGTCTGACCTGAACGGGAGCTGTGATGTGGCAGAACCCAATCCAACCAGTATACCGTACTGAAAGAAAATGGAGGCAGGAATGTAGCCAAATCCAAAGCGTGGCCGAGGTGTAGAAGCATGTGCCCTGCTGTCAGAGAGCCAGTACTTGGATTTCTTTATTTTCATCATCACACACAATACAATCATCTTCTCCAATTAGTAAAACTAAACAGAAAACAACTGTTTACTGCTAAAAGAGAGTCAGCACAGTGTGGGTCTGGAATGGACCCAGGTTCGGTGGAAGTCCTGTTGAGTTCATTCTGGCTAATTTTGCAAATAGAAGCCAGAGATAAGTTCAGACCAGGATCTGAATCTTTCCCATAGTTTGTGGGTGTCCTGAACCAAGTATCGCTCGAATATACTCATTCCCAATGTATCTAAAACCCACATTCCTGCCGAGTCACATGGTAGCTAGATTCCACCTCAGATTCAACACCTACGGTAACAACAACATTTCCCTCACGTGATGCTAAGTGAAATTTTATGGCCTGTGTTTTGCAGGTTGGACAAGAGGTGCAGAATGGTCCTTTCTGGCCTTAAAAATCTATGAACCTATGAAGAACTCAGTTCTGGACAGGGCATTTGAATTACGCACCAACGCCACCATCTCTTCTTAACCGATTCCAACACTGCTGCATACCAGCTGCCCAAGCGTCCTTTCAGTGCAGGCATGCAGAAGTCTAAAACATTTTTTATAGAAGAGTAAAAATATGTTAAAAACGTTAACTCCCTAGTTCCTGCTCTTTTTGGGTTGGGAAGGGAGGAGGGTCAGGGACATGGGAAGAACAAATCTGTCTATGCTTCAAAAGCTCTGCTGAGCCCACAGGTTTATAGAAAGTCAGTGCTCTGAGATAGGGTCTGCAGGCTTTGTTCTGGCTGCAGTTAACTCGCTTAGTCACCAATTTTTCCCCTGCCGCCACTGACCTGTGGCAGCAAGTAAACAGCATGTTTTTCAAGCAGACTCAGAGAGCTAAGCTGGGAAAGCTGCTCAAGAAAGAAAGAACTTAAACGGAACTTTGATCTCATCCCTGGATCCGAAATGAGCAGGGGAAAAGCAGATAAGGAACTAGGTAATAATTGGACCGGTTACTTCATGAGCCTTTCATCACTAGATACCAGGGATCAAAACCGATCAGAAAGTCAGAATCCCAAGCATAGTCCTCCTTCGACTAAATGCACCGCAGGCGTTTTCCCCCCTCCCTATCTTGTATAAAACACTGTGAGAACATTTGAGTAAGTGCAGGTCAACCCTTCAATTCACTGCTAGCTGACTCCCAACCTGTAAATGCCCTGTGCTATTCCAGTCCACAGCACTACACAGCCACGTTCATGTACAGATCTCCGTGTGGATACAAAATGTTGTATCTGCCTCTGTTGTCTCTGTATCCACAATGAGTTGTGGATTAGGGATGTAAAATCCCGTTTAATGGCTTAACTGGTTAAACATAACATTTAACAGGATAACTGATTAAAAGGGGGGGATGATTGGGCTGGAGCAGGCAGGCAGGGATCTGCTCCAGCCCTGACCAGTTAACTGGAACCAGGAACCCATTAAGGGTGAGGCTTACCGGTTAGCCATTCATATCTCTAGTATGCATGTAAATCCACAAACATGCAAGGTTCTAGATACAAAATGTGGAATCTCCATCCCTTGACAAAACCCTGGCCAGGATGAATTAGTGGGGGTTGGTCCTGCTTTTAGCAGGGGGTTGGACTCAATGACCTCCTGAGGTCTCTTCCAACCCAGGGATTCTATGATCTTCACACCGGAGTAGGCCAATTTTTGCCTGCTGTCTGCTTATTATCATGGGAAATTAATTATAACCCTTGTCCTAGGATTGCAAGTGCCTTGGAACAGGGACTGTCTTTATTTTGTTTGTACAACGCCTAGCCCAATGGGGTCCCAAGTCCAGACCCCTGGTTGAATCCCAGTGGCACTAACTTTTTACAACATTGCTGAACGTCCCAAAACATTTGATCTCCTGAGGTCCCAAAACAATCATCTCTTCCAACTAGTGCTTTTTTTTGGTAAGAAAAAGGGTCCAGTACTCCAGGCTCAAACTTGTTGAGGGGGGGGAAAAAAAAGGAACACTTCTTGAGGAAAAAAAAAAAGCGCCCCTTTAAGAGCCAAAACACCACGCTGGGAGCCAGAAAAAAAAAAAAGTCTCGCATCCCAAACAGGCTTCCGTCAGAAGACGAGCAGCGCCAGGAGAACAGGTGCCGGTACGCAGGGGGGAAATGCCATTCTTTTACTGTGTACTGGGAAAATAGGTGACTGTACGCTGTTCCAGGCCGTAGCATCACAAAAAAAGCACTGCTTCCAACTCTATAATTCTGTGAATGGTTTCAACCAAGAGGTGGTGAAGGCCAAGACGATATATAGCTGGGGTAGTTTTGATTATTATTATTGTACTTGCACTGATTTGGAAGGATACAAATTACCAAAATGGTCTTTATTCATTTTATATACATATGTTTAAAATTTACCAACAATAAACACAATTCAATAAAAACTTCTCTTGGTGAGACATTTCAAGAGCCACTTGCAGCCTTTCACAAACACACATTGAACAAATCAATCAAAACACTGAGTATAGATTGATTTGTTCTCTACCCTCCCGAAAACATGGAGTTGAATAAATCCCACTGAGAGAACATGTCATTAATTCATTCATTTGGCAATAAGTACTCCTGCTGAAAACCCTAGTTCCATGAAACACAAAAGTCAAAAGAAAAGTAAACACGCTGGCTACGTCTAGACTGGCATGATTTTCCGTAAATGCTTTTAACGGAAAAGTTAAAAGCATTTGCAGAATAGAGCGTCTAGATTGGCACGGATGCTTTTGCGCAAAAGAACTTTTTGCAGAAAAGCATCCGTGCCAACCTAGACACGGTTTTGCGCAAGAAAGCCTCGATCGCCATTTTCGCCATCGGGGCTTTTTTGCGCGAAACAGTTTTTGGGTGTCTACACTAGCCCTCTTGCGCAAATACATTTGTGCAAGAGGGCTTTTTCCCGAACGGGAGCATCATAGTATTTGCGCAAGAACACTGACAATCTTACATTAGATCGTCAGTGTTTTTGCTCAAATTCAAGCAGCCAGTGTAGACAGCTGGCAAGTTTTTCCGCCCGCTTTTGCGGAAAAACTTGTCTAGACACAGCCTTTTAGAGCCCAATCCTAACCCCTTTTACTAAAACAGCAATCTACTCCAAAAGTAGTGGTTATTTGCAGAGTAGTGGTTATTTCGGGGGAGGGGGAGTAGAGCCATCTCAAAAGCTGGCTCCCCATGAGTACCAGCTCTATGCAGCCACCTGCCTCTCCCACGCTGCTGCCTCTAGGAGAGGCTGCTCTGTGGGATGCTGGCACAACCTAAGTCCATGGAGAGCTTGGGCTTCCTGGGAGCAGGGGCTGCTGCCCCTCCTGCACTGCTGCCTCTAGGGGGCAGGCTGCTCTGATACAGAGGCAGCAGCATGTGGTGGTAGGGGGCTCCCTGGCAGTGGGGCCGGGAGAGCACTGGCTGCTGACCCCACCACAGGGGTCTACTGAATAGTTGTGTAACCACTCAGATTTGATGCGGTTACACAATTATTAAATTAATTGACATCCAACATCCCTACTGAGGATAGGATAAGCAGCAATGGGCTTCAATCGCAGCAAGGGAGGTTTAGGTTGGACATTAGGAAAAACTTCCTGTCAGGGAGGTTAAGCACTGGAATTAATTGCCTATGGAAGATGTTGAATCTCCATCATTGGAGATTTTTAAGAGCAAGTTAGACAAACACCTGTCAGGGATGGTCTAGATCAGTGTTTCTCAACCTTTAAAAAAAAACAAAAGTAACCCTTAAAAAAAATTATAAGTACCCCCAGTACCTACAGTTTTCAGACACACACATTTTTTTTCTACCATTGCAACACATTTGTTTAAACAACTTAATTGTAGCTGGGTGGTTGATGAAATTTTTGGGTGTAAAAAGTACAAAAATAAAAAAAAACAGTAAAACTTAAAACAAAAATTTAGTTTTCTCCAAATGTCAGTTGTGTTGACGTACCCCCTAGACTTCTCTCGAGTACCCCTAAGGGTACTCGGACCACTGGTGGAGAAGCACTGGTCTAGATGGTGCTTGGTCCTGCCAGGAGGGCAGGGGACCAGACTTGATGACCTCTCAAGGTCCCTTCCAGTTCTGTAATATGATGTCTCACTCTGCAGCGTTAGATTGGCAGAAGGCTTTTTCCACAGCTCACTTCATGGGCTAGAAATAGAGAGGCAGGACTTGAAAGCACATTTCCCTCTGCCTTCTAAATTGCTCCTGTGACAGATCAACGAGTGTCTGTATCAAACTACAACCCATTTTGTTTTGATCGTAATCCTCCTTATAACGCTTTTTATGCTTCATATCAGACTGAGCTGCCCAGGGGTTTTTAGAAGACAGTCTGTGAGACCACCCACAGAGGACCAACAACAAAGAGCAATCAAGAGTTGTCAACCTGTAGTAGGCAATTTTTAATGGGGGTGGCTACACCAAGAATTTAGTAAGAGCTGCACTCTTCCATATTCGTGTAAGAGGTGCAGAGTCTGGGATGGAGGCTGGGTGCAGCTTGGGATAAGTGAATGGGATGCAGAAGGGGAGGTTGGATATGGGAGGGAGTTTGGGTGAAGGATAGGGTTGTGACCTAGGGCAGGGGATTGGGATGCAGGGCCTTGGAGGGGGTATGGGTGTAAGAGTAGGGGTGTAGAGAATTTGGGTCACATGGTAGGAGTGCAGGAGGGGGCAGAGGGTTTGGGTTATGTGGGGCAGAGGGGCAAGAGGAGGGGATACAGGGTTAGAGGGAGAGAGGGACTGGGGTACCAGAGGCAGGCTCTGGCCAGGACATGCTTATCTGGGTGACTCCTGGCCAGCAGCCCCACAGATTCCCAGCCTTTCATGCCTTCGCAGGCTGCTCAGAGAAGCGGGCAGCAGGGGCCACGTGTACTGCTCTGAACACTGCAAGTCTGGGGGGAGGGGTTGGGGTACTTTGCACGCTACCTATTCTTCAAACAGGCAGTTCCCATGGGCCTGTTTCCAGCCAACAAGAGCTGCAAGACTGTGCTGGGGGTGGGGCCAGTGTACAAAGACTCTTCCCCCCTACAGCATTCACAGATGCACGTTGTCCCGCAGTCGGCGTTTCTGAGCAGTGGGCAGGGACAGGGTAGGGCAGGTGAAAGCCTGTCTGCGGTTCCCTCGGGCCAGTGGCTTGGCGGGCTGTATTTTGCCCACCCCTGACCTGAACAGTCTCCTCCTCCTAAACAATGAGCTGGCTGCGACCAAAGGGAGCCAGTTTTCCTCGTCAGGATTTCAAGCAGGCTGAGAGCAGGCGACCTATCACCTGACAGGGGACTCCAACCTGCTCAGGATGGGCCACCAGACAGAGGACTGCACTTTGTAAGCGTCAAGTCTGCTCATGGGCTTGCTTATGCTCCTCAACCATCAGCCAACAACAAAAAAAACTGCAGGAGGCAGGGGAAAGAAGGTGCCCACACTCCTTACACACTGACTGAGCCTTACAGTGCACTCAAGGAGTAAACTCTATGAGAGGAAAAGGAGCATTAGGACAGCCACTCATCTGGTTTTCACCTAGAAAGTCCAGGTCTCACCTGGTGTGTCCAAGTGCCATTTCACAAGCCCTGATGTCCAGGGCGGGTTTTTTTTTTTTTTTTTTTTTAAATTGGAGGGAGAGGAGCGGGGAGGTAAAGGAGGAGTGACAGAAAGAGGCAGGGAAGGGGCAGGGCCTCATGGAAAGAGGTGGAGCAAGGGGCGGGGTCTTGGGTGAAGAGGCCGAGTAGCGGTGGGGCCTTGAGGTATTGTTAAGCAGCCATTAAAAAGGTAGCAACCCTAGGGAGCATGTCGGTGTTTGTTGTTTCATCTAGAGATCCATAACCTACTCAGGCTTTCAGAGAACAAGTCACTGTGGTTTCAGATCTCCTCTGCACAACGTGTGTGGTTCCTTGCTCTATCTGCCACGTGTCCCTGGAGGGTTCAACATGTAATCCAGAGGGTCGAAACCTTTAGTGGAACTCTGGGGACCTCGCACTGGCTATTTGGGAGGACTGGGAGAGGCTGGGCTAGCTTCAGGGCTTAGGCAATTGGTCTGTGGCAGTGTTTCCCAATTGGTACTCCATGGAACCCCGGGGTTCCGAAAAGTGAAAGTAAGGGTTCCGCGAGAACGCGGCATTGCCCCGCCCCCTCTTAAAGAGACAGTATATTTTGCAGGGTTTTTTTGCTCAACCAATTCTGGTGGGGCTTTTTTTTTTTTTTTTTTAAGCCCTGGGAACCCTAGGGGTTCCTTGAAATTATTTTAAGGTGAAAAGGGTTCCGTGGCCAAATAAAATTGGGAAACACTGGTCTACAGAGTCCCTACATCTCAGGAAGGGGTGTTACGCTAAGGAGCTGCACCTCATGACTCAGCAAGCTAAAAACCCCACATCCAGCTGCGAGGAGGATCAGCTCCAGGCTTTGATAGCTCCTCTAGGGCAAGCACGGGGAAGCAGAGGATGGGCCCTGCTCGCTTCGAATGGGGAAACTCTTGACCTTTGTGACCAGGGCTCTGCGCTACTCCTGGAAGCTCCAATTCCCCCTCCCTTTTATTTAGAGTTGCTATTAGTAAGAGAGAAAGCAGCTCTTTAGGAAAGACAGGGCCACCCACAGGGAGAGGAGGACAGCAAATTTCCTCCAGTGGCAAAGAGCTTCCCATCTCTTGAAAAGTAACTAGAGGGAGGGGTGACTTGAGGGGAGTGAGGAGGAAAGGAGAAATCGGGGAGATGGAGAACAGGATGGTGTGAAACGGGGGTTTCACAAGGGAAGAGGAGCAGTGATCAAACCATCCGTTCTGCCATCCTCCCTCTACAGCCAGGTTTATTTCAGCCCCGCACCATGCAAAGCCACCCAGATTCACGGCAAGCGCGTGCAGTTCAGCAACAGGCTGTGTCATGTTGTCGCTGAAAAACCCGGCCCTTACAAGCTGTTCATTACACCTATCCTGGGCGAGAGGCCGCATTCAAGCTGAAGGAGATTCATGTCACATACGAATGACTGGATCAAGCTTGACTCTGCTGACGAAGCCTGTTTGACCAAGGAAGACGTGGCCTGCACTGACAGCCATCAAACCAGAGGCAGAACAGGAAGCAGCAAAAATTGGATTGAAAGTAAACACGGAGAAACACACGATTATGCAAGTAGGAAGCAGGCCAACAGACGCAAAGGGGTACGTGGATGGACAGGAAATTGAATAGCCAGGAGAGCTCTGCTAACTGGGTGGCATAGTGACACTCAAAGGTGGCTGCAATCAAGGAAAAGCAACCACCACTTTGGGAAGGATGAGCAAGATCTGGTCAGAAGTCTCCCCATCTTACTAAAGGTCAGACTGAACCGAGTACGCTACTGTACAGAGGAGAGACTTGGTCAATGATGGAAACTAGTAGAAAAAAAAAATCAAAACTAAGGCTGCCTACCATGAATAGCAGAGGAAAAAACTACAGATTTCATGGGAAGACAAACTAGCAAAGGTGAAGATAAGGGAGCTAGATTATTTTAATGAAAGAAGGCATGGTCATCTTAAGAAGATGTGAGACACCTGAAGCAAGAGTTGAACAGTTGCCCAAGTGAGGAAAGAGAAAGCGAGGACGGCTAAAGAAGAATTGGCAGGCGATAACGAAAGAGAATACTGAATGTCCTGGCATTCCCTGGGAAGAAATAGCAGAATTAGTGACAGACCGTAATCAATAGAGGAACTGGACTGTCCTGTGTGTCAGCAGTACAGGAGGAAGTAAGGTTAAAGTGAGGAGCTATCTCTATATAAAATTACACACAAATAAAAGTATGCAAGTCTCTGAGTTTATTATATAAACTAGCAGGAGAGGCCCATTATTGACCAGGTAAAGTGATTTTGCATAGATCACACTTACAGGAAAGTTCAAGAAATTAAATATATGCCATAGAATTTTTTTATTAATGTTCTTGCAAAAGGGAAGTAAAAGAAGTTTCAAATTTGTAGGATGTCAACTTCAAACATTATTCATTTTATTGAATAATTACCAGACATAGTACATTTGAATCAGACACTCGGAAAGCTTCCATTACTCTTTCTGGAACGAATTTGAATTATTTTGTGATTTGTAACAGTAAAAATGTTCTTTGTGCTAAAATGACAATTGAATAAGTGACTTAATTTTAATTTTGTTAGAAAATTTTTTATGAACGCTAATCATAACAGTCATGAATTTTTTCCTATGAAAAACAAAAATAATTATTTAAACCTTTCACCCAGCATATGCCAGGGGAAAAAGTAGTGCATTCAGCTAATTTAAGTAGCAGGATTGCTTATGTAAATTTGGTATCTGTAGGTAATTGTGAAGTATGACTTTATTTTGCACAAACAAATACACAAACTCTTCAAAATATATAATACATATGTGTGCACATTTCATGTCATTCACCACCACGTGAGGTAATTTAGGGGTACGTCTACACAGTGGCTCTATTTTGGGATAACGGACGTTAACCCTAAATACCATTCTGCACAAGAAGCCCGTTTCGAAATACATTCAAAATAACAGGCACCTTATTCCAGCTTCCTGTAAACCTCGTTGCATGAGGAATAAGGAAGATGCTGGAATAGTGCTCTATCTATCTTGAAATAAGCTCGAAATAAGCTACACAATCTGCCTAGCTCAAATTGCATAGCTTATTGTGAGGTAGCACCGCTGTGTAGACATACTCTAAGAGAGGGGAGGGATAGCTCAGTGGTTTGCGCATTGAGCATTGGCCTGCTAAACCCACAGTTTTGAGTTCAATCCTTGAGTGGGCCATTTAGGGATCTGGGGCAAATCTGTCAGAGATGGTACTTGGTCCTACCATGAGGGCAAGGGACTGGACTCTCAAGGTCCCTTCCAGCTCTATGAGATAGATAGTGATAGAAATGTAGCTGTGTTAGTCTGGTGTAGCTGAAACAAAAAACAGGACTAGTCAATCCACTGAAATCAATGGATTGACTAGTAGAAGTCAAAAGTAAATGCATAAAAAATAAAATCAGGCTTAAAATGCTTGTTACTTGATAACTCTAGGCTAGTTTACATGCTTCCTAGTACACATGTTAATTGAAAATTTTCACTCTCTCTTCTTCACAGTAACAGCTCCTGCCATTCTGAAGGGGCCTAGCTATTTCAGACCTGTGGGACAGTGAGCCAGCACACACAGACACAGTGTGCCAAGAGCCTTTATTCTGTGCATGGTGATTACAGAGATGGGGAAGGGGGCAGCATGTAGTTTATGGTTAATTTTCACAGTCCTCTCTTTTGCTGGTTTTCCTCTGAAGTGCATGAATTTCAGACACACTCGAACAGCAGTTCTTTGTAAACACACTAAATACGAGTAAGAGTGGTGACTATCAGATCCATTTTAGATTTGTAAGCATTTAGCTGCACCTGGAATAACCAGATTAGTCTAAATCCAAATTTGTTACCTCAAATACTGCTCAATTGTTCTGTATTGATACAAACAAAACAACTGTAGGAAATATTTCATACTTATTTTCCCTATAAATCATATAGGACTTCATATGTTAACAGACACATCTGTATAACTACATACACATAAATACATCCTAACACATGATTCAGTTAAGACTCTTGCTGTTTTTTTTCTTCCCCCTTTTAAACCCTTCAATGTCTCTGAAATCCAATCAGAGGTTTAATGAAGCCCAGAAAGCTAAATACCTAAAAATCAGCGTATCATCCCTAGCAACTATCGATGGGCATCATTGCAGACAGGGAGCAAAATTAATTCCATGTGAGACTAATCTCAGGGAATTGGCTACATCAATCTCATTGATTTGTTAATGTTTCAGTACTCAGTACTGTGCTGGAACAGAGAGCAGA
>JANRFK010000867.1:6737063-6747100 GCA_030068395.1 Apalone spinifera | reverse complement strand
TTATATGTATAGTTGGGATTATTTTTCCCAATGTGCATTACTTTACATTTATCCGCATTAAATTTCATTTGCCATGCCTGAAATGAGATGTCTATTGCCCCAACAAATGTGGGTAGGCACTCTCAAAACAAACTCTTTAGGCCAAATTCAGTAGCTGCATATGCAGAGTTAGAAAAGCAGCCAAAAATAATCAAGAGGCTTCTTAGGCTGATCAAATATTCCCCGAGTACACACTGTATGTTTATTAGAGAGACGCTACATTATTTTTATTTTGCACAGAAACAAGAGATGGGCAGGAAGTCCAGTACAATTTGGGCTATGTTAATGGAGTCTCAGGGCTGTAAGACTGCCATGCAAACAGCTTGCAGACATTGCTTGACATTTTCAAAGCTGGGGGGTTTAATCGAGCAGCTTCTGTTCTGATGTCTCGGCTGCATCCCGACCCACCAACAAGTGAAAATCGAGCTGGTCAATTCTAAAGATGAATCCTTTTTTGTCTTCACACTTGGTTCACTGATAAGGTTAATGAGAAGAACAGAAAGTGGGATGACACAAAAATGAGGAGGTGAGTTAAAACCGAAATTAAAAGGTACAGTGCCAGAAGTGAAATCCCTGCAAGCTGCATGGAAACTTTTTAAAGACACCATAATAGAGGCTCAACTTAAATGTATCCTCCCCAAACCAAAAAAACCCACACACACCATAGAAAGAGAAAAAGCACCGAAAAAGCACCATTATGGTGAAACAACAAAGTAAAAGAAGCAGTGAGAGCTAGAAAGGCATTTTTAAAATGGAAGTTAAATCCTGTGAGCAAAACAGAAAGGAGCATGAATTCTGGCAAATGAAGCGTTAAAATACAATTTAGGACGGCAAAATGAAATAAGAAGTTATAGCCAAAAAATAAATAAATAAAAATGTTTGACTATATCAGAAGCAGGAAGCCTGCTAAACAACTAGTTGGGCCAGTGGAAAATCAAGCCACTAAAAGGAGCACTGTGAAGATCTACAAAAACATCTCACAGAACCGGGTGAGTGGGCAACAAAATGGTGGATTAATTTTCATGCAAAGTAAAGCATATTGGAAAACCTAATCCCAACCATACATATAAAATTATGAGGTCTAAATTAGCAGATCTTGGGAGTCCATTGTGGATAGTTCTCTGAAAACATGCACTCACTGTATAGTGACAGTTGAAAAAGCAAACAGAATTTTGAAAATCATTAAGAAAGGGATAGAAAATAAGATGGAAAATATGACATTGCCTCTATATAAATCCATGGTATGCCCACACCTTGAATACTGTGCGCAGATGTGGTCACTCCATCTGATAAAAAATGTACTGAAATTGGAAAAAGTTCAGAAAAGTGTAACAAAAATGATTAGGGATATGGCGTGACTGCCACATGTGGAAAGATTAGCAAGACTGGGACTTTTCAGCTTGGAAAAGAGATGACAAGGTCTATAAAACGATGGAGGACATTAAACACATGACTGATGAGGAGAAAGTAGATAAGGAAGTGTTACTTACTCCTCAAACACAAGAACTAGGGGGTCACCAAATGAAATTAAGAGTCAGCAAGTTTAAAACAAACAAAAAAGTCGTTTTTACAGAACACAGTCAACCTATGGAATTCCTTGTGAAGGAGAAAACACTAAAAAGGGTCAAAATGAGAGCTAGATAAATTCATGGAAGATAGGTCCCTCAATGGCAATTAGACAGGAAGGGCAGGCATGGAGGCCTCTGTCAGAAGCTGGGAATGGGTGACAGGGGATAAAATACGTGATGATTCTGTTCATGCCCTGTGGGGCTCCTGGCATTGGCCATGGTTGGGAGATAGGATATTGGACGAGGCAGACTTTTGGTCTGACCCAGTGTGGCCCCTCATGTTCTTAAGTGAGACTCATTGCATTCTAGACCCAGCAAAGGATTAAAGAGAAGGAGACCAAAGGAGAACGTTGCCATCCCGGGCTGTGTACCGACAAGGTACGTGACACAGTATTCAAGAAGGTTGCGCTCCAGTGCACGCTTGAGCTAAAGTACAATTATTTGCGAGGCAGAGCCTGTGCAAGACCCCACAAGTCTGCTCTTTGCTTGGAAGCTTTCAGAGGGAAACAAGGGCAGGGTAGGGGCAGAAAGGTTTATTTGAGGAGACCGGCTCTTGGCATGCGGCTCAACGTGGTAATGAAGTCATTAGCTATGCGCTGCCCCTCAAAGGTCCCTCTCCCGCTATCACGGAGAGATTTGGTGGCAGCATTGCTGCTCTCCGTACAGAACTGAGTTCATCCTACGCGGCGCTTTCACCTTGTGCTTAGGTGCACAAACACCCTGCCATGGCTTTAGGCTACCCCTCCCCTCCACTTGCAGAAAGCTGCTAATGGGCTGCTCCGGTTTGTTTACGGAAGGGCTCCGCAGCCACGGAGCCTTGTGGAAGACGGGATAAGACGGGGTGGTAGCACCCCCTTCCCCACTCTTAATAATGCCACTGCCCAAAAGTCCAATTTCTTCCCTGTCTCCAGGGCTCTGTGCTGGGGGGTCTGAGCGGAACACAGAGCATTGGGAGGGGAGAGCACTCTGGCAAGAAAATATACAACAGGCCCGTACGCAGGAATTCCTGGGGGGGAGGCGGGATGCGAGGTATGGGAGGGGCTAGTGGCTACCCCTCCCCCCACGAGGCCAAGCCCCGCCCACGGCCTCACTTGTCGGTGAGGAAGGGGGGGAAAATCAGCCCCAGCCTTCCCTGGCTGGTTGGAGCACAGAGGAGGGAGACTGGGTCAATACATCACTCCTGTTTTCCCCTGGCCTGCCGGAATCAGCCCCATTGCGGATCATGAAGGACTGGGGGGGGGGTGTTTGCACTCTTCACGTACCCCGCCCCCTCTCTCACCTCCCAGCATACGAGCTTGTTCAAGATCAAGCCATGAAGCGACTGGGAATTTTGCCCCTGGTTTCAATGGAAGCAGGAGTGGGCTATCAGGGAAGGAACCAGAAATAAAAGTGTGCAGTAGAGCAGTTTGTGAGCAATGCCCTTTTCAATACCGAGCTAAATCTCACACACCAGTTTAATACAGCTGGGGTTTGTGCTGACTGAGCTGCAGTCCATTAAACGGGAAACAATTAATGAATCCTAGGAACAGGTTTAATTCTAGCATTTTTTTTTTTTAATGAAAAAAACAAGAAGTGGAACCGTGCTTTCACCCCTCCCATCCCATTTTATGTCTCCTTCCTATAGTTTCCCATGCATCTGCTTAGGTAATCCTGGCCAGCACTGAGAAACCTGGGGGCCTAAAGTTAGCCCCCAAGATCTGCATTCAGGCCCCAGAGTAGGGAGCGTAGTCAGCCAAGCCCACTGAGGGAGGGGCGGGTGAAACTAGACCACTCACCTCACTATTGACTAAAGCCCTGTGTTTGGAAAACGTTGGTCCCAGTTTTAACATTCTGCCCAGGTACTTGGCTGTCGCAAAACAAATAAACAAAACTATTGCAGCAGCCACAGTTTGTAGCCTGGGATTCTTGTTGCTAGCTGTATTCTCAAATTACTGTCTACACGGGGGGAGGGGAGAACAGAACCAGATTCTAAACTACAGTTGCTCTGTCCGAGCTCGAGGTATCCCAAGACGCTTTACAGAGGACCGATTTAGACAGAGCACCAGCACGTGCTATGCCACAGCTCTCCCTCAGCAGGGGCATTCGCTCCGATTTTACAGAAATAGCGGCTGCCGCTGACCCAGATGTTGAAATTTATCATCTGCCTTTTGATTCAGTCCTTGTTCTGCCTGATAATATAGGGAACGCCCCAGGATGAAGGAAGTATGGGACTTTATATGTGATATTAAAAACTGAGTTCCTATCTGCTCCTATTCATGCCACTATGGGATATTTCAAACCTGTGTATTAGTATCCTTAACCAATACTTCACTTCTTGCTCCCACTGGGGAATGGTGTTCCATTGTTATCCTTCCACATGCAGCTTCTGGGTTGGCTGCATTTCAGTGGTGCAGTAGGTATATCATTTATAAAGCACCTTTGTATCCTTTGGGGTGACCGATATTAGAGAAGAATATTATTTAGGTTACACTAGCACTCCAATCCCGAGGCAGGCTCTGAAGCCCACAATGCTGCTTCTAATCTTTTCCATCCATGTGCAGAATCAATTTTTATGGGCAAATGTGCATCACCAGGAAAAAAAAAAAAAAAGCAAAGCTAGCTGCGGGCACTCTGCTAATCAGTTGGAAGGCATCTGAATCTCTCCTGAATGATCACACAGTTTACAGACAACACTCGGCCCCACTGTGTTTTTACACCCTCCCCCCCAATGCCGCAGTTCCTATCCCAAAGAATTCACTGTTCAAAAACATTCTTATTGTCTAGTGACAAAAGAAACGGCGGCCTGACACCTTCTGAAAATGATGGCACACAGCAGTGTTATTTCAGAATAACTGTTGCTATTCCAAAATATAGTCTGCGTCTACACAGCGGGCTGTTATTTTGACAATGTCAAAATAATGGCAAGTTGGAGGACTTCTTACTCCAATTCCTGTAATCCCCATTTTATGAGTAAGGGAAGTCGGAGGCCTCGGACTTCCTGCTGTGTGGACAGTGCCAAAAGCAGAAATAAGCTCTTTCGACTTAAGTGACATAGCTCAAGTTGCATATCTTATTTCGGCTTTAGCCCTGCTGTGTACACGTGCCCTAATTTAGGTATTTATAGGGCCCCTGACACCATAATATTTTAGCATCTCAATTTATCCCCATAATGCGCTTGTTTTAGGATAGCACTGTTACGTTCCCCCCGAGACCTTCCTGCCAATGGTCCTAGCCCACTGAGATCACAGCAACTCTATTTGGAGAATGTCCCATGATTTCAGCTATAGCTATGTATCACAGGGAGAAAGATTTTTTGGGGGTAACCCAGCCTCAAACCACTTAGAATTTCATGTTAAATAGTGTGGATGTGGTTATCAAAACACTGTCGTTTTAGAGTTTCATGGAATGGCTTTGTCCAAAAGGGTGGTGGAAAGGCAGGCTATTGAAGACCAGATGTCTTGATCTATAACAATGACCCCAGAGAGAAGGGAGATATAAATGCAACCAAAAGAAAAATCAAGAAACAAAACCCTCTCAGAAACATTCAGATCCTCTGGGGGACTCGCAATATTGTTCCTAACTCTTCCATCTCTGCAAGCCATTAATTCTATAAATCCAAACCTTTTACATGCCTTCCATCCAATAAAAGTCTCGCTAGATCCTTCTGCACAATAATTTCATGAAACCCTGATGCAAGCTAATGGACAGTAGATCTATCCCACAGGGAGAAACTCATCCAATAAAACACACTAATGATCCATATCAAAAATAAATTTCATGAGAGGCCTCTTCTGATGAGTTTGTGTTTTTTAACTCCATTAGCAGATTTAATAATATGTCCAGACTCATTAGACAGAAGAGCAATATACAAAGCACCCTAATTTTGCTTTATATTTGGTGTACATTTACCAAAAAAAATGGATCTCTGTTGAATCCTGAAGCACTTTAAAGTGGTTAATCTTCAATAGATTATTGGAAGTATCACTTCCGGGCTCAAAAGCAGCCATCTCCTGTTCTTGGCAGAAGCAACCATAAATCACTTTCCCATGTTCTTATCGATTTCGAAGAGAACTCAACTGTAGAAGAATCTGAAATGTTCTTGTTTCTTGTGACTCAGTTGCTTATCACTTACAAGAAAAAATTACTTTCAAAGACTGATGTAATGCAAAAGGGACTGAATGGCTTAGAGAATACGTTACAGAATGGATATGTACATCTATAGGTCGTTCGTTCAAATATGGACGAAGTTGGAAATAAATGAACATTCCTTGCTGCCTAAGACCTGTTGGTGTCCTCTGTAAAATAAAGTTGGTGTTTGTAGTTTAGTGTCCAGATGACAAATGCTACTGATTTGCCCTCTTTTTGCAATCAGTCTCAGCAAAGAGACCAAGCAATCAGTGAACCATGGTCTTTGAACTAGTCCCTACGGCCTGAAAAGAAACATCAGGACAAAATTGGTGTATAAACAAGTAATTCTTACCACATGGAAAACATGAGAGAAACATTTGGAAGATTATTTGTTGTAGGATGTAATGCTGATCTCAGGAAACCTGCCTTCTTGACAAAGATAATCATTTAAAAATGTGTTCTGGAGGGCACACAAAACAGCAAGAAATACTCCATAGAGACTAAGGGTCTGATTCTTCACTCACACCACGACTCCTGATTTACTCCTGTCTGTGTAAGCTAGGAGCCTTGTTGGTCAAAGTAATTGTAAGAGGCTCCTGGGCCGGCCTACCTCTGCCAGATGCTTTCTTTAGAGTACAGGAGGCCCCTGCTTTACAACCTTTTCCGTAAGTGCGGAAGGGGCCAAAATCCCCCGACTTACATCCTCGGCCCCGCATTTACGACAGCGCGTGACGCCGGTCATAAATGCAGGCTTGAGTTACGACGCCCCCAACTTGCAATGCTATCACAATAACCGATCGTGTAGCAAGTCGGGGACAGCCTGTAGTGCTTCCCAACCTTTTTGAGCATACAGACCCCTTTTCAAGCTATTAAAATTTCATGGACCCTCTCCCCCCTCCCTGGGGAAGAGAAAGAAAGAAAGAGAAAAAGAAAGGATCATGCCCATCCTGGCAGGCCTGATCGTTATTTTTACATTTTCCACTGACCCCCTGCAGTACTGTCACAGACCACCAGGGGTCCGTGGACCACACGTTAGGAACTACTGCTTTAGAGTAAACTGGGTAAGTCAAGCCCATTCAAGAAAGGATCTAAGAAAGTGGGGTTGAATGACATTCTTACAACTAGAAAGCAATTAGCAGACTGGTTAGCTTAAGATTCAACATTTAAGAGCAAGACTTGTAAATTGCACTACAAAGTATCTGTACTCCTGAAACAAAATACAGGACTATGTAGCACTTTAAAGACTAACAAGATGGTTTATTAGATGATGAGCTTTTGTGGGCCAGACCCACTTCCTCAGATCAAGTAGTGAAAGAAAATTGTCACTACTCCTGAGCACCCATGTTCCTAACCATCTCCTGTAGGAACATGGAGAAGGCCAGTTGAGATGACTAGGCAGAAATAAAGAGAAAGAACCAACAAGTTTCTGTTCCTCAACAAAACATGTACAAATCACAGGACTGGAAGGGACCGTGAGGAGGTCCTCAAGTCCAGTCCCCCGCACTCATGGCAGGACCAATCGCAAAGAAGAACAAGTCAACATAAGCCACAAACAAATGTGGCAACACAAAACCATCTCCCAGTCTCCAGTTCAACCCAAAGCTTAGAGCTGAGGTGCGAAGATGAGCCTTTCCACAGGCATTCTTCTCTCTGTCTTGCCTTTTTTTCATAGTCCCCTTCCTCTGTGCACAGGTAAGGGGAGGTGGTATTGTCCCTAACCCTGTCAGAGAGAGTTCAAAGCAATAGCTGCCACTTAACTCTAACTCGATGCTCGCCCTGCAGCTCACCCTCATGGCCAAGCTTCCGGGGTAAGCAATAACATCTTCAAAGCTTCAAAATCAGTATCGTGTCAAAAATGCAGGCCCTGCGTTTCCATGGGGACAGCAGTAATGACATAGTTAGCAGCTGCAAAATGATAAACCCTTGTGCACAAGCCGAGCACGGACCGCGCACGGACCGCATGGCCAGCAAAACCATCACAAGCACCTGAAAGCTGGTAACGCAAACAAAACAGGCAGCGCAGTTCTAGCCAGACTTTTTAACGCCAGCACAGCGCTTTCTGCGCCACAGGAACTAACGAAGAAGCTCCCTCTAAATTCATGGAACTCTGGAGAGTAGTCAAGCAATGTCACTCCTCCAGATTTTCTTCTTTTAGCAATCCAAAAGGGAAAACAACAACACTTCGAGGAGCTTCCCCCCTCCCATTGCTTGTCAATTCCACACAATGCAGGAAACCAACTTGCCATTACTGCACATGTTGGCCAACAGCCCCCAGGTTTAGAGCAACATTCTTGACACAAGCCATTGCATGCTTTTGTGTGATGCTGAGTTACCAGAACCTTTATTTATACCCAGCAAAAAAAAGAACAAGACAAAGCACTATTGGGACATGCATCAGAATGAAAACCTTTCCACCAGTCAAGACCACATAGGCTTGCTCGGTTTTAACACAGGGTTCCAATTACCTCTGCCCATGTTTATGCCAATAACCGCTTTTTAAATAGCACCAGGCTTGGGGCTGGAGGTTGTTTATCGTATCAGCACTTCAGAGTCTGGTAGCTGGAAAGCAAACAAACCATTTATAGGGTACTTCCAGACAGAAACACACGCACCCCATTTTCATTGTCTTGGTCAAAGCAAATTTAACTCCCCATCTCATTTTTAATTATATCACTTTAACAATAGAATAAATGAGAGGTTTCAACTACTGGCAAAATCAACACCATTTGCTTGGGCACTGACGTACCACTTCTATGGCTTATGTAATTCTAGCTCTGTGGAAGAACTGTAGTATTTGAAGTCCTGGTGGAAGAAGGGGAAGAGATAAATATTCTACTGCCTGGCAACCCAGAGATCCAGTGGTAGGGCCCTGCACTGCTCTAGAGAATGGGATGTGACTGCCACAGCAAGGGTTACCCCACTCTCTTCCTCATAAGAAATGGGGGAAAAGGGGAGGAGGGGATGAGCTCACAAAATAAAAGCAAAGAAAGAGAGTGTCCAACATCACTCAACAGAACTCTCCGGAGACGAGCAGTTAACCACACCCGCTACCACTCACCAATACACAATGCTCTGCGTTTGTAAAGGCACTTTACAAGCAATACTTAAACCTCACCTCTCCTCTCTGAAGCAAGTGAGCAAATATCATTATCCAAATCAGACTCATTCCGACACGGAAACTAATTTTCCATAAACCATAGCTCGGAGCCAGGATTAGCATGTAGGAACATTTGCCCTCCCTCCCCCATCATGTTCTCAGGCCATCTCATCCCCATCACAAGTCCCGGGGCTGGTCAGGGGAGCCAACAGCCTGCACAGGTCCCTGGGTAAGATAGGGAGGCAGCTCCATGCTTCGGGAAGGGGCGGGAACAGCCTGTTTGTTCTCTGCACGGTGCCCGTAGCAGAGGTGGCAACTGGAGACTCGGACCCTATGAATTACTGAGTTCCAGGGCAACTACCCATTTGCCACCACCCCACCCCGTCAGCGAGCCTGGTGATGCTATACTTCTACCTCTCTCACACAGGGCAGTAAGCATCCTGCCAAGCACGCACGGTCTAGAAATACCAGAAGTCAAGGCATTATAGTCCGCCGTTGTACTCAGTCTCATCTAGAGTGGCACAGCAACTCTGTAGGACTGGAAGAGGAGGAAGAAGTCTAAAATACAGTCTAGTCTCAAGAGCAGCCGTGTGGAATGTGGTGTAAGACACAGCACCATTTATTGCAGGACCTCCAAGTCCTTGAGATATTGGGCTTAGTGGTTTAGCTGAGTGAACCACATCGAAAAGGAGGTTGTTCAAGGACTAACCATGGTGCTTGAGTTTCCGATTATCTTCTAGGCCAGGAAAGTAGCAGGGAGAGTGGTAGGGAAACAATTGGCATTGTGATAACTCAATACCCTCTCAAACAGGACAAAACAATGAACCTGGACCCGCTGAAGTTTTCTCAACAGTAATCAATGCATTGAGAGTTAAGACGTTCAAGAAAATACCTCACTAACTTGGAACCCCTACGGTCTTGACGGGGAAATTCCAACACTGTCAGTGGTGTTTCTCCACAGAAACCCCTGTGTTCCCCGGCCGCCTCCTGCCATCACACATATATGCACAGGAAGGGGACAATGCTCATGCTCCCTCTAACACCTCAGCCAGTTACTGCCATTGAAGAAGATAAAATTGCCCTTTACAGAATGACACCGCCACAAACTAGCTATCGACGTGTCCCACAAAATACATTCCCACTGGCTGAAGAGCTCAAGATACAAGGAGCCAAGGCACAAGATGGCTGCCAGCTGCAGAGCCTGCTGCTTTCCTTCCCAGATTACG
>JANRFK010000867.1:6725058-6736963 GCA_030068395.1 Apalone spinifera | reverse complement strand
GCACACATCCAAATCAGTGCACATGACCTCAATACTGGTGCACAAGCCAAAACTCACTCCGCTCACAGGTGGAAAATCTTAAGAGGGAACACTGGTCCCTCCCCTGAAAAGCTTACAGTCCTACGACAGACAAACCAGAAAAAAGATGGGAGAAGGGGAATTGAGACAGAAAGAAACCAAGACTCCAAGTTTCAGACTTCTGCTCCCACTGAGGCACTAAAATAAGAGGCCACATTTTAGAAAGCATGGTATAAAAACCTGACCCGCCGGGCACTTGAAAGTCTGGCCCCAAGTGACTAGCCCAAGGTCATACACTGAGTCTGTGGCAGAGAAAAAGGGAATCAGCTCTCCCAAGCCCTGCTGAACAAAAAGACTACCTAAGTCACAGAGATATCTAATTTGTGTGTCCCCATCAGGCACCTAAAGAGAGACCATGGCTCCTCTTGACATGGACTCATGACATCCTGTGCCTCAAGAGCTTTTTTCTTCTTGTGCAGAATTGGAGACTATTTCCACATCATGCGGGCAGCAGAGAAGACAATTATGAAGCTCCCCACCCTTGGAGAAACCCCCCACCCTTGGAGGATTCATTATGTGAGGAGATCTATTCACTTGGCAACTGGAGGAAACCGAAGGCAGGAAAAGGTCAGGTTATGCCTTACAGGAACAAGTGAGGCTTTCGGTTTTCTCATTGTAGACAGGCATGAGGGAGCCAACTGGGAAAATTTGCACAGTGGCTGCTCAGTCTCTTGCTCCAACACTCGTTAGAGAAAGGAAGGCATTTAAATTCTCCAAAGTCACAGCCGCACAAGCATTCCCACGAGACAAAGCGAGCAATTTTTTAAAATTACAATTCAAGCAAGTGGCTACTCGCCAACACTGAATTCTTCAATTAATACAAAAATCCAAGCAGAATTGTAAAGGATACACAGAAGGGAGCCATTTTACCCACTTGTCCAGTGAATTAGCCAAGCAATTCTTGTGCTCCCCCGTGGTTGTGTGGCTACATACGTTGCTTTATTTTTATGTTTGTATACACTGGCGTAACTCCATGGAGTTATTTCTAACACACACCAAGGAGACACCAGATTTGGGCCCAGCATGCCACTTTATTTTGTGCTCCTTTGGACACAAGCTATTCCATCTCCTGAGAAGCCAATAGCTTTGCTTTGCAATGGATCATAAACTCTCATGCGATTAATACGCTGCTTTGGAGCACTGAATTCTAGAGATTACTAGAAGTCACTGACTCCTGCCATACATACTTTGTCTCCCAGCCCAAGTAAGTAACAGGAGAAGCAATAATCTAACGCCATAGTGAAGGAAACAGATCATTTCTTAAAATGCCCTTGTTGCCACTCATTCATAGTCAACATGATAGCAGAAGAGAGCTCCGGTTATCACTCACAATGCATCTGCCAGACTACTTAACACTCCGCACCATGGTAATAAATATCACTGCAGAGTGATTCAAGTTTTCCTGAAATGTGATCTTTCAAATGCAGCCGATTCTTTACCCCCTTCCAGTACCATCTTAGGTGCCCCAATGCTCTTGGAAACTGCATGGGGGTTTCAACTGAGCAACGTGACAATGGCTGGCTACAAAAGGAAATCCCAGTCCTACCGATCAGTATTATTTTGAAGGCCACAAAAATCTAAGCGCACACTCTCTTTAGCACCAGTGAGTATGTGGAATTCACCAGGATAAAAATGAATGTACTAGCTAGTCATTGCCTACTCTTTTTTCTGCTATTGGGTCAAGTGGAGGGAGGCGATTCGGCACTAAGGAGCCATTGGACACAGTTCAAAGCAGTGATGGGGGAAGGTCACTTTTCTCTCTCCAAAGCAGGAGCAAAACCAGACTAATACTATAGCTCTGACTTCCAAATATGTTTTGCCCCCCCCCCCCAAAAAAATGCTGATTTGCAAAGTAGACAATGGAGATGTCCATTCTATCAAAGCCAGGCCCACCAACTGGGTGAGTAGTTAGGAGGGGAGGGAAGGGAAAGGGGTAGTCCCGCTGGGGCCTACAGATTCAAAGAGGCCTGGGGCGTCCAGCAACCACCGCTACTACTGTGGCAGCCGGAGCTCCAGCCCCTTTAAATCTCCGCTGGAGCACAGTGCTCCAGCTCTGAGGGCTAGGGGGGGCACTGCTGCCCCAGCCCAACCCCTACCCCTTCTGGGAATGGGGAGCCCTGCCCCCCTCCTCCCACCTTACCCGCAGACTGTCAGGTTGGCCCTGCAGCTCTAGAGAGGAACAGGTCACTGTAGTCCTCAGTCACCCATCTGGCACTTTACCTCGTACTATCCTCCCTCAGACAGACAGTTTAGGGTGAAACAAAAAACAAGACTGTGTAGCACTTTAAAGACTAACAAGATGAAAGCTCATCACCTAATAAACCATCTTGTTAGTCTTTAAAGTGCTACACAGTCCTGTTTTTTGTTTCAGCTACACCAGACTAACACGGCTACATTTCCATCACTAGTTTAGGGTGAAGGCCTCAAAAAGTGTTAATGTTTCTGTGCATGATGTGATGTGGATCAAATACGAATAGTGTTGCCAGGTGTCCGGTACTGGCCCAGACAGTCCGGTATTTGTGGCTTTTGTCTGTTAAAAAAACCAGAAAATACCGCAAAGCGTGGGGGCTTAAAGGCACAGTGACTCTTTTTTTTGGTACGGCTTTTTTTTTTTTTTGCTCAACCAATTTTTTCCCCTGCCATGTTTGGTATTTTTAGGGAAAATATCTGGCAACCCTAAATACAAACTTAGATTCATTGTAACACAAGTCAAAGGCCACACACTAAGAAGTTCAGGCAAGCATGGCAGCCTTAGAGACACACATCCAAGACTGAGCAGAAGTATCAGTACAGATAAGGGTCAAATGTCTGCCTTAAAGCTTGGGTGGGGTTTTTTTGGGGTTTTTTTTTTTTTTTTTGAATGCTCGGAGTTTGCCACTAATTTTTTCCATTTCAAGCTTTTTTTCCAGCCCCCTCCACAGACACACATCGGCCTGTCCTTCAACACCACCACCCAGTAAATCTCTTCAGAACTTGTTGATATCACTTCTGCGCTAAAGGAAAGGCTCGTTACTAGACAGGGTTATCCACTCCCATTCAAAGATCTCACGTGCTCCTTTTATAATGCCTAATGACGAATCAGCCAGCTCAAATTCCTCATCTAATCTCCTCATGAGGACACACTCAGCTATCCGCTAGATCTTGGGTTGGACCCCTCGCACTATACTAGACTTTGCAATCACACCAAACAGAATATAGTCTAAGCCATTATAAAGTGGATTCTCTCTGGATTTGATCCTTCATTCATTCCTGAATAGCCCTCTTTTAAATAGAAAGGAACAATCTGTGCAGTGTTAGCTTGTTTTTGCCAGAGAGAGCAGAAAAGGTTTGGGTTTTTTGTTTTTAATTTCTGCTGTGGCTTCTCAGGTAAATATATATTTAGGCTTGTGTCAACATAGTTTTAAAAACAGGTTAAGAGTTCACTAAAGAGCAGCAATAGTTTGTTACTGACTTGGTTAAACACATATTTTGCTTCCCATGGTATTGACTCAGATTAACTGCTCCAATTTTACAACCTTGTATCATAGTATTTAATCCGAGCATGCTGTAACCCCTCTGGATTACACACACATTCTGGATCTGCGCTGGGTTACTTGAGATATACTGGTCTTGGAATCCCTCTTTTCGAAGCTAACGTTTTAAGATCAATGGAGACATACTGTCTCAGAACTCATCCCTGTGTCCAAATGATGTGGTACAGGTTTTCTGAGAAAAATATTTTATTTAAAATAAAAAATAATTCACTTCTATTGGGACTCTGGATCTTTACGGAGAACAAGGAAGGAAAAACGGTCCAGTGTTTTGGTGTAAATATTGAAAAATAGGACTCAGCATCTACTGAAAACTATGGGTACATGGCCTATGTCTCAAAACACACTAAGATGGGGAAAATGTTTTGTTTTGCTTTAAAAAAAAAATCATTCAACGAGCCCTTTAAAGAATTAACAAGCTTTTCCATTAGAGACCTCAGGAGGTCATCAAGTCCAGTCCCCTGGCCCAAGGGAGGACCAATCCCAATTAAATCAACCCAATCACCAAATCAACCAAATCACCAAAACTTGTTTCTAGAGGTAGCAAAGGTTTTTGAAATCCCCATCTGCTGAAATGTATATCATACTTTTGATGAAAAAGTAGGGGGGAAGGAGCGAGAATTGCAATTTCCCCCCCCCCCCCCTTCACCAGTTCTACCACTCACTCAGCTAGGTATTTACACGGTTCCCTGTCTCTGAACGGATCCATTCTTTGGTCCTGATATTACCGTTTGCAACATGCAGAGAACTGCGGACACCATCCTCAGCCCCAGGGACACAATGGCAGCAGTCCCCTCCACGTTCTACGTTGCACAGTCCAGAAGTGGCAAGTGGAGCTCCATATTTACCCCCATGAGCAATTTATTTTTGTTTGTTGTGGACATTTTTCAGTTTGATCAAAACTTTTTGGCTTTAACAGTGAGGGAGGTAAAAGAAGCAGGGAGGAGAGAACTGAAACCACCCAAAATTGTTTTTTGCTTGGTTTTGACACACACCAAAACAAGCCAAACCCCAAAACTACTTTTGTTGCCATCTTACATGGGTATTCTGGCCCAGGGCAGCCACTGACAGTGCTATACCTGCTACGTATATTCGTTTATCGGTGTGAAGGGCAGGTCTGACTTCACAGAAACGGTAGATGGACAGAAGCCATGCCTGGCTGCGGTGGATTCCTCAGGAACAGAAATTAATAGATGCTGTCTCTCATACGTTATATTTCTCAGCGCTCATGTTCTCAGGGTGGCCATTATTCTGTTCACCTAATCACATTAACAATACTGATCTCGGCAGCTATTTAAGAAGCACTTAGGCCTGGATTCCGCAAGCTGTCCCATGTGGGCAGATGTGGAGTCTAAGTGAAGCCAATGGGGCTCTGCCGACGGGAATCTGCAATACTGGGGCTTTACAGAGCCGTCACCTGGTGGGTCTCGAAAGCACTTCACAGACATTTCAGTCAGGCTTCACAATGCACTGTGGAAGTAAAGAAATTACCCCCTCACCCCAAAGGGAGAAAAATGGAGGCACAGAGAATTTAAAGGTGGGAAATGACCTCAGGGTACATCTACACTGTACAGCTATTTCGGGATCCTTCCAGGATCCTAAAATAGCTATTCCACGTCTGCTGAAGCAGCCCGTTATTTCGAAATAGATTTCAAAATAACAGGTGGCTTATTCCGACGTCCCGGTAACCCTCGTTCCACAAGAGTTAAGGGGCATTTCAGAATAGCGAGTTATTTCGAAATTTGGCGCTGTGTGGACAGCACCGAATTGCTAAATAAGCTATTTCGAATACACTTGAAATCAGCTGTGCAAATTGCGTAGCTTATTTCGAGCTAAGGGTGCTGTGTAGATGAAACCTAAGAGTCCACCGCCCAAACTTCTGCTGTAACCAGCTTAAGCTTTAATCCCACAACTTGATTGGTACCAGCAGGCCTGGAATGGTTTCAAAGGGCTGCCCTATGGATGCAGGCATCCACCCCGGGTGAAATCACCATGAAATTATTTTACAGATCCAGCAGTATTTCAGTTCTAGCCTTGGAGCTTTTATTCAGTTACTAGCGTGGGGGCAACTCGGCCGTTTAGGGTGGGTGGAAAGAAAGAAGCGGGGGGAGGGGAGGGAAAACCACACAAACGATGAACAGCTGCATTTGCCGCTGGACACCTTACGTCTCGCCTGAGGACACGGAGCTTGCTTGCTTAGTCCACAGGCAAAGCCTGCTTGCCCCAGCAGCGAGCGCCAACGGCTCGCTGGGCCCGGTTCCGCGGAGAGCACAGAAGGGTCGCTGGGCACAGAGGAAGTGGGAGGGGAGGATGGGCTGGGCGAGGGAGTCTGCAGAAGGGCGAAAGCAGCTGCTGGACCCGAAGCTGGGCGGGGGGGGGGGGGGGGGGGGGGGGGGGGGGCATGGGAAGAAATAGGAAAGACCCTGCAGAACCATCGGGAGAGAAGGAGGGAGGGGTAAGCGGGAGCACAAAGCCCTGACAGAGGAGCCTGCAGCCGCAGGGGTCGGTGGGGGAGGCTCGGCGGCCAGGCCGCGCCGCAGGCCGCACAAAACCCCGCTCCTCCCTGCCCCCGGAGACCCCGCTGGGCTGCGCTACTAGTAGGATCAAGACTTTTTTCACCAAAGGCGACTGTTTCCTTTTAAGCTTGTTTACCGGTATCTGTGACGCAGTCTCTCTGTGCGGCACCACCCCTGGCTGTTTGTTTACAGTTTTAGCTGCAGATTTCTAGTGCTAGCGGAGGAGCTGCCATGTACACTTTAGAACCACGCAAGAACAGAGGCTGCTTTTCAAACTGGCACGAAGGCCCTCATCCTGCAACTTGTGGCCTGTGGGCACACTCATGCACCTGCAGAGTTAATTGCAAAATAAGTGCACCATAACTCACTAGTCACACATCAGCAACTCTACACAGGTCTACCAAACAGACTGTTGGACTTACCAGGGAGAACGGGGAATTGTTACTGCGAGGATGTTCTTTAAATTGCTTTGCATATACCTCAGCTTAAATCCTAGATCACGTTACGGGGAAGCGTTGCTCTTTCATCCTTCCCTCCCCTTCCAAAGTGTCCTGATGATCTAACCAAGTAAAAATTCCAAATGGTTTTAAGAGAATATTTTCCCGAATTCATCTCATCCTTTGTGACTCCCCAAACCTGCCAAATACAATCTAACAAAGTCTCATCTGCTACAGATTCTAATCAGCACAAGATTGAAGTTTTAAGACGGGTTTCATTGCTCTGTGAGATCTTTTCAGTGCGGGTCCATGCCTCGACACATCTGTATACTGTATAAATAAATGCTATTTATAAAAGTGACAATTATAAAAAGGAGAGTATCTGGTATCTAAGGCTGCAATCTCAAACAAGTTGACAGAAAGTTCATGCAGTGGGACATGGGGAGGGGGAAGGTTTTGATTACATGCACTTAGGCTCATAATGTGTTTAAAAATGTAAAGGCACTCTGAAGAAGAAACTGAAGAGCCCCCAGGAAATATGGAGAGTCTTTAAGAGCTAAACACAACATTAGGTTCAGATTTTCAATTAGCCTCCCTTCTTGCTCCCGCTCACAACCACCTGTCAGTAAGAGTAAGAGGCAAACTTGCTGATGCTGGGCCCAAATCATGACAATTGGATCAGATGCCAAAACAGTGCCCACATGCAATGGAAGGGAATGAAAAAGTCCGATGCCCTGGTCCATAACAGTTCATGTTCCTATAAAAGTGTTCTGAGAGTTGCCGAAGGGACAAGCAAAGCAACCGTAAAACAAATAACCTAACTAACCAACCTACCACCACCATGCCTGCTGCATCTGAGTGCGTGGCAGTGTCCAATGGACCATTATTTACATGCATGTTATGTGCCACAGGTAGATCTATACAACCACCACTGTGGCAGCAAGTCAGACACCTGGGAACTATCACGAGCTAGTGCCAGACATCTGTGCCCAAGCTCCCAGTCCCCTTCTACCTTGAGGTATTTTCTTTCATTGCCTTTTCATGTTGCTGATCTAAGTACTAGCCAATTCCAAATACAGCCGCTCCCCGAGTTACGACCACCTCCACTTATGACCCTCCGCACTTACGACCAAAGCGGTCGTAAATGCGGATCTGAGTTACAAACGGCGAGCCGCGCTTATGAACAGCGCGGTTGCCATATAACTCTATGGGATCCGAGTTACGAACACTTCAAGTTATGGACCAAGCGTTGGTCCGTAACTTGTTTGTATCTCGGGGAGCGGCTGTATTGAATTAAACGATTCTGACTTTTCCAGCTGTACTCTCACATCCCCGTACCTTACCCCACACATTTTTCCTGCCAATAGTTGGAGCTTAAACAAGCGCAGGATTCCCTATTTTAACGTAAAGATGTAGCAGCCTGAGGTCTCCAAAGAGACCGTGACTGAGGACAGGTCACTGTACCACAGAGATGGAAGGTACATGGCTTCCTGAATAGGACAAGTTGTCAATGGCTCTTGGCTCTGCCGAGCAGAACCACCTATCAGGTACAGGGTTTCTGCGGAGCAATAATGGGAAAAGAGAACAAGACAATAAGGAGAGAGTGAATCCCCCAGGGAAGCAGTATAGGTTTGCTGGAAATGCAAAGGACCAGCAAGTGTGAAACCCACAAGGATCTAGGGATGTTGTTAAACTGGTTAACCAGTTACCTAGTAAAGTGGCTTACCGGGTAAGCAGTTAACTGGAGCAGCTCCCTGCCCATGGCGTACTGCAGTGGGCCTTGCCGAGCTGGACCGGCCCCCATGGTGTGCTGTGGCGGGCCCAGCCTGGCCAGGGCAGAATGCTGTGTGGCAAGCTCAGGTGGGCTGCTTCAGCCCGACTGGGCCCACCGCACCATGTGGCAAGATCCTGGTGAACCGGTCAAATGGAACGTTTAACATTCTGTTTTAACGGGTTAACTTTTTAACCAGGATTTTACATCCCTACAAGGATCCCGCACAGCCTGTGAAGACAGTCTGAGGAACTGAGACACCAAGGAGAAAATGCAATATTCAGCCAGGGTTCGGGATAACGTGGTAGGACAGCCGGGTATGCCCATGTATCGCTCAGCAGGCTGGCTGGCACCTTACAGCAGTCATGAAGGTGAGGACGCTATCCCGCATTTGGCACTAGCAGTTACAGAAGCCGAATTCAGAATTGCCATGCCCACTGCACTGAAAATTTATTTCTGAAGCCAAGCTTGAGGGCTCTCGCAAACAGGTATTTCACAGAAGCGACCACAGCAAAGTGAAGTGGTATGAACCTTCCACAGACCACAGTGTGAAGTCATATTTATCCATTCAATCTCTGGCCACCACAGCAGAAACACAGGTGTTATACTTCTTGGGGCTTTAAAAAAAAAAAAATCTAATTTAACAATGATAGCAATTTCATATACGATACGTAGAACCCTGCGCAAATACAAACGTCATATCTGCATCAGCATCTGTAGCCGCAAATATTTATATCCACATGTGCGGACGTGAATACCCACAGATATATGCAGATTTGTAGGTCTGTAGCAGGGCAGGTCCTAACCAATTGGCAACCCTGAGCCAAGCAAAAAAAAAAAAAAAAAAAAAAAAACCCACGCTGGGGAAAATTGGTCAAGCAAAAAAATGGCTTGGGGAGTTCAGGAGACCAGGTTGAACCGCGGTTGCGGCTCACCGTTAAGACTGGCTCTGTCGGCAGCCCCTTGAAAATGGCAGCCCCAGGTGACCGCCCAGCTCACCGGCCCCTAAGACCGGCTCTGGGCTCTAGCAATAACTCTAGCTCAGTTTTAGGTCCTTCCTGGAAGAGTTTCAAGCTGAGAGTTGCACGGTCAACTCCATTCACTACCTAACAGTCCTCAAGCAGGTGGAAAATGAGGGAAGGTGGTTTCTAATACAGGAAATCTTGGCAGCATTACATTATTTCTTTTAATAATTTCAGCAGATCACAGAGAGGTTTGATTTTTAGTTTTATCTATTTGAATTTTCACAGTTGGGCAAAATGATGTTGAAGCATTTCAAAATCAATTTAAATGCTCACAATTGCAAGACATTGTAGGGGATATCATACAGTAATTATTTATCACAGCAGACACCGGGATTCAAAAAGTTAAAGCTTTACAACCATTAAAACACAAACTGCCAACATGCATCAAAGTATACCGAGTAAACAGCCTTACATCAAACTAAGTTTCAGGCAGCATTTTCCCTACTTTGTTCCTTTGTAAGATCATTGCTGATGGAATTTTTTTTAAATGGTGCATGAAATTGCTACTTGCCAACAAAAATCTGCCAGTCCCAAATAAAGAAAGCATTGAGATGCTGCTTGTACAGAATGTGAGATATGAAACAGAAGCTGTAAAGCACCTGGAACAAGGTTACCCACACAGCTTGTGTGTATCGGCCTTCATTCTCCATTATTCATGCTCATCATTTCTGGTCTCAGAGTCATTTCACCTGCCCCTTTTCCTATGGCATCCTTGAGCTTCCCACTACTAGTCCCTAAATCATATTAGCGCGTAGTGACCATTGCCAATGACGGGGTGGAATACTCTTCTGTGAAAGCAGTAGGCCAAATTCAGATTAATGATCTCAATGGCAGTTACACCAGGGATGAATTTGGCCCAGCATGCCTTGTGGTTGGACCAGTGTTTATACAGTGCCTTAGTATAGGAATATTCTGGTCTATTACTGGGGTTCTAAGTACTATGATAATACAAATAATTACATTACTATTGGCTCGTTCTGTCGGCCCAAACAGGTCCCTCCTCCTCTGCGTTGTTGCGAACTCCAGCAATTTTATTGTGGTATTTGATGATCTTCCTCAAAGCCTCTAATCTTGGAGTCAGATAGCAACCTGAATTTTCTTAATTTTCTTTTAAATTAAAGTCTCTAGCCCTCGCACTTGCAGAGACGCATGAAATTGTGAACCGAACGCACCCTGAAAGCTCAAACAAAAAGGCAAATAAAAAAAGAACCCAAATGTACTTTTCTTTACAAAAATAACCTCACAATTTTTCAGGGCCCAATTCATGGTTTTTGAACAGTAAGGGTTGACATCCTTGGAAACAGTATGGCCTCCCCAACTCAAACAGGTGGTCTATGACTTAACCAACATTTATAAAGTATCTTGGTGCCCTCGGATGATGATTATAACTACTATTCAGAGAGCCCAGGTGGATGCAGTTTCTAAAATAAGCAGTTGCCGAGGAAAGGTCCCCTTTCAACAACACTTCTTTGAACCCTAGGAAGTGGGGATACTGAGCAATGTTCCCTTCAATTTTTTCCATCCAAGTACAGAATAAATTTTATTACATGTGCTGAGGCATGTGCAGATGCACCACAGTAGAAACACATGCTGCCAGCTGCAGGCACTCTGCTAATCACCTAAGCAAAATTTGAATCTTTCCTGCGTGGCTGCCCAAGAGCTCAGCTTACAGGGAAACCCGAGGCCCATGTCTTCACTTGCCACACCAGAGATCAATCTGCTGGAATTTGATTTAGTGGGTCTAGTTAAGACCCACTAAATCGAACACTGAGGGCTGCTTTGGTCAGCACCAGTGCTCCTTGCAATCGCAAGGAGTAAGGGAAGCCGATGGGAGTGTTTGCTCCCATTGGCCTCCCTCTGCAAGGACAAAGCCAAGCTCGGTTTAAGATAAGTTAACTCCAGCTATGTATTTTACGTAGCTGGAGTTGCGTACCTTAACCCGACCTTAACAAAAGCCAAAGTACTACAGGCTCCAGGGTCAGTCCTGAGGAATTTTTCCACTCATGTTGCACTGCAATAAGAAAAGAAGAAAAGCTGAGATTCTCCCATGGATCAAAATCACTTCCTGTTGTACAAACACACAGCATCATAAGTCTTTTCCTCTAGCAAATTTCTCTGTCTGCTTGAGCAACCGGCAATGATACATGGCTATATTGAATCCTTTTTCCTGCTAATCCCAGCCCTGTCCTGCCTAGGAGAACAAACCAGCCATTGTAATCCGTGTGGTTAAACTTTAAACCACAACAGAGTTTCCCATCCAGCTCTCTACAGACAGTCCTGTTGTAAAATGCTGTCTTGAGGGCAACCTACCATTTACAATACGCAGACCCACCTGTGAGGTCAGCAGCACTTGTTAAACACACCCCATTTCAGCTGAACTAGCCCCTTGCTGGGGTGGCCTTAGTCTTCAAAATCAGCCCCAGAAGTAGAGGGAGCGTTAATAAAAGATCATCAGCAAGAGGATCCAAACGAGAAACCTTGCCTATACAGTAATTCCTCATTTAACACTATAGATATGTCTCAGAAAATGATCGTGCTAAGTGAAAAC
>JANRFK010000867.1:6523037-6536845 GCA_030068395.1 Apalone spinifera | reverse complement strand
CTTAAGACACAGTCCCTGCCTCAAAGTGCTTACAGTCAGAATAGAAAGAACAAATGGAATTTTTATCCCCATTTTACAGCTGGGTGAACTGAGGCACACAGAGAGAAAGTGACTTGCCCAAGGCCATGTGGCAAGTCTCTGAAAGAGATGGGAATTGAAACCAAATCTTGCAAGTCCCAGTTCAATGCCTTAGTAACAAAAGCTCTTTTCCTCCCTTACAAGAAAATATGCCAGGAAAGGTGGGATTGCTGAAGTACTCATAGTCAAACCCCAAAATAATTCAAATACACTCAAATAGAGCCTGCCAGGAATTTTCCACTGGAGGGTTTTTTCTGGTAGAAAATGCGCTTTCTGCAAAAACCAAAATTGCCCAGAGGAAATTCTAAATGAAATATTACAGGCCAGTACAACCTGAATAAGAATTTGTTGCTTTTTTAAATGACCAAAAACATTGTGCTTCCAATCAGCTCAAAAGCATTAAGCTGCAAAACCTCGTGGTCTTTTACCTTATTGCAGGCGTAGTTCTGACCCCAATTCCCTCCAAGTTTCCTGGAAGATTCTCTCCCCCATAATGCAACATGGATTTTGGAATCTGTGGTGAATCATGGGAGCCTCATGCCTGAGCGTATATTGGGAGATTTGATTGAGCCTGAGGGTGCGTCTACACTGCACCCTTAGCTTGAAATAAGCTACGCAATTTGAGCTACACCAATTGCATAGCTTATTTCTAGTTTATTTCAAAATAGATTTCGAAATAGAGCACTATTCCGAAATGTCCCTTAATCCTTGTGGAATGAGGTTTACAGGGACGTTGGAATAGCACGCCCATGATTTCAAAAGATATTTCGAAATAACGGGTGCAGTGTCAAGACACGGCCTAAGCTGTTTCAGGATACTGGAAATATCCCGAAATAGTGCCACATTCTGGATGCACCCTTAGTGACTGGGCCAGAGGGGAGAATGGGAGCATCAGCATCTTGAACTATACCCCCCATTAGATAATGCAGTACTACAAGAAAATGCCATTTAATATCAAACAGACCCAAAGGAAAGCATTTCAGGCCCTTTCGATAACCAGAAATAACACTTGCAAATCAATTTTTTCCCTCAGAATTTCCCTTTCTACCAAACATTTCACTCCCATTCCAGACAGAAACAAATGGGGAAATGTCAGAATTTCCCACGGAGTTGAAATTCAAAATTCGGCTCCACCCTCAACTGACGTGACTTGTGCATAAATTCTGAGGTGATTTTATCACTCTTGGTGGAGAGTAGGGCTGGGGCAAGGGGTTGCTTCGATTCATTGCACTTTACAGAGAAAAATCCCAATGGAAAGCTTCCCACGTTGCATTGCAATGAGCTGCCGGTGGCAGGCCTGCCATCAGAGGGGGAAAGAGGGCAGTTGCCCTGGGGCCCGGCGATCCAACGGGGCCTGGGGCTTCCAGCTGCCATCTCTGTTACCGCAGCAGCAGTGACAGCCGGAGGGCTCTTTAATTCACTGCTGGAGTGCTGTGCCAGGTGCCCGAAGCAGCAATGTGGGGGCGGGGCTGGATGTCCTAGCCATGCCCCTTCCAGCCAAGGCCCTGCCCCTTCCAGGAGTGTAGTACCACCCCACCCCATCTTGCCCAGGGGCCTGCTGTGTGGTAATCTGCACTGTTTGAGGCAGAGGAGGGAGCACCCCAATGTACCCTCAGGCATTTCCCAGCATCAGTCACACCATGAGTGATGGCTGGGCTTTTTCTTGCCCTGCTCCATGGCAGAGAGCAAGCAGGCTACCCAATGCTTGTAGACCCTCCACTTAGACTTGGGTCAGAGCAAGGTTGGGAGTTAGCTGCTGCAGGAAGATGCCTAATAGCAAGGCAGGCCAGAGAGGAACCTGGGGGCCAGTGGAAGGAGAAGAACAACCAGCCCCGTAGACAAAATCTTACAGAGGAAAGGGAAATCAGAGGCTTCATGTAACACTGCTGGGTGTGTCTAGACTACAGGGTTTTTTCGAAAACAGTGGCCTTTTTTTGGAAAAACTTCACCTGTGTCTAGACTGCCGCCGCGTTCTTTCGAAATTAAATCATAAGAACACGGCAGTTTTTTTGACCACGGGAAAACCTCATTTTACAAGCAATAACGCCTTTTTTTGAAAGTGCTCTTTCGAAAAAAGGCATTATTGTAATGCACACAGGGCTTTTTTGGAAGAAAGCATCCAGACTGCCTTGGTGCTCTCTTTCGAAAAAGCGGCTCTCTTTTTCGAAAAAAGAGGCTGCTGTCTAGACGCTCTCTTTCGAAATGTAGTCTAGATGTACCCTCGGAGACTCCAACGCAATGGCGAGCACACGGTGGAACCAGCAGCAGGTCAAATGCGGGGTTGATTTCATGGGTGCTCTGGGGCTAGAGCAAATATTAGAATGCAAAGCACCAACTGGCAGCCAGCAAACCCCCCCCCCCACCTCCCTATCTCCCATGCCTTGGTGGCCCCACTTACCAACTCCTCCCTGCCTTCCCAGTGCTGCTGGAGTGCCATGAACAGCTGATTCATTGCATTCCAAAAGCGCTGAGAGGGAGTAGAAGGGCTGGCATGGAGCACAGGGGAAGGAGATGGGGGAAGAGGCAGGATGGGGATGGGGGGCTTGGATGGTGGGGTGGAATGGGGCAGAGTCTTGTGAGAAAGAGTGGAGTGAGAGCAAGGCCCGGGGATAGGAAGTCAATGTCTACAGACCCAGATATCCCCAAGCTTCTAGTTCTGTAGCACCTTTCAGCAGAGCAGAAGCCAGGTACGTGCAGGGTGTGTTCACTGATCGCAGGCTAAGGATCCATTTGGTCAGTCATTCAGTGTGATCCAGATCAAAACACTTTAGGGAGCTGTGGAAGGTGACACTTTAAAAAGTCTGGATTTCCATCAAAATCCAGATCTGCACCATTGATGTCTCCCTGCATAAACATTCCCTGCTGCAATGCGAATCTGAATTCAGCTTTTCAGACATAGAGGGATAATCCTGCAAGGATGTCACTTCCAGACAGCCTGTCAATAACCGTCTCCTGCAATCAGACCGCAAGTGTAACTGTTTGAACATGCACTCTGAGAGAGTCATCATGATTGCAAGGGGAAAATTTGACATGGAAAGAAAAGGGGGATGATTTGACTCCACTAACAAGAAGAGCTGGATGAATTTTCAGACACAAGTGGCTGTCATGAACAGAACATCCAAATCAACTATATGGTAAATACAGCTGGGTGGGAAATAATTCTTCTGACTTACAAAATTTTGAGCTATTGAACCCTTCCCCCCTTCTGAATCAGGACAAAAAGGGTCAAAATGTCAAAAATGTTCATGTACAAATATATCTGGAAAAAAACCTGATTTAGGTCACTGAAACATTTCCTTTTGCTTGTTTAGAAATGATGGCATTTAAAAAAAGAAATATTTTGTGGAAAAATTCCCAAACAGGTCTGAGTGATAAATGAACAAAAGGAAATGTGTAAGCTATTCTTGTTGTAATCCCCTGTCTTATATTACCCTTCATCATTTAAGAATACCTATGCCTGTGGTTTTCAGACTTTTTTTCTCGTGATCCAGATGAAAATTGTTGATGCTCGTGACCCAACATCATAATGTCTATTGACTAGAGTCCAGACTTTGGGGGGAGGGTGGGTCAGGAATGAATCATAGAGCTGGAAGAGACCTCAGGAGGTCATCAAGTCCAGCCCCCTGCCCAAGGCAGGACCAATCCCAATTAAATCAACCCAGCCAGGGTTGATAAGGGATCTGGGGTGCAGGAGGGGGCTCTAGTTCAGAGTAGCCTCAAACCTGGTGCAGGGAGTTGATGCTCATGGTTGGGCACGGCTTACCTCCAGAAGCTCTTGGCTAGTGGCTCAGTGGGGGCGCTAAGGCGGCTTCCTGCCTCTCCTGGTGCTGCAGATCACACTGTGCCCTGGAATTGGTCAGCAGCAGGTCTGGCTCCTAGACGGAGGCACGCAGAGCAGCTCTGCATGCTGCTCCTGGCCTACAGGCATGGATCCCCCCGGCAGCTCCCTTCGGCCAGCAATTGGCCAATGGGAGTGTGGAGTTCAGGGTGGGGGCAGTGCATAGAGCCCCAGACCTGCTGCTTGGTGATCCATAGTGCCCGGATTGGCAGGAAACCTGCCTTAGCACCCTCCTCACTAGTCACTGGGTTACCCTACCAGAGGCGTGGCCAACCACGGCTCGCGAGCCGCATGCGGCTCTTCCCCCCATCAGTGCGGCTCACAAAGCTGCCTCCATGCCTCCCAGCTTCCCTGTGCTCACCAGGGCAGGGGAACCGTCCGTATCAAAATGCCGGATCCAAAATGACGGCTGCGACCGCAGGCAGGAGCCTGCTGAGGCCAAAAAACCTCAAAAAGCCTTTTAAAAGGGCCAGTCCTTTTTTGTTTGGTTTTTTTTGCTCTACAACTTTTTGGGGGCTCTTTATGAAGGCTCTTTTTTTTTTTTTTTTTTGCTTTACAACTGGTTGGCCACCCCTGCCCTACTGCAAGGTGACCCAGCACTTGACATTGTGCGACCCTCTACTGGGTCACGACTCATCGTTTGAAAACCACTGGCCTACGCAATCCACCCCAGAGAGCAAAGCATGTCCACAAAACAGATGGCCCGAGGGCATGTAAAACGTGCTGTATGAAAAGCATTGCTTTAAAAAATAAGCCAATTTCCAATTAAGAGCTAACAGTTTCCAGACTCTAAAACTGGCTTGGAAAATAAAGTGCATTTCGAAGTGGTTATTTAGCAGTGGGTTAATTAGGAGAACTAGTCTCTGGGACATAGAATTGGCAGAATGATCTTTCTTTTCTTTTACAAAGAGGCCACGCAGCCACGGCAAACACTGTTAACATGAGTTTGTTGCACAGACTGTTTGTATTTGCCATCCTTCTTGTGGCATTTACTATTGTTGCCTGCTGCTCTGAAGGAAAGGGATGAAACACTGTTATACAGAACAGTCCATCATGATGAAAGAAGTGTTGCTTGCCAAATCTCTTCACACAAACCAGACTGGAACCCTAGTGCATACTATGAAAAGGGTGGCCTTGTTAAGTCTTTGGACTGAAACTCAGAACTGCTTTCATCTGCCTCTGCCCCAGATTCCTCATGTATGTCTTTCAGCAAGTCACTTAATTGCTCCGTGCCTCAGTTTCCCATCTGCAAAGTGGCAATAATAGTTCTTCCTACTCTTAATCCTTTGTCTGTCTTGTTTAGTTTGGGCAAGACTCTGACAGCTTTATTCATTCTGCTGAGCTCATGCGACTAACCCTAATTAAACCAATGGGATTACATGAATGAATAGTATTTTATGAGTAAGTATTTCTTGGCTCTCTAAGTTTTCCGGGATAGGGACTCTCTTTTATGTGTATGTACAGTACCCAGCATCTGGAGGGCCAAATCTTGATTGTAACTTTTAAATAACAACCCGAAGATGAAATTAAAACATGGAAAAAGCCCAGGAGTGACGGGTGAACCTCGGGCTGGGGGAAGAAAGCTCCCAAATCCATCCCTTCCATCTGAGACACCACTCATACCTCTCATGGCTCTCGTGGGAGCCAAATCCCCCCCAAGCATGGGCGACCTGCAGCCTTCTCTTGCCATCCCTGGAGCATTTGCAGCCCACAGACCTGGCCTTCTCCGCTCCCCTCCCCAGCATGGAGGGCAGGCACCTGCAGTTAGGCTTGCCAGATGCTTTCAACAAAAATCCTGAACATGGCAAATTTGGTTGGAAAAAAACAAACAAACCAACAATGGGAGATCAAAGTTGTTGAGCAAAAAAAAAAAAAAAGTTGCTGCGCCTTTAAATGGAAATATTTCACATGTTTTTTTTACTGGACAGGGGCCCTGAATACTGAACTATCCGGGCAAACATCGGACACCTGGCAGCTTGCAGGACTAGCGGGGGGTAGGGAGGAGTCGGTAGTAGGGGAAGTGGAGCAATTCAGCCCCAGCTCACTCTGCTCCCCCGGCTACCATGTCTCTCTGGAGATAGGCGAGATAACCCCTACTCTCGCCAGCAGGAAGCAGAGTGGTGCAGCAGGGGGAACAGAGTGAGTTGGGACCACAATGCTCTGTTTCTCAGGCCGCTGCTGGTGAGTGAGGGGGGACCAGACCTTTACTGTTGGTGCTGGACCTCAGTCCTGCTTGTCCCCTGGGCCGCCTCTCTTGGGGGGAAAGGGAAGGAGAGGATAGAGCAAAGGTGGGGAAGAGGAGCGGAGAGGGCAGAGCAGGAGCTGGAAGAGGGGTGAAGAGAGGAGGTCCCAGAGTAGAGGGGGCTTATCCTGGCTTTTCCCTGGGTTTGGGGGGTGTCATGTGACTGGTGGCCCTCAGAGTATTCCCTTCACCATCACCTCTGAGCATACAGGTGCTTTATAGAGGGATAGCGTTTCCAGTCTATTATACCAGAATAAGACATCTTTATCCTGACATAACTATGTCCACATTAGGGCCTCTTCCACTACAACTGGTAAAAAATTCACCCCCTAACTGACATAGTTACACTAGCACAGCTTCCAAGTGGAGACCGGCCTAAGACATTGTTCATACTATTCCTTTCAGTGGCTAAAAGGGGAGTGGGAAAGCGAAAGGAGAAACAAAAAAGCCATTTTTTAAAATGTGTTTTTTAACGTTCCCTTCATTTTAAAATTTCCCATGGGGGGGAAAAAAACCAGGTGACTACAGTGAGCAGAAAGACTCAAAACAATATCAGTCAGCATGGTAGACAATGGCATCGGCACGCCAGCAACTACCCTCTGTCAAGTGGTTTGCAGGTGTCATGCCAAGGTGGTTTTAAGCGGGGATTTGAAAGAGAATGACAAAGTGGCACTGGGGGCAGGCGGGGGGGGGGGGGGGGGGGGGGGGGGGGGGGGGAGAGGAGACATGATGGGGCTCTCCCCCCCAGCCGGCGGGGCAGCATGGCAGAAAAAATGAAAGTGCTTGTTTGAAAACGTAACAAGTGGGCTGCGGAGGCTGGTAGCAATGGTCTAATCAGATACTGAGGCTACGTCTAGACTGCAGGCTTCTTTCGGAAGAAGTTTTTCTGGAAGAGATTTTCCGAAAAAACGTCTCCCGAAAGAGGGCGTCCACACTGCCAAAGTGCATCGAAAAAGCAACCTGCTTTTTCAAAAGAGAGCGTCCATACTGAATGGATGATCTCTCACATTTAAGCTGTGATTATTATGGATGGAGTGGCCACCAGGGCGCCTCTGCTTTTTCCTCTTTCCTCTTCTTCCGAAAGAACGCTCTCTTCCCCATCCACATACGCCTTTTTCTGAAAGAGCTCTTTCGCAAAAAGGATTCTTCCTCATAGAAAGTGGATTGCCAATGTTGGGAAAATCCCTCTGTTCTTTCGATTTTTTCCCCCAAAAGAACGTGATTGTAGTGTGGATGTAAGTGAAGTTTTTTTCGGAAAAACGTCTCTTTTTCTGAAAAAATTCTGTAGTGTAGACATAGCCTGAGTGAGCGATGATAGGTCAGGTGGGGACAGCCTGTGAAGAAAAGTAATATGTTTGTAATGGTGAGAAGGGACACAGCGGAGTGATTCAAAGGGATGGTGACAATACTATGTTTGGTCACTTACCTCCTGGGCTTCATTAATATTTGTACAGCGTCTTGAAGTTAAGAACTTTAGCATAAGTGCTAAGGGCTAGAAAGTCACTACCCAAATATGCTTTACCGGTGCACACATTGTCCGGTGATGGCCGATACAAAATCAACATTTGCACACAGTGGTGTCAGATACCGGGCCACATTCTTGGGGTATCTCCTAATGTGACAAGGCTATCACTGCCTGGAAACAGTAGATTAATGCTGACTTTAAAAAAAATATGAGTACCTCTTAAAAGCAGCTGCCTGGATTTAGACACGTCCATGGATCACATCTTTTACCCAATTAAATTGCACTGCATGAAGTTACAGAAAAACAACAACAACAACAGAGCACAACTAAACATATTTATTAAGCATCAGAGGGATAGCCGTGTTAGTCTATAAGGTGCCACAGGACTTCTCGTTGTTTATGAAGATTCAGACTAACAGATTTATTGGAGCATAAGCTTTCGTGGGCAAAAACCCACTTCATCAGATGCATGAGAGCTTATGCTCCAATAAATCTGTTAGTCTATAAGGTGCCGCAGGACTCCTCGTTGTTTATATTTAATAAGAGTTTACTGTATGTACAGTTCTACATATAACACAATCCAATTTAGATTAGTAAGGACTCCATCTGGAAATATTAGATAAATAACAATTGATTCTTTAGTGAAGTTAATTTAGGGACATTGAAATATTCAGAATAATAAGGCTATCATTCATATCTACATGATAGCAAAAGCTAGAGTTACAGAAGTGAAAAGGGTCTCACGGGAGTAACTAGATCATACTGTATCTGCAAAAACAACAAGGAGTCCTGTGGCACCTTAGAGTATGTCTACATACCAAGGCTGCATCTAGACTGGCAAGTTTTTCCGCAAAAGCGGCTGCACTGTCTACACTGGCCGCTTGAATTTGCGCAAGAACACTGACGATCTACTGTATGATTGTCAGTGTTCTTGCGCAAATACTATGCTGCTCCCATTTGGGGAAAAAGCCCTCTTGCGCAAATGTATTTGCGCAAGAGGGCCAGTGTAGACAGCTCAGGACTGTTTTGCGCAAAAAAGCCCCAATGGCGAAAATGGTGATCGGGGCTTTCTGGCGCAAAACCACATCTAGATTGGCACGGACGCTTTTCTGCAAAAAGTACTTTTGCGCAAAACCGTCCGTACCAATCTAGACGCTCTTTTCCGCAAATGCTTTTAACGGAAAAACTTTTCCGTTAAAAGCATTTGCGGAAAATCATGCCAGTCTAGACGCAGCCCAGAGCTAACGTCGATTAAGCTACACAACTTCAGCTACGTCAATTGTGTAGATGATATCAAAATAGCTTAATTCAGCTTTTGGCACTGTCTATGCAGCAGGAAGTTTAAAGAAAAACACTCTTCCTTTGACTTCCCTTACTCCTTGTGAAATGAGGGTTACCGTGAGTTGGAGTAAGAAGTTCTCCAGCTCGACATTATTTTGAATAATGGCTTGTAGAGTAGACATGCACTATGTTATTTTGGAATAACACTGCTGTGTAGACATACTCTTATAGACTAACAGATTTATATGGGCATAAGCTTTCATGGGTAAAACCCACTTCATCAGATACAGATGCACATGCATCTGACTAAATGGTTTTTGCCCACGACAGCTGATGCCGAAATAAATCTATTAGTCTATAAAGTGCCACAGGACTCCTTATGGTTTTTGCAGAAGTGGAGAGAATAATTCTATTGCTTCACACTCTTGTGTAATTATTTTAATAATTGGGATTTCACCAATGATGATAATATGGCCATCAGTAATAAAAATGTAGACACTTAAAAGTAATTCGTGTTCAGATAAAATTGTCCTTCACACCTGGATTTCAGTCATTCATGAACCTAAACAATACTGAGAATGCGGGAAATTAAGAGACCCCCTCCCCCCGAAAGCTTTCCATGGGACGTTGCAATAGGAAGCCAATAAGAGCAGTGGGGTAGTATGTCAGACCCATTTGTGTGCGGTTGACATGTCAGTATTGATTAATCAGAAAGACATGACAGGTGCCACCTTCTTTTTCAATCTGAAAATGTAAGGGGCAGAGAGGCCCACAATACAATTCTGGAAAATCTTTCCCCATTCTAAATACATATGACTGGAAATAAGAGGCATCAAAGATGGTGCAAAGATCCTATTTGTAAAGTCAACATCTTTAGAACATAAAAAGTCTTTTTCTCCTGCTTTCTTTAAACCAGGTGTACTACAAGACGGTTGTTAAATGGAGTAATCGGTAATGACATATTGCTTGGTGGCAGAACGGTGCTATATTTGGAGCTGTAAGTAGTATCCTACTGGGGGAGGAATTAATGCAGTTCAGAACATTAGGAGACTTTCCCACAGAAAGCTAGATGGAAACACACTATTCCTATACTTGTGAAATAAGGAAATTAGCTATGCAGTCATTCCTGACAGCATGTGTGTGTTCTACAGAGACAATGCACTGAGACAGATTAAGACGAATGGCTGTGATAAAAGCAATTGAAAAATATATTGTATTAATTCTGAAGTCAGAAATTGCAGGGGGCTACTGGATTTAAGTCAAAGCATTGAAGAATGATTAATGTCAAAATTTATATGAGCTCTTAAATCAGATTTGTCATCTTGAATTCTAAACCTTAGATTAACGGAAAAATTTACGTTTAGTTACTGTGTAATCTAGAGTTGAACAAGGGCCTGTGTGTTGCATGCCAACCAGGTGTGGAGCTTGACACCCTGTAGCGCCAATTCTAGAAAAGACGTAGGCCCTTCCTTTAGTCCATCTCTAAAACAATAGTGGGCAACCTGCAGATGGTGGGCCGCATGCAGCCCATCAGTGTTCTATGGGCAATGGTAAACAAGACTTGTTTGTTTACCGTTGCCCATGCATAGGGTTGCCGGATTCTGCTGGTTTTTGTCCACATAGGTTTTTTTCCTACCGGCATTACTAAAGTGGCACTCATCTAAAGCAAGGCCACATGGAGCGAGGGGCAAGTGATTGCACACGACATTAACTGAGAGCCACGTGCTCCCTCTGCATCTAATCAAAGCGCTGCGACGGTTCGATCAGCTCACCCCAGAAATTCTAGGTACTCAGGGAGCAAAACTGCCCTGTCCTGGGAAACCATCTTGATTATGACAGTCTTGCAGCCCACTGAAATGAAGGCGAGCCACTCATGGCCCACTCACTAGCCCAGGTTGCCCCTCAGCCTATGTCTACACTGTAGCATTTTTGCGGAAGAGGAAATGCAAATGAAGCGCTCATTAGCATTTCTCATACTCTCATTTGCATAGCCGTTTGGCAGAAGAGGTTTTTGCGGAAAAAACCGCAGTGTAGGCGAGGCCATTTTGCGCAAAACCCCCCCTTTTGTGCAAGATCCCTTAGCCCTCAAAAAAGGAGGTATACAGGATCTTGTGCAAAAGGGTTTTTTCACGCCAAATGGCCCCGTCTACACCGCAAATGAAAGGATCTTGCGCAAAACGGATCGGAAGAGACTATGCAAATGAAAGTGTGAGAAATGCTAATGAGCGCTTCATTTGCATTTCCTTTTCTGCAAAAATGCTACTGGGTAGACGTAGCCTCACTGATTTAAGAGAACACTTAAGCATGTGCTTGATGTTAAGCATGTAGATAAGTACCATTATCTTTAAGGGAACTTTAACATAAGATCTCCCAAATAGTTAGGTGCTTGACCTATGAGAAGGTGCTATTGACTTGGGATGATTCCCCCCCTCTAAAAATGCTATCATGCCTACATGACTCTTTTGGTCCCAGAGTGGGAGATATCTTCTGCCAATGCTTCCCAGCAGAGGAGTTTTTTGGAGGAAGGGGTCACACATCATGACTTCAACCTTACATCAGCTTTCACCAGTATCCTAGACTACCAGTCCCAAAAGACAAATTCTGTTTTTCAGGCAGGTAATATTTGATTCTGTTGGACCCCAAGACGCTTAATGTTGGATCATGGAAGGCCGGTAGCTGGGTTATTCACCAGAGCATCCGTTGTATACCTACCCATTAACTTTATTTTCCACCCACAGCCAAAATCCTGCATTGCTCAACAAAGAATTGTATTTCTGCTGCAGAATCATAGTGGGATGATTAAAAAGAAAAATAATAGGAAGGTCCCATTCTCTGTCACCTCCTTTAGAGTGATTTCTCTAGAATTCTTCCATGCAGACAAAAGATATTGCACCACTAGAGTAGCTTACTGCTCTACCAATTCAAAACCAACTGAACATTTTGCTTCCAGCACCAAGGAGTTAGACAAATTAGTCCAGGACTCAAAAACTGAATTATCCACTTTAGCATGGAATGCCCCCAACTGGGTCAAACCTGGAATTCTTCAAGTGATGTCCCCATGGGTCAGGTCGTCCTGGTGCTGCAGATTGGAGTTTTCCCTAGCAGTAGCCAGGTGGCATCGGCGCCGATGGAGGATTCTTTGGGGCACATTACACAACATCCTAGGAGACAGCAACAACATGTTTCTCCTCACAATCCAGTGCCACAGATTAGATCATCTCACAGTACCACAGCCTGACTGCTCTCTCCATTGCCCACTTTCTCACAAGGCTCATTCAGGGGTCCTAGATCTCCGGTGATATCGGTTCACAGTGCCTTTGATGACGCCCAGAGGAGAGGTCATTCCAGGAGATTCACCAGTAGATGATTTGAAACAGTTCCTGGAACTGTTTAAGAGGGTAGCTACCAGTCAGGAGGTACAACTTATGGAGGACCAGGAGAAATAGCATCATCTCCTTAAAAATCTTCATCCTTCCCACCGTGCCAAGATCACATTACCTATCAATGAGGCGATCATGGAAGCGGCTGATAATGTGATAGACCCCAGTGGCCACCCCTCCTACCAACAAGCGGGATGATAAATATTTTGTTCCTGCCAACGGCATGGACTTTTTATTCTCGCACCCTGAGCCAAATTCCTTTGTAGTTGACACAGCACATCACAGGTCAAAACGACCACAATACAAGAATGCAGCTCAAGATAAAGAGAGTCAACGCATGGATTTGGTTGACAGGAAGATGTATTCTTCCTCAACTCTCCACCTTTGTATTGTGAACTATTCAACCCTTCTAATGAACCATGATTTCGATAATTACTCCAAGCTTTTGGGCCTCATGGAACATCTTCAGGACAATGAAAGACCTATTTTAAAGTCTATAGTGCAGGAGGGCTATATTATGTCTCATACTGCCTTACAAATGGCCCTTGATGTTGCAGACATTGCAGCCCGCTCTATTGCAACATCTATAGCCATGTGGAAGGCTTCTTGGCTCCAAGTCACTGGAGTCCCTAGTCTACATGCCCTACCAGCAGCACCACAACTTCTTGTACCCTTGAAACCAGCAGAGAAGTTTTGATCAGTCTTGCTGTAGACCATGAGCCCAGAGGAAGTGACCACAAAATAACCACTCCACTAATCAACAGGTCAACAAACAGCAAATTTGAGACATTGGTCGAAGGACTACCTCACCTCTCTCATGCACATCCATACTATGAACATGTTCCCATTTTTACCACAGCTTGCACCCATTTTACCACTGATGTGCTGCCATCTACATGGACTGTTGGGTCCTCAAGACTGTGATATTCGGGTACACATCCGATTTCTTCATTTCACTATACCATCAGAACATTTCTAATTCCGTGTTTTGCCTTTTGGCCTCTCATCTGCCCCCAGAGTGTTTTCAAAGACACTGGCAGTTGTCGGGGTACATACACATCATCGCGGCATTATGATCTTCCTGTACCTTGACAATTGTTTCGTAAAGGGTTCATCCTGCACGGAAACACACGGCATGATACGCACAGCTAGAAATCTATTCAAATTGCTCGGTCTCATCATCAATGAGCAAAAATTCACGTTTCACCTGACGCAGACGCTGGACTTTAGAGGCACCCAGCTAAACTCGATTACTACCCATGCCTACTTACCCATGCAAAGATTCCAATCGATACAGGATCTGGTCGCAGTGGTTTTCATGAACCTGACTGTGCCGGTACTTATCTGTTTGCAACTGATGGCCATATGGCCGTGAAAACCTATGTTGTGTACCGTGTCCACCTACACTTTCATTGTCTTCAGCATTGGCGGACATCAGTATACATTCCTTCCAAACATCATATCCACAAGCACATAGAATCATAGAATCATAGAATACTAGGACTGGAAGGGACCTCGAGAGGT
>JANRFK010000867.1:6475632-6491092 GCA_030068395.1 Apalone spinifera | reverse complement strand
CGATGACCTCTCAAGGTCCCTTCCAGTCCTAGTATTCTATGATTCTATGATCTGGCGGGGATGGGGGGGCTGAGGCAGAGTGCCTAGAAAGAGAGCTGGACACCATTGCCCTAAGGAGAGGACTGCAAGGGGCAGTGCAAATCAGAGAGGCCTTGGTGGACAGTTTTATGCAAGGCCAGTTATAAGACTCTTCCACGTGGCTCTCAATAAGTTGCCCCTGCACTCCCTGTGTTTGCCTTTATTGCTTGAACTGCAGAGGTGGGGGATTAAAGAGACCATTGTTCAAAGAACAGGAGTTTTTATTTGGGGAAAACAAAGGAAACAAGTGGGAACCCAAAGGAGAGAGTGGAGCTCAGGCGCACGAGTGAGACTGCCTTCTGCACCCTGAGGTGCTGGAGGGTATGGCTGCTCTTGAGTTACGTCCCCTCCAGCCCATGTCCTGAGGCCCCTGGGGACTCTGGGAGTGGAAGCAATGGTGCTAGGGAAGATGGGACCAGGGCTGTCATTGGAGCAGACAGGGTTCTTAGAGGAGGCTCTCTTTAGGCATGAAGCCAAATGCTCCATAAAAGCAGTCAGGGAGGCAAACACGGTCTCTTTGCTGCCTTGTCTGCTGCTTCCTGGTAGCTCGTCTCTCCTGGTGTTCCTCAATGTGATCCAAGTGCTTTTCCCACATCTCCTCCACAAGGGAGTTCATGCAGTCTATCTGCTCTGGGAACATGTCCTCCCTTGTCGGCTTTCACCTGTGGATCTGAGCCAGGCGGGCAAATGCTGGAAGACAGGGAGTAGATGCTGAGCTGGATGCAGTCCCAGCTGCAATGAGAAGTTACAAGGGGAGGCATTATAGGAGATACATTGTGTTAAGATGACCTCTACTCCGTTAGCCTGCACCAAAGGTCTCTGTAAAGAGAATGGAGATGTGTTCCATGCAAGGCTAAATGTTTGCTTTTAGAGGGCACTTTACAGCAGGTGCACGGAGTTCTCAAGGGAGCATCGGGACACAGTTAGCTCGGAGGCAGGCAGGCATGGTAAGGGGCCAGCCAGGGCAGGAGCATGCAGTGGGAAAGAGAAAGATGAGAGAGGGCAGCTTCCTGCTGTGTCTGGCACAAACTGGGTTCTGGCACATATGGCCTCTTGGGGAGAATGCTTCTTCCCTAACTCACAAGGTGGTGTGTTTGGCACACGCAGTCTCCTGGGGAAAGTGCTAAACTTCCTTTCCTTCTTCCTCCAGGTTGCCACGTGAGATATCATTCTCTGAATCACACGGCGTGATTGGCAGCAGATGCTGACTGAATGTGATCATGAACCTGGGCCTTATATTGCACTGCTTTATTGTTCAATGATGACAGTTCAATGAAGCCACTTACCCATAGCTTGTCACAAGAAGGTGTTCTACCGTGGAAGACAGAATAAGGCTGGCCTGACCAGAAACCTTGTGAGAAGGATTAAAGAGTTCCTATGTGAGAGCTTCATGGAGCTGTGCAGGCAAGACTCCTTCTCCATCTGCAGACACATTAACAATTTGTTCCATGCCACCTCTTCCCCCCGTGCTGTGTCGGCACAGAGCATGCCACACATCATACCCCATTGCCTTAACCTCTTTGAAATTAGAAAAAGTTTGTGAACTCACTGGAAGTGTTCTCCCTGGTGCTGGTGCTAGATGGGGAGACATCCTAGGAGGACTGGATCAGCTCCAGTGTCATGAACAGCTCCTCACTCTCAAGGATCACCATCTGGCCATGCTTTTCCTCTTTTCCCTCCTCCTCCACCATCTCCCCTCTGCCACCATGCTGTCTTGCATGTTGATGTCAGGCATGTCTTGGCCAGACTCCATGATTATGCTGGGAAAGCTGGCTGGGGACCCCCTCTCCTCACCAAACCATCCGCTCGCTTCCTCCACGTTGTGGAAGGACTGCTTCAGCTCCTTGATTTTCATTCAGCATTGCTGGTCATCCCTAGAATCACTTTTAGCCACTGGACAGCTTGCAGTCTTGCTGTAAATGTTGGCATTCCTCTTGTTGGTTCAGAGAGAGCGGATTCTTCTTCCCACGCCTTGAGGAGGTCCAAGATCTCCTGCACACTCCACACTATTCCCAGTGCTATTCTGCACCCCTGGGAACTGGAGCCAGTGGGAGCAGAAGTATTCAAACTTATCACAGTGTTACCAGAATTGGTTGAAGTCATGTCTATGTGTGGCACAGTGCGCTGCTCGCTCTGGGATGTGCTCACAATGGTGGCCACACAGGAAAGGCACTCAACTTTTCCTGAGGCTTTTTGAGCTCAGCATGAGAACAGTAAAGGTGCAAGTTCTGTCCAGAGCAGTCAGAGTGTGGAATAGCCTCAACTTTCACCCAACACTGCATCTTTGCTATCATAAATTTGACCATGCAAGATCAGGAATTGTGTTACTCCTTGTGAAAAGCAGGAGTATTGAAATCGAACTCAGAGGCCCTTAAAGTCGACACAACAGGCTTAGTAGTGTGGACGCGTCATAAAATCAACCATATGGATCTAAATTTGATATAAAAACCAAGTGTAGACCAGGCCTAAAACACTACGAAAAATATTCTGGTTACTGAAATGTCCCTGGAAAATTGTTAGTATTATGGTTTTAGGTTCCATTGCTAACAATAAATATACGTCCAGCATCCTATGATGTAGCTCTGTCTTTGCAATTAACAGAGTGGCCATTAAATTATCTCAAGGGTATGCGTGTCTCTAGATAAACACTATCCTCTGGCTAAGAGTTAGATTAGCCAACAATAACAATAAAAAACATTTAGCACTTACAGAGAGCTTTACATTTCTAGAGTGCTTTACCAAACACTAATTAATTAGTGCTCTGGGGGAAGGAAAATAAGAGCAAATGTCTTGCATAATGCAATGAAAACAAACATGTTGTAACATACTGGGTAATATACCACTGTCCTCTACTGAATATTGTCAGAACTGTTCAACTGTGTATTATAAACCACGTAGGACTAGCTGCTAATGGAGATTCTCCTTAAATTTCAAAGAATAGAAAGATTTATTCAGGCCCCTCTCTTGTTGCAAAGTGACCACATGGTACAATATATACATTTATTTGTTGCAGTATGGTACAATATAATTGACCCGAGATAATTTATATCAAGTTCTCCAAGACAGGAAGCAGTTTGGGGTGTTTTCCATCTCCTCTAGAATGTGCTACATAAAAATCAGAGACCAAGACTTTCAAAAATCTATAGCCAGGCATCCAAATAAGAACCCTGATTCTCAGAAAGGCTGAGTACCCAACAATTCAAAGTGGATTTAAACATAGGTTCCAATTTTTTTAAATCTTTCATTGTTTTGTGCCCGGTGACATTGCCAGCTCAGTAAAATGTGAGAAACCTTAAAAAGGCTCCTTTTCATTCATTTCATTCACTCGTTCAAGTAAAAATTCCATGGAGATTTGAATTTTTTCCAAATATTTTCTCCCTTCTCTGTAAATATTACATTTCTTTTCAAATGTAAGCATCCACATTTCTTTCAAGAATTTTACCTCTCAGCTTGCAAAAAGGTTTACTCCCCAACCACCATAGCTTACCCCATGGCTGCTTCCTGTCAGATTTCTTGCACCTTCCACTGATGCACAGGCTCACCAATGGGACAGGGGGAGGGGGAGGCAAAGGGGCCCCCTTTGAATTACTGTCCGAGTGCTGGAGCACTCCTCTGCATGGCTCCACATGGCTTCAAGGGGGGGGGGAGGGGAAGGTGGGGGTCTTCTGCCCTCAGCCCTGCCCCTTCAGGGGTGCAGAGCCAGCCCCCCCCCCATAACTTGCCACAGTGGCTATTGGCCCCGCTGCTGATGCACCAAGTGTTGTCTGCACTTAAAAGTTTAAAGCGCAGATGCGCCAGCATATTCAGCGGAAAATGTAGCCATTGCAGGTGCCCTCTCTCCCAGCGCTCTGTGTAAACAACCTCTGTGAGGGGAGCAGCCAACAGCACCGGGAGCACTGTAGCAAGCTTCACACTGGTGCTTTACAGAGCTGTAACTGAGGGTACATCCACACGGCAGGGCTAAAGTCAAATTAAGCTGCACAACGTCAAAGTAGCTTAATTTGGCTTTTGACGCTGTCTACATGGCAGGAAGTCAAAGGCAGAACACTCTTCCTTCACGGCTCATGAGTCAGAGTAAGGAGTCCTCCAGGTCGACATTATTTCAAAATACTTATAGTGTAGGTATATGTCTAGACTACGGGGGTTTTCTGGGATACCAGAGGAATCCCGGAAAAACTCTGCTGTATCCAGGGAACGCGCCTGCACTTCCGCTTTTTTTTGAGGAAGAGCAGATGCGCTCTTTCGGAAGCCCTGTCTGCCTCCTCCTACGAGGAAGAAGGGCTTTCCTGAAAGAGGGTTTTTTTTTCCATAATTTGGCCCAATGTAGTCGGGCCAAATTTCGGAAAAGCCTCTTCCGAAAAAACTATCCGAAAAAGGTATGCAAATTGTGGAGTGCAATTTGCATATCTTTCTCCAATAAAGCCCCGTAGTGTAGACATAGCCTAGATGCGCACTATGTTATTTCGGAATAACGTCAGTTATTCCAAAGCTTCAGAGGGGTGGCCAAGTTAGTCGGTACAAGATAAACTTAATAAAACCATAAATGGTCTGGTAGCACTTTAATGATTAACAAATCATGTAGATGGTATCATGAGCTTTCGTGGTCACAGCCGACTGTAACGCTCCTGTGTTAACGTACCCTTCCTGTGCTCGCGGGTGTAGGTGTGTGGGTTTTCACACCCCTGAACCAGAAAGTTACAGCACTGACCTAAGGCACTGGGTAGTGCCAGAGACACAGTACAAGATCATATGGGCTACGTCTAGACTGGCCCCCTTTTGCGCCAAAGGCATGCAAAGGAGGCCAGTCGCAATTGCAAATGAAGCGGGGATTTACATTTTTTAAAGGGAATAAGAGATCTTGCGGAAAAGGCTTTATTTTCCGCAAGAGCCCTGTCTAGACTGGCGCTTTTTTCCGTCAAAACTCTAAGACGGAAAAAAGCAGCGGCCATGTTCATGCAAATGGAGCGGGGAAAATGTAAATCCCTGCTTCATTTGCAATTGCGACTGGCCTCCTTTGCATGCCTTTGGCGCAAAAGGGGGCCAATCTAGACGTAGCCATGCAGTACAGCACCGCCTGCCTGTCTTTGACCCTGACAAGACACATCATTTTAAAAAGGGGAAAAAAATCCCAAGTAGTTGTAACATTTTGACTTTTGACTTCATCCAGGCTCAGACCGGGAACATAACGGTTTGTTGAGAGAATTACAATCTGACTCCTGCCATAAGAAATTCAAGTTTGTAACCATAGCCCTGAGTAACAGGCTTTGCAACACAGGTGAAAGGTTTGAAGCGTGAAAAGAGTGAAGCGGAAGATTAAAAAGCTTACTCTGTGCTTGTGCTCTGTGACATTCAGGCATTTACTTTTGACCGTATTCCAAACTGACTATTCTCTTCATTATGCCCAGCCCAGGTTGCTAGGCACCTGAATAATTTGATTGTGTCATAATGTCATAATAATTGGAACAGAGCTAACTAGAATGAGTGTTTTGTCTTTCCTTAGATTGGGCTCATGATCCAATGTGGGGATGGTGCCCTTTTTTGACTCATTCTTGGAATGGACCTGCAGGGCAGATAGTGTGAGAGGGTTCACTGAGATCCAGGGCAGAACTAATAATACGGCACTTTTTTCTGTCATACTCAGAATGTGGTTAGATCTGATCATTTTAAATGTATTTTTTTAATCGTAAAGGAAACTATTTCATTACCTCCATTCTGAATTGACATCTCCGTAGAAAAATATGGGTATTTGGATTATGCAAACCAAAATCAAAGAATATAATTCCCTTTGAAGCTTACAGGTTTGTGACTTCTCCCCCCCCCCCCCCCCCCCTTTTAATATTCTACCTGCTATAATTTTATTTCACTGAAATTTTCAGCATAATTGGAAGTATGTTGAAGGAACAAAGCAAATATTTGTGATGCACAAATGCCACTTGATACGATTAGTTAAAAAGAGTCTCTTTAAAATGTAATATGTGCATTAAAAAACACACCCACCCAGGGCAGTGGAATCAATTCTGACTATAAATAATTGGATATGTTTTAGGGTATTTTCTGGGATAACTTTTTGAAATGATGGGAGTATGGGGCAATATTTTCTGCAAATTGCTCATCATCATACAAATGAAAAGCAGACCATAGTTTAATTTCAGGGCTCTCTGTCTCTCTTTTCAGGTCACTAAGGGGCTGCATCCCCTTGCTTGCTATGCTTGACAACCTCCCTCTTTCTGGGGGCAGGGTGTATGGCCAGAGGTTAGGGGCAGAAGTGGGCTCAGGGTAGGTGTCTGGCCAAGGGGTAGGAGCAGGAGTGGGCTGGGGATAGGTGTCTGGTGGTGGTGGAAGGGATGCAAGAGCAGGGGAGGGTGCAGGAGCAGGCTGGGGATGTGGGATTTTGGTGGAAGGGGTGAGGGGACTGGAGGGGGTCGGGTTTGCATGGCAGAGGGGATGCGGGGTAGCTCAGTTGGATTCGGATGGTGGAGGGGCGCCAGGTGGCCCAGGATGGGGGTAAGGCTTGGAATAGCAGAGGGAACGTGGGATGGCCCGGGACGGGGGTCAGGCTCGACTGATGGAGAGGATGCCAGGCAGCTCAGGATGGGGGTAAGGCTTGGAATAGCAGAGGGGATGTGGTGTGGCCAGGGGTGGGGGGCGGGCTCAGATGGCAAAGGGGACACAGCATGGTCCAAGGGTGGTGTCAGGCTTGGAGGGCGGAGACTTGGTGCAGCCATCAGACTTGGGTGATGGAGGGGACCCAGTGCCAACAGCTCTTCCCAAGCAGTGCAACCCCCCGGGGCATGAAGTGGGAGCTGGAGCTGGAGCAGCCCATGCCCAGAGGGGACGGCACTGAGGCTGGCCACAGCGAGCGGCTGAGAATGGAGGTGGAGGTGGAGGTGAGCGGCGGCGGTGGCATGATGTCACTCTGTGGCATGATGTCATTTGATGATGTCATCCTACAGGAAATTTTTTTTTACATATAGAGAAAGATGAAACAAGCCTATTTTGATCTTTTACTCAGAGCCCATTTCAGGCAAGGAACAAAATAATTTTGAGCAAGAGAGGAGGCATAAGAAACATTTCTTAGATTCCCAGAACCTGGGTCCAGCTCTGTAGCAGGAAGTAAGTTCTGTGTGCCTACTTCCTTCCTTGCCAAAGTAGACAGGAAGGGACGGGCGTGGACAGAGAATTGGCTTCAGATGTGGCAGGCACAGCTAAGGTATTGCTGGAGGTTTTGGATTTTATTTCTGCTACAGCCCTTCGTACCGTCTAGGTCAGTGGTTCCCAAACTTTTCAGCAGCATGCCCCCTTTTTGATTTTTTGAGAAACTCTCATGCCCCCCACCAAACTAGCAAAAAAAAAAAAAAAAAGGAACTGACTGGGGCTGAAAACAGTTACAGCCCCTTTAATTTCTGGGACCAGATGATACCAAACTGTTTAGGATAGTCAACATAGAAGCAGACTGTGAGGGACTCCAAGAAGATCTCACCAAACTGAGTGATTGGGCCTATCTACACTGGCCACTTGTATTTGCGCAAGAACACTGATGTTATAATGTACAAAATCAGTAGTTCTGGTGCAAATGCTCTGACGCTCCCGCTCAGGGATAAGCCCTCTTGCACAAGTATTCTTGCGCAAGAGAGCCAGTGTAGACAGCCACGTTCATTTCTTGCACAAGAAAGCCCAATGGCTAAAATGGCCATCGGAGCTTTCTTGTGCAAGAGAGCGTCTACACTGGCACGGATGCTTTTGCGCAAAAGCACATGCCAGTATAGACGCTCTCTTGCGCAAATTCTTTTAACAGAAAAACTTTTCCGTTAAAAGTATTTGCGCAAAATCATGCCAGTCTAGACGCAGCCAGAGTGTCATGAGTTTCTGTGGGCTAATGTGTCATGGTGTAAAAGAGCCATGGGCTGCCCTGGCGTCATCTGATGGTTCTGAGGGCCACGAGATTTTACTGATTCAATCTGTGGGTTTACGCCCCAAGAATCTGCTTTTATTTTTCAGTAATTTTTACAAGTGGTATTTTATTTAGTCAAATTCCAGGTTGAATTGCCAGATTTGAGCCTCATCCATCGCATCTCCCTCCGAGTCCTTGTCTTCCTTTGTCCCGCAGAGAGGACCAGATAAATCTAGCTCTATACAGCCGAAAATTCCGATTTCACACAAGTTTCTGGAGATAATCATGTTTTGCCACATTAAATAAAAGCTCGCACAGGGCTCAACAGCTACAAAAAAAGCTCATAGTACAGGAGAATGGCAGAAGCCTTTGGATCTAGCACACCAGCTTTATGTATATGCACCTGCTTTCCCCATCCCCCAATTAGACAGTTTATGAGAAGCAACCTACTTTGCCACAGCTACAGTAAACAAAAAGAAACTGAGAAAAATGGGTTAGTTAGTGAGTTTAGTTTGCATTTGATAGAGCAGAAAATGCAACAAGGGAGGTGAGGGACGTAAATCAACGAGATGACTTTTTAATTGCCTAGCGGCATAGTAAGAACTGGTGCCTTAACCTGATGCAGTCTTAATCTTTCTTTATACTATATGGATGTTGCTTACATAAATGAATTTCTGCTCACGCAGAATTCTCTAATTAGACAATAATGTTGAAGAGATGGAACCATTATCTCCAGTTATATCAGCATGCGTGCTCTTGCTGGTGAGTGTTTAAATGTGGAAATAATGTATCCTGAGACTACTGTGCAAAATTATTTTCAATAATCTAATAGCTTTTTAATTTTTAAAAAATCTTATATTAATCAGCTGGAACACAGGGTAATCAGATTGACGGATTCAATGAACAGTTATTTGGTCCCTCTTAGCTAATTACTGGTTGTATTCAGGTATTAAGCCTGTGGGAAAGATATGAGATTATGAACAAAACTATCGTACGAGGAACAATTCAGGCAGTGAGCAAGGAGCATAGGATGTCTAAGCAAGCAAGGTAGAGTCCCCACAAACAAATAAGGGAGTTTATTCTGGGGGTCAAGGGCAGCAATCCCTATATGCTGAGTGTGTGGATGGCCACCAAAAAGAAATGCATATGCCACCCAGCTGATTAGCAGAGTGCCCACAGTGCTCACAATGGGCAGCATGCATTTTATGAGTGGTGCACATGCATTGGTGCACATAAAATTTATTCTGCATGTGGATGGAAAACATTAGAGGGAGCACTCTTTGAGAAGTGGCTTCCATGATTCCCTGTTGACCTCACTATATATTAAGCTGTATGTTCAATGATTTAATGAAATGGGTCAGATTCTCTGGCAGCTCAACATTTTCACCCTCCTTTAAAATAACCTCCAGGTTATTTCTTGTCCCAAGAGCTAAACTGATGAGAGAAGCCCTCAGTGGAGGCTCATCAAGTCTTGTCTATACTTGCCCAGCGATCGATGTTCCGGAGATTGCTCTTCAGGAATTCAATTTAGCAGATCTGTTCAGGACCTGCTAAATCGAATACTGATGGCATCTCCATTGACCTCTGTACTCTCTGGAGTTGTAAGGAGAAAGGGAAGTCAACGGGAGAGTTTCTCCCATTGACTTCCCGCAGTGGGGATCCCACAGAAATTCAACATACAATACATTGACTCTAGCTATGTTATTCACACAGCTGGAGTTGTGTATCTCAAATTGACTTTCTCCCCCAAAGTAGACCTGGATTTGGTGTTAAAGTCAACTTTGACTCGGCCGTCATGAGATACAGACAGGCCTCACAAAGGAAACCTTAGAGAGGATTTACTCCACAGAACTTTTGAAAACTTTGACCTTGGATATGGATGAAAGCTTATAGTGTTCAGCCATTTCAAACCATCGATTGCAATGGCAGGCAAAACGCTGTTGCTTCGGAAAGTTATTTTTCTGGGAGGCTACATAGAAAAGATGAATACCTTCATCAAGCCGTATGCATGACTGAATGACATTTTTCAACTCAAATTTCTTTTTTGAGAAATATGCAGATTTGGGTAGACTGATGCATTTGAGGAATTCATGCAGAATTTGTCAAATTGTTTTGGTCAAAACCTCTCTCTCTCTCTCCTGACTCCCTCCACCCCCAAAACAGCCCTCTGGAAAAAAATATTCATTTTGACATTTTTGAACAAAAAATTTTGATTGTAAAATGATATTTTATTTTGAGATTTTCTTCAGTTTTATTTAAAAATATAGAAACTTGGAAAACCTGGACCTCTCAATGGCCTGATTCCTTTTGATTTGAACAAGAGGTTTAACTGACCCTGAAAAGATATTTTTTTCAACCTTTGAAACTATAAAAAAGAACTAATTTCAGATTGACCTGAATCTTTTTTTTTAATTTTTTGGAGCTGCCAACAAACCAAAAAGACATTATTCACACCTTTAGTTATATATTAATTATAAACAAGAATAGTTCTCATTAATTATTTTCCATATAGCATACAGTTGCCATCTGATGAACCCAGACAATAGAAGTCGAGACCCGTTTTAGTGACACATACTAAGGGTATGTCTACACTTGCACCCTCTTTCGAGAGAGGGATGCAAATGAAGACATTCAAAATTGCAAATGAAGCCGGGATTTAAATATCCTGCATTTCATTTGCATATTCGCGTTATGGGCTATTTCGAAATAACAGACGCTGTGAAGACGTGGTTATTTCAAGAGAAAACCCTTCTCTCAAAATAACTGGTAAATCTCATTGTATAAAGATTAAGGGTTATTTCAAGAGAAGGGTTTTCTCTCAAAATAACCACATCTTAACAGCGTCTGTTAGTTCAAAATAGTGCTGTACCGCGACTATGCAAATAAAGCACGGGATATTTAAATCCCACCTTCATTTGCAATTAGGAATGTCTTCATTTGCATACCTCTTTCAAAAGAGGGTGCAAGTGTAGAAGTACCCCAAGACATTGCAGATGCTGTGGGAAGTAGACTTGTATGTTTCCTTCTGTTTCTTGGTATTTCTGTAGTATCACTGGAGCATATGAGCTCTTCACAAATGTTGATGAAGTAACACTCTTAGATGGTACGGAAATCTCCTTTGACAGATGGTAAAACTGAGGCTGTATGTGTGTGTGTTATATGTATTAGAGAAGCACCTAGACTCAAAGCAGGGCCCAATTGTGCTATGAGCTACACAAACACACAGTAAAACTAGTCCCTGCCCCACAGGGCTCTCTCTGTCAATCTACAAGACAGCAAAAAGCTAGAAGGGAAACAGGCCTAGAGAGGGGAAGTAACTTGTTCACTAAGGGTACATCTAGATTACACTCTTCTTTCAAAATAAGCTTTTTCAAAATAATCTTTCAAAAAAGCTTCTTTCAAAAGAGATCGTCTAGACAGCCACCACTTTTTTCGAAAAAGCGATCTGCTTTTTCAAAAGAGACCACCCAGGCAATCTGGATGCTCTCTTTCGGAAAAGCCCTGTTTGCATTTTTTCGAAAAAAGGCATTCTTCCTTGTACAATGAGGTTTACCTTAGTCGAAAAAAATGCCGCATTCTTTCAATTTAATTTTGAAAGAACGTGGTGGCAGTCTAGATGCAAGTGAAGTTTTTTGCGAAAAAAGGCCACTTTTTTTGGAAAAAAACTCTGTAGTCTAGACATAGCACTGCAGTGTAGACGTACCCTTAGGCTATTTTGGGATCCTTCTGGTATCCCAAAATAGCGTTTTCCACGTCTTAACAGCATGCCCGTTATTTTGAAATATAATGGGCTCACTATTCCAACATCTCTATAAATCTTGTTCTATGAGGATTAAGGGACATTTCAGAATAGCGGTTTATTACAAAATTTGGCATTGTGTGGACAGTGCCAAATGATGAAATACACTATTGCAAAATTGACTTGAAATAAGCTATGCAATTTGTAAAAGCGGCGAGGAGTCCTATGGCACCTTATAGACTAACCGAAGTGTTGGAGCATAAGCTTTCATGGGCAAAGAACCACTTTGTCAAATGCACGTGCATCTGACCAAGTGGGTCTTTGCCCACAAAAGCTTATGCTCCAACACTTCTGTTAGTCTATAAGGTGCCACAAGACTCCTCACCGCTTTTGCAGATTCAGACTAACATGGCTACCCCTCTGATACTATGCAATTTGTGTAGCTCAAATTGCTTACTTTATTTCGAGCTAAGGGTGCAGTGTAGAAGCACCCTAATAAATAGCAGCTGAGTGGTCAAGATAAGAATATAATTCACATCTTCTGACTAAGACTGGTACCACACTTCTTATCCATGGCACTCTCTGATACGTTCATTAAAGATGACAAGCCTTGCAGTATAATGTTAGCCATTCTGAGACAAAGATATTAGAGAGACAAGGTGGATGAGGACATATCTTGTATTGAACCAAATTCTGTAGATGACCTGAATAGTTTTGTGTAACCCCCAAAGCTTGTCTTTCTCACAAATAGAATTTGTTCCAATAAAAGCTAACACCTGTAATAAGACAAAGTACGGAGTTTACAGCACAGCTGATTTGCCAAAGAATGAATGCCCACAAATCAGACATTAGACATCTTCACAGGGAAAAACCTGTTAGTTAACATTTTAATCTAACTGGCCATTACCTTAAAGACCTGACAATGCGCGTCTTACTTCAAAGAGACTTTAACACCAGATTACAGAGAGAGACTTCAGAACTTTTATTCATGCTTACATTTGACACTTTGCGAATGGACCTTAATAAAGATGCTAATTATCTTACACATTACAAAGACAGCCTCCTCACCTATTGATAGTTGTAGTAACTCCAGATTAGCCACTTATTGACTTTCAATAAGGTATTTCCTCCTTCCTTATCTCTTCCTTGCTCCTCACCCCCACTTTCTGTTCTAATATTGGATTTGTCAGTACATCATTTGTCTACTTTCTTCATTGTATTCCTTTGTTATATATGGTCATGCCAATTCACTTTCAGAATATGATTTGAAGAAGTGGGGTTGCCCCATGAAAGCTCATCACCTAATAAACTATCTTGTTAGTCTTTAAAGTGCTATGTATTTTTCCTTTTGTTTTACCAAGATCAGACTAACACGGCTACCTCTCTATTACTTTTTTACATAGAAAAGTGATACATACACCAAAATAAGATATAAACATCCAGCAAATTGAGACTGTGATGGATAGAATGCGTGCTGGCCAGCACTTGGTGACTAAAGGGTTAAACTCAGGTAGCTGAGGGTGTTGACAGGGAGCCAGAAGAATCAATGGGATACAGTACTGATATTTAAATTGTAAATATATACCTGTTGCCTTCTCTCTTCATGAGAGTTCTAAGTTAGGAGTTGGAGGAAGCAAGATGAAGTAATCAGACAGAACTACCATGCCTACAAGAAATATTGGGCGTGGGAAAGGAATGGACCTTGAAGTATGGATCAGTATAGATTGTGAGTAAATAGAGAAATGTATGTTTAGTTGCGATCAGAGTATTTTTCTTTGGTTGTTTGGTTAAACTTCTGTGTGAGATCCATGTGCCTCCCTCTCCCCAGTCACTATACCTAAGCAGTGCCAGAGATACCATTCTTCTCTGTGTTTTAATCTACTCTTTTCTCAATTGCTCTGTAACACCTAGTAACCAAGTATACTTGATCAAGTATATCTTTTTGTTTTGTTAATAAAATCACCCTTTTTAAGGTAATGATTTGTTTTCTGTTTTCTTTTTCAAGCTCTCTTGTGGTAAAACAGCTTCAGGGTATTCCTCTGGAAGAAGTTCAAGTGATTCTTCCTGGGTTTTAAGAGAAGGAGTTGGACACTTGATGGCGGCAGCCTATCTCCCAAGGGCAGGAACTCTGTAACTTTGGGGAGCTTTTGTAAGCAGAGCCTATAGAGGCAAGGTATTTAAGGTCTCTTGCAGGCCCCCACCTTCTGCATTTGGAGTGCCCAGAGATATTAAAATTGATAGGTCACAAGAGGTAATTTGTCCAAAGCATCTTTGAGTTATGCATATTTGTGTCCATTTCATGAAGCACTGGGGTGGGGGGAGGAGTCTGTCACATGACCATCCGCCTATAGGCATGGTATAAATTCATTAGTTCCTAGTTTGCTAAGGGCTAACTCATTTTAGAATGAATGACAGCTGCTTGAGTCTTGACTTTGCCCTGCAGATAAAGGTTGTGGCTCATGAATAAAGAGCTTGTACAGCGTGGATTCCATTGCTAATGGCCAGCAGATTCCTCAGAACTAGTCTTAGGGATTGTCTACACCAGTGATTCTCAGACTGTGCTCCGTGGAGCCCCAGGGCTCCGCAAGACATCTCCAGGGGTTCCATGAGGTTGACAAACTGGAAAGCCTTCAAAAGCATAATTGAGAATTGCCTCGAACTGATACAATTAACACACACCGCTGGGGTTCCACATAAATTTTTATGCATGTAAAGGGCTCCCGAGCCCAAAAAGTTTGAGAACTGCTGGTCTACGCTGACATATTTTGTCACCAAAAAGCAGGTTTTCACTATAAAATCTTCCACGTGTCAAACATTGCAACTTATGGCCATTTTTGGCAAAAAAAATCTTCCAGCCTCATGAGGGACTTTTGTCTCTGCACTGTTGACATTCATGCAGTGTATACTGAGTAGGTTTTTTGATGAGTTTATTGGACTCCAGCATGTATCCCACAATGCTCTGTTCAGCCAATCTGGACATCACCTTGAACTCCACTGCCCTTCAGCTACGTAATGTTTATGGTAAACAGATTCTCCCCTCCCACGTGCAAACCCTAGGAACTTTAAATCCATTTTGTGTATCCGTGGCATATTGTACAGTGGTCCTCATGGCATTTCTCAAGGCAACAGGGGTGGTGGCTATTGATTCAGATGGTCTCCTGCTTGGAGCAATGAAGAGCTTTTGGATCTAGTTCGGGGTGGGCAATAACTTTTGAAGGGGGGGCCACTTCACAAATTTCGGAAGTGGCCATGGGCTGACCTGGAAGGGGTGGGGCCTCGGACAGAATAGTGGGGCCACAGGCAGAAGAGGAAGGGTTGAGAGTTACCCTGCCAGGAACTTTGCTTGGTCTGGGGTCTCTGTCCCCTGACTTCTGGCCAATAGAAGGGACCTGGAGCAGATGGGAGGGTGTTGGGGGCTAGCCTCCTCCCAGAGTTGTCACATAACCTGTTGCCTGGCAGCTGTCCAGCAGGCAGAAGCCCTTTGAATAGAAACAGTTGAAAGGGCCCGCAACTTCCGGGCAGCTCCCAGGCAATGGGCCATGAGGCTAAGAGCTGTGAGCACTTTCAATGACTCCTGTTCAAAGGGCTTGTGCCTCCCAGGTGCCTGCCAGGCAATGCAGCCTCCCAGCAAGCTGAAACCTTAAAATAGAAGCAGTTGAAAGGGATCGCAGGTCTCCAACTCCCAGGCAATGTGCTGAGGCAGGGGTCAGCAACCTTTCAGAGGTGGAGTGCCGAGATTTGACTTATTTGCC
>JANRFK010000867.1:6425310-6435552 GCA_030068395.1 Apalone spinifera | reverse complement strand
CATTGAGTGCCATTGTCCCACACAGCCTCACTAATTAGCATGGCCATAGGCTGGACTCTTCCCAATGCTCAACCACATGCAGAGAAATATTCAGTATCCACACAAAGTACACGCTTATAACTACACACCCAGACATTATACAATCCCATGAATAGCGTACATAGGATTAGCAGACAGTGAGCTTCTATTCAACTCCTCACATGCCCCCCTTTTATACCATTTCTGGGGCCAACACCCCCACCTATGGGTGCAGCAGTGAGCTGGCTGCTTCCCTCGACTTCAGTAACACGACACAGGGCTACTCATTATTTTTAACAAGAATATATAGGATCATGAGCTTTCGTGGTGTGGCCAGGGCCCCTCTTCCCCAGGCCACTGCTTGCGCTGGCAGCTTGCCCCCTTCCGCAGAGGTTGGGGCTTGCAGCTCGTTTCTGAGGTAGGAGCCCAGCTACTCCTTCCAGGATTCTTTCCCCTGCTGTTCCTGCTCTAAAGCTGATAGGGCTCACTCTCCAACTCAAGCTCTCTTGCTCTCCAGCAGGCGCACAATGGAGTCAGCTGGCCACTCTTGCTGGGCCAGCTCCCTACCAGCTATTTCTAATTGTCCTGCCGCCCTCCGCTTCTATTTAGCAGGCCTTTTTCACCTTTTGGATCGCCTATCTCCCACTCTGTAGCAGCCCTCTGGCCTGATCCTGCCACAGTGCTTAAAAGCCCCTTCATCAGATGAGCCGGAGTGGAAACAGCAGAATCCAAGATCTATACAACAATAAAAGAAGCACCTGTCAATTGTAGGACTCATGTTAATGAAGCTAATTAAGTGGGCTGGATGTGTGACTAGGACACATCTTCTCCAGGCCAGGCAACACAGGGCCACTGAAGCACCTGAAGCTGTCCTCTATGGCCATGGCGATCTCCTCTGTCAGCCTTCTTCTCCAGTTCCACCGTGGCAGCTCTGCTCCACTGGGTCCCCAGCTCCACCCCTTCCACCTGAAGCCCCGCCCTTCTTGGGCCCCGGACTTGCCCTCCCACACACCTTGCCCAGGAGCCTGGCGATTCTGTCCACAGCCCTCCCTGAACCCTTAGTTCCTGTGCCTGTGGCCCGCATCCAAGTCTGGACCTGCACCTAGGAGAGACAGGACTGGCTTTCAGCACCACACTATTAAAAACGTTCCAGTGTCATGAGTGTTAAACCTAATTGGGGAATAGGTGGTCCAGACAACAGCCCACCAAGGCACACCCCTGCTCGTTCAGACATTTTTAATCTGCCTAAAAATCAAGGTCAGTTTTTTAGCAATACTCTGAATCTGGCCATCAAAAATGCATAAAAATGAAGGAGAGGCAAAAAGACAGTTTATCATCTTATTTTAAAAACCTTAAAGTATTGAATAGAGGACATTCATCAAAAAGTATGAACAAGGAAGCATCTCAGTTATCTGATCACTCGCCAAGTTGTGGGGATACCATGATGACTGTAAAAGTGAAACAAGTAGGCTACGTCTAGACTGGCATGATTTTCCGCAAATGCTTTTAACAGAAAAGTTTTTCCATTAAAAGTATTTGCGGAAAAGAGCATCTAGATTGGCACGGACGCTTTTTGTGGAAAAGCGTCTGTGCCAATCTAGACGCGGTTTTGCGCAAGAAAGCCCCGATCGCCGTTTTAGCCATCGGGGCTTTTTTGCGCAAAACACTTTTTAGCTGTCTACACTGGCCCTCTTGCACAAATACATTTGCGCAAGAGAGCTTTTGCCCGAACGGGAGTGTCATAGTATTTGCGCAAGAAGCACTGATTTTGTACATTATAAAGTCAGTGCTCTTGCGCAAATTCAAGCGGCCAGTGTAGACAGCTGGCAAGTTTTTCCACAAAAGCGGCTGCTTTTGCGGAAAAACTTGCTAGTCTAGACACAGCCGTAGACTCTGGAGTGGCAATGGAACTACAAAATATTGGTAATTTTGTCAAAGTAAGGGAGGAAACCCTACCCTGAAGACACTGAATTATGGCCAAAATCTATTTCATTGGATATGATAGAATATCCCTGAGTGCATAAACTGAAAAACATAGGTAATATGGACAATTTGAGAAAAGACGATGAGGTTGGAGGATGAAAGCAATTTAGAGGTCTTCACAAGACCCATTTTCTGAGGATGAAGAAAAATGACACCACAGAAAGGAGAAATAGTAATGCTATGTGTACGTTTGTTCAATGATGTAAATTATCCAGAAGAATTGATTCTGCATCATCACCTCAGTTTGAGAACGAATGTTCTTATTGGAGGAAAGTGCCTAAATGTGTTGTTGCCACAGTGAAATTGCTGTCTTTTTTGGGTCTACCTCTAAGCAGACATGATGAGCCATCAGTGTCAAATTAAAAAGGTCATTTTTTAATCTGACTTGACTATCTTAGTGAATTTGACAATTTTCTCAATGAACATTTAAAAAATTATCAGTATTGTGTCTCAGACCAACTTTTTAATGCACCAAACCTACAATGAATTCATTACTATAATGGCAGAACAACTCAGAAACCAATTCACGATGAAATAAAGGATGCTAAGCGCTATTCCAGAACAGTCAATTCAACAACAGATGTGAGTCATGTAGACCAATTAACATTAATTTTAAGATGCGTGACTGGCTATGGTGAAGTTGTAGAGCGATTTCTTTGTTTTGTCCCATTAAAGTCCCACACTTCTGAATGTCTAGAGACAGTGGTTTTGGAAATCATTGCAAATTTAGCTTTGGACATCAAAAATGGTCATGGGCAGAGTTTTGATAATGCTGCAAATATGGCAGGAAAATCTTCTGGTCTACTGGTGAGACTGAACAATGCAAATCCCTCTGTACATTCATACCATGTTCCAGCAATTCCTTAAATTTAATCTGCAATGCTACAGTCGCATCTTGTGAGGGAGCTACACGTTTTTTGTCTTTGTTCAAAACACGTATGCTTTTTGTTTGTTTGTTTGTTTCCACATATCAGTGGAGTATGCTACAATCACACTTCGAGCAGACAAATGGGAAACATTTGACAGTCAAATGAATTTGTGACACTAGGTGGTCTGCTTATGCAGATGCTGTTTTGGCTTTGAAAAGGAACTATGATGTTATAAAGAGAACCTTATTAGACATAGCTACATAAAATTCTGAAAAACTGTGTGAAAACTGAAGCAAAATCTTTTGCAGAAAAGTTTGAAAAGTATGATATTGCTGTTTTTACTAGTTTGTGGAACTGTTTACTTCGAAGAATTAATGCTGTCAGGAGATCACTGCAAAAAGGTGACACAAATTCATTGAAAGCTGCACAATTGTTAGCCTCAGTAACAAGTTTTGGCATGTAAGTTTGAAATGATTATAGGTCCGTTGAGGCAGAGGCATTAACATTAACAGAAAATATAGGTTCCTCTGATATATCTGATGAAAAGAGTAAGAAACCTAGGAAGTTATTTTTCAATGAAACTAGAGACAATGAAATCAGTTTAAAAGGGAAAAAGATCATTGCAGAAACCATCAATGTTATTTGTGACACAATAATAGTGAAATTGCAGAATAGAGGTGAATCTCTAAAGAAAACTGTTGATTTATTTTGCATGTTTTTTGACAGAAGTATGGATGAAGATGCTAAAAGCCACTACAGTAAGAAATTAAGTGAATTCTACTGAGAGGACATAGACACAAATCTTTTTGAAGATGAAGTGAAACATTTAATTCATATTATTGAAAATGATGAGGTCTGTGTTTTGAGATCACCAGTTGATTTGTATAGACTTATTTTTAACAATACCTGTCACAAATGCTTCTGATGAGCATTATTTCTCTGTATTGAAACGAGTTAAAATTATTTGCGAAATATGATGAGTTAGGAATATTTGACAAGTTCAGCAATATTGACAATTGAAAGTGCCTCTTTAATTTCAAAATAACGGATGGCTTATTCTGAAATCTTTAAATCTCATTCTACGAGGAATAACGCTTATTGTGAAATAGCTATTTGGAAATAAGGCGTATGGAGACACTCTGCTACTATTTCGAAATAGCCCCTCACCAGGACCATTCTAAGTTATTCCTCCTCAGTGCCTCCTGGGGCTCTAAATCAAGGTAGCACGTCTATATTAGGGAAGCCTGCCTCGGACTCATTTTGAGGCTTCCCTGCGGTATAGACGTGCTATTTCGAAATAAGCTATTTTGGAATCACTATTCCGGAATAGCCTATTTCAAAATCGCGTTGCAGTGTAGACGTACTCAGAAAGTCATCAGGAAGGTCCAGGCAGTCAAAAAGACTTGAGACCCTTGGAGATGAGAAAACAACATCCTTGGTGCCTGAGGCTGGATGAAGGCTGAAGAAATGAGCAGAATTGCTGAGCCCTGGAGACAGGCCAACGCTCCCAAAGGTGAGACAAACAAAAGATAAGGAACCTGACAACAGATCAAAGAAAAACTGTGGAAAACACCGAAATTAACACCTTTTAAGGGTGAATGGTTGCAGCCTGACACTGCAAAACCCAGAGACTCCAATGGAAACTTACACATATAAGAGGGGGCGCTGTGGCCAGTAAAACTCTGGGTTCAGTCCTGCAGGCCAAGCCTCAGAGGAACCCCAGCTCCTCACCCAAGTCAGCCTTGCCTGGCCAGTAAGGCTGACTTGAGCCATGACAGACTGGTAACTATGCACCATCTGAAGGACCTTTGTGTGTGTGCGTCGGGGTGGGGGTTGTCTTTATGAAGCATATGCTATCTGCTTTTCTACTAGATTCTCAATAAAAACAGCATATTGCCTTTTCCCCTAGAAGATCCCGTGTGCTTCTTATAAGCAAAACATTATTTCCTGGAGTACATGCAAGAAAGTCTGAAGGGTGGGGAAACCCATGCAGTGACTGATTGCTTGGGAGTCCATCCAGTCCTCTTGCCTTAGACCAGGAGGTGGTTCCTGCCAGGACCAATTTTCCATGCACTGAGGGAGATTCTGCCATCTGCCCATGCAAGGACTGGTTGTGTATCAGGGGATCTGAAAGGAGGTCTGCTCCCTCAGTGGCCACAATGGACATGATCGCTGAAAAGAGCATCCTTGTCTGGAGGTGGTCCTGGTAGAACTCTGGAAGCTCAGAGAGGTCTTGTGGAAGACCTCTCGAGTGGGGGAGGGAGGGGAAGAACTGCCAGTCGTATCGGTGCCCTAGGAGATGGCAGAGGAAGTCATACGCCAATGTGCTTCATGCCGGACTACCTGCACCATACAGGATCCTCTGCAGGGCCTGGAGGCAGAAGACAAACCAGGCCCTGGTTTGTGGAGACAAACCAGGATTTGTGCAGCTCCAGAGCCCCTTATCCTGCCTCCATGTTTCCCCATAAAGCAGAAGGAGTCCCCTGACTGAGGAGACAAACCAGGTGCTGTCCTCTGTCCTCCAGGGGAAGATTCAGAACTCCTGCAGAGGCTCAGTGCAGTCCTAGCCAGAAGAACTCCAGAGCTACCCTTGTTGAGCCGGTGCCAGAGCATGGACAGAATTAGCTAGTTCAGCACCAGTGCCCTCCCTTGCAGGGAGAGACGGTCCTGTCCGCCTCTGCAGATGCTCACCCACTCTGACCTCCAAACTCTGCCAGTTCTTCAGCAGAGAGGGATGTGTGGCAGAAAAGTGAGCACCGAGATGGAGCAGGGGACCTGCGTTCCACCTAATGGCCTGATGTGCAGTTGGGAAGGAGCTCGTATGCCACCCAACCCCAACCAGCAGGCCAGAGTTCTTGACCCCATTAATGCAGGTGGAGGAGGCTGCTGAGTAGATGGCTTGGCAGGCCTCCACCCACACCAGGTCGCCCGGGTCCTGAACCATGAGGAACACATCCTCAGCATTCGCTGACAGGACCAGCTGGCTCCCAACAATGCTCCCATCAATGCTCGGTGCAGGAGACACAGGAAGGGCTTGATTGCCAGAGCGCATGGCTGGCCCGATAGCGGACACCCCTGACAGATTCTCCATTGAAGGTGACCAGCTCAGTCAGGGTCCAGTTGAGTCTGACCAAGCAGTCTGAGGAGGTGTACAGCGCCCAGAGAAAGCCCACAACGTGGATTCCAAAGGCAAATGCCTGCAGAATGCCCAGGAGATACCCGTGGTCCATCCTGTTGAATGTGTTCTCTTGGTCCAGTGACAGGAAGGTGAATGACAGACCATCCCTACACCTGAGTTCCAAGAGGTCCCAGATCAGAGCCCCGAACTAGCGGTACAGCCGATTCCCCAGGAGAGACTGAGCAGGAGGGCAGTGGATCACATTGAGCTATTGGTTTCAGATACTGTAGTTATACTAAAAGGGCAGGTCCATCCCGCTGGCCCCGGGGTGGGGGGAAGGGGGGAAGTGTCCCTAGTACGGCTACAGTTCTGCTGTGTGAGGAGGAGGGTTCCATTTGAGGATGTGTGTGCATCCTCTGCATGGCTTGGGGTGGGGACTCCATCCGCTTTAGGAGAGCAGAGTTGGGGAAACATGGGAGCAGGATAATGGGATCTGGTGCTGCACAAATCCTTCCATCGACCTGCTTCCTGAGCTGGAGCATACTGGGGCTTCTCTGAAGCACAGCTATCCTACAAGCTATTAGCATCAGACACTCCCTAAGGCACCTGCAAAGATTTTCAGTGCAGAATTTGCCTCTCCAGTTGCTCTCCAAACCCCAGCCCTTGTTCTGGTTATCTCATTCTATCCATCCAAATAAATCCATGTACGTAGTTGTACTGACAATCAGTCAACTACACTTTGGTCAGTTGCTGCTTCTTCACAAACCTGACAATAAACTCTGGGACTTGCACAATTACCAGCCCTGTGTTTGAAATGAGACTTTTATTTTTTTTTAATGGAAAGTTAAACACAATCCATTCTATAGCCGGCTGCCTTTCATTCTAACAATCCAACAACAGGTCCTAATAATTAAACCTGTGAAAGGTCCTTTGTGGCAATTGATAGGCCTTATGCATCCCCACTCTGCTCCCAAGAACATAAATATGGCCATACTGTGTCAGACCAATGGTTCGTCTAGCCCAGTATCCTGTCTTCTGACAGTGGCCAATGCCAGGTACCCCAGAGAGAGTGTAACATTTAAATGTACCACTCTCGGGCTAGGTCTATGCTACAGGGTTTTTTTTGAAAAAGCTACGCAAAATGGGCTCTGCAAATTGTGTAGCTTTTTCCGATAGCTTTTCTGGAAGAGGCTTTTCTGCCATTTGGCCCAGTCTAGATGGGGCCAAATGGCAGAAAAGCCTCCTCTTTTGGTGGAGCCCTTATCCCTCGTAGAACGAGGCATACAGGGCTCCCTGAAAGAGTGTGTTTGCTCTTCTGCAAAAAAAAAAAAAAAAAAAAAAAAAAAAAAAAAAAAGTGAAAGAACAAACGCGTTCCTTGGATGCAGCGGAGTTTTTCCGGGATACTGGAGGGCATGAAAATGGACTGGACATTGAAGTACAGATTGTGAGTAGATAGAAAAATGACTATTTAGTCTCAATCAGGTTATTTTGTTTTGGTGTTTGGTTAAACTTCTCTGTGCTAAGTCCAAGTGCCTCTCCCTCCCCCCCCCCCGCTGCATTCATTGTATCTAAGCTATAGCCCAGAGATACCATTTTTTCTGTGTTTTAATCTGTTCTTTTCTCAGTTGCTCTGTAACACCTAGCCACCAAGTATGCTTTATCAAGGATAGCTTTCTGTTTTATTAATAAGATTATTTGATTCTTCTGTCCTGAACGGTAACAGGAGCTGTGTGTGTGAATGCCTAAGACTGAGAGGGCAGCTAGCAGAGATTGCTGTTTGCTTTCTCTTTTCTTCTTGGGGGTACCCACTGTAAGAAGTTCAAGTGCTTCTTCCTGTGTCTAAGAAGAAGGGGTTTTTTTACACTTGATGGTGGCAACGTATCTCCCTAGGCCAAAGAATCTGTGATTTTGGAGAGCTTTTAAGCAGAAGCCTATAGAGGCAAGGCATTTTTAGGATCTCTTGTCCTGCCCCCCGCCCCCTTCTGCACTCAGAGTGCCAGAGTGGGGAACAGACTTGCCAGACCCTGCTATGAGCTAACAAGGGGGAAGGTTTTTTCCAGGCAGCCTGATTTCTGGAGGGTATTTCTTTTTCAAAGCAGTGATTCATGGGAGGGAGGGTGAAAATTTTCTTTTTCTTCTATTTAGGCATGAGCCTCTGACATGAATGCTGCTTTGAAGTGTATTTAGGCTGCTATAGGGCAGTTGTAGTTCTCACTTAGAAAATTTTCAAAAAGACGAACATCTTCTAATGCATTTGTATTTATTACAGAAAGGCAAAGACAAAGATATGGCAGCTAACACACAGAGAAAGTCAACTTGCTTAAGCAATGCCAGTGTTGCAATTTTCCCCCAGCCCTGTGGTTGGGGACCTTTTAAATTAAATTCATTAGTTCATGGTAGTTTTAAGATGTAACATAAGCCTCCAAAGGGATCTTAAGCTTTTCTTTTTTATTAAAATGAAATCTTTCCTTGGCATTTCTCTAGGCATTTTCCCAGTCTCAAATAAAAGGAACTCAGCTGAAGGATATTCTTCTGTTTGCTTAAATGCCAGCAACCCAATTAAAGGAATATTTAACCTTTTGTAAATAAAGCTATGGCTTGCACTGCCCTTTGGCGACAAGGGGAAATGTTTTTAAACTTCTTACCCAAGACTGATGTGTGTATTCACAATACAGTTTGCAGTGTTATGAGTCCAAAATGTATTAAAACTACTCTGTCCCACATGGTCAAATTTCCTAAACAGGTATGGCCACAAGTCACAAATCCCAACCCAAGCTTCAAACACTCCAGAACTGGGCAGCATTGAGATTTGGGCTCAGTTCTTTATAAAAATAAAGATCGTTCCACCACAGTGGAGTTAGAGTTGAGTTATGGTTTTCCAAAGTTCAGAGGCAACTTGATTCAAGCCCATCTCTCATACTTAAATAATGATCTATTCCAAATGTGGGCATCAAGTTTTCTTGCCCTCTTGGTCGACCGCTCTGGTAAACCTCATTTCACGAGGCATAACGGAGTGGTCGACAAGGGCTTCCCTTGTCGACCACGGCGCATCCAGACTGCCACGCTGTGCCGCCAAACAGCTGATCGGCACAGCACGGCAGCCATTTTGATGTAAATGAAGGGGCAATTATTTAAATCGCCGCTTCATTTACCTATGTCTAGTAAACTCATCTACATGGCTCCATCGATGGAGCCATGTAGTCTAGACATACCCTGAATATAGCAAATGGGCCTAGGGCAGGTAGGTGCCAGCTCCATGGATTTTCAACTGAAGATACTGGGAAAGCTCTTTGAGATCTATGGATGACAGAGGTGGGCCATAACTGCATCTGCCAATGCCTAAAAGTGTAGTATTATGCATGACAAAGCACCACAATGACAATCAGATGCAAAAATTACTTCTGCCGATCTTAAAATATGGGGAGATCAGTTCCTTCACTAGAGATAACTCCTACCATCTCTGGTTCTGGATTCTTTCCCCTGCCACCCATGTCAATAACTGTCAGCAACAAAAATGACGGGACACCACATTTGCGTGGAGCTTTTGGGGTGTGTCTAGACTACAGGGTTTTTTCAACAACAGTTGGCTTTTGTCGAAAAAATATACCTGCGCCTACACTACTGCTATGTTCTGTCGTCAGTAAGTCGACAGAACGCGGCAGTTTTGTCGACAGCAGTAAACCTGGTTTTATGAGGAAGAACACCTTTGTCGATAGAGATCTGTCAACAAAAGGGTGCGTGTGGACACAGGGAGCCAGTTCTGTCAGAAAAAAAAGGCCTCCAGGAAGAAGCCCTGATGGACAGTCCATCTGCATGCCTGGCACCTCTATTGTTCCCGTCTGCAGCCATCTTTTAAAGGGATAGGCACCCTGCCAGCCATTAGTGGCAGGAAACCAGCCACAGCACATGGCTATTCCTGTCCCATAGGATCCCAGGCATGTCCCAGCCCCAAGACCATCCTGGCCCTTCCAGGGACCCTTCTGAGGACCCACCCAAGGGCTCCAAACGCCGGGCACCGGCATGGTCTGGGCCAGAAATAAAGAGTCTCCTCAAGCTGTGGTCCGAGGAGGAATCCTTGCAAGCCCTCCACACACGCCACAGGAATGCAGAAATTTATAGCGCATGGCCCAGGGACTGGCTAGGAGAGGGCACCACCCCCGCACCTTGGAGCAAGTGCGGGCCAAAGTTAAAGAGTTGTGCCAGGGGTATGCGAAGGTCCGAGATGAGAGCTCCCGCTTTGGGGCAGCCCCACA
>JANRFK010000867.1:6401961-6416457 GCA_030068395.1 Apalone spinifera | reverse complement strand
ATGGGGACATGGTAGTCCTCCCTGGGTTTAAATCATTCTGTCTCTCAACCCCTGGTTTATCTCTTCCACACAAAGAAAGCAGGCAGGGAACCTATATCCAATTCAAATTTCAACCCTCAATCTTGACTGGTTCTCCCAGCCCCCCAGCCAAAACCTTTGCTAGCTACCCGAGCTAACCCCTTAATCACCGGTTGCTGGTCAGCATTCTTTCTGTCCATTACACCATGTGGGGAAAGTAGACATGGTACAGTCATTACTTCCATCTTCCACCTGCAGGGAGCTGATGGATGGGCAAAGATAGGTGGAGACTAGATGGAATTTTGGCTCTACACTGCCCCAACCTACCAGCCATCACAGATAAAATGGAGCAGAATGGAAATGGGATTAATTCCCTCCAGTGCCAATTGTGAGAGCCATATTTCCCTTTCTAGGTAGCTCCTAGGATGTTGCTTCTATGCATTATCCCTCACTGGGACTACAGATTAAGTTGCAAACTATCCCTAAGTATGGAAAGTATATTAGAAATTTATGCTAATGGTATTTCATTTGTATGTGCAAATGTTTTGAATGAAATGTAGACTCACCTATCATCAATTAAAAATGCTGGATGTACTCCAAAGGTACAAATTCCTTCACTCAGGCAGTAGGGGAAAATAACGAATTATAGCTAATATAGCCATAAAGCCTATATTTGCATAAGTAATATGAAGCTAATATGTGGGTAAAATTAAATTTTAAAATGAAATATGATTAAAATAAAACGTAATGAATTTGGATATTATTGAGCAGGTATATTTGGCAGCTGGGTAGAACAGATAATTTTAATGAAGGTCTAGTTGAATCAAAATCAATATTGAACATTCCATAACACATTTGAGATGTTTTAGCAAGTTAAATGGGTTCACCTTCTCATTTTGTTGTGATTTATCATCATTAGCCTTCATAGGCATTGCCAGCTTCTCTGTCTGTGTGTCTGTCAGTCCATTTGTTCAGGAACTCCTCACAAAGAGTAAGAGCTAGGGCCATCGAATGTGGTAAACAGCTTCCTCTTTTCCTAACTTAAAGCAAAGCCAGAGTTTGGTTGTGCCAGGAGAACCAGAAGCCCTGGGAAAGGGACAGTTCTCCATAACATGCAAGGGGAGGGGTTTCTGTTCCGAGGAGCGTGATACTGGGAGTGTCCAGTCGGGGCAGCCACACTTCCAAGGGAGTGGTCAGCAGGGTTGGGACTCTAGAGCCCCCTACCTCAAACTCTTTCCCTGCTCCTGGCCCTTGGTCAAAGCACTGGAGGGAGAAGAGAGAACAGGCCCCAGGCGGGCTGCGAGGGGAGGGGGAGTTAGTGAACAGACCCTGGGTGGCCTGAGGGGGTGATCTGGAGGGGAAGAGAACTGGCCCCTGGAAGGCTGGGAGTTTGCGAACCTCATACTCACCACTAGGGGCAGTGAGCTGAGGGGAGAGCTATAGAGGGACCACTTGGGCAGCTGCACTAGCAATGGCATGGCCTGCTAGAGATGGGGCTCCGCCATCTTGTCTGCCACTGGCAAGTGGACCTCCTTGCCTAAAACCACGACCCCTTGACTCCACCACCGCCAGCCTAGAATAGAACTCTAAATCGCTAAATTGAACTCCAAAAGATCGATCGCGGCAGCATTGCTCTTCTGCAGAGTGAAGACATGGTCTGAGTGTGTCCATATCTCCAGATCAACTTGCTACACAAGGAAACTGTGTACCAGAATAGCTCCCTCTGTGGACACTCCATTCTAGAATAAATGTGACTATATTCCAGAATAATTACACTACTTGCAAAAGTGAGTAAATATTCCAGAATCAAATCACATTTATTTCAGAATGGGTGTCCATATGGGAAAAAACGTATTCCAGAATAGCTAAATTATAGAGCTTGTCTTCAGTTACCCCAAGATTGAAGCTCCCAGGGTTTGATTTAGCGGGTCTAGTAAAGACTAGTTAAATCGATCACTGGTGGTGCCCCTGTTGACTCCACCAGATTGCAAAAAGTAAGGGAAGTTGATGGGGGAGTTTTTCTTTTCAACCTCCCACAGTGGGGACTCTGTGGAAATTCGATCTAAGGTACATTGACTCCTGCTGTTCTATTCTTGTAGCTGGTGTGTGTATCTTAGGTCTACTTTCTCTGGTAGTGTAGACCTGGCCGTAGTGGAATAATGCTGCCAGTGAATTTACCCAGTGTACACAAGGCCCTGAAATAGTTGTGGGGGCAGTATTTATATTGCTTGTGTCTTCTGTCCCTGGGACATGTAAAACTGCAGTCAACTATCCTATTGCCAACCTCTAGGATGAAGAAGGTCACATTTGTCAACAAGATGTAAGGTTGACATCTTGTTGACAAATACTTAGTAATTCTCCTGATAAGGTTGCTTATATCTCATAAGTGTACATGTCAGGCGCACCACGCACATTCCCGTACAACCTGGAATGTACACCTCTGATTTATAACCAGCAGGCTCAATGCAGTAGCCTTCAGTTATATTTATACTGTTGATCCCTCCAAAGGATAGAGTTCTTGAGCGGCTTTTTGTTGAAATACGGTGTACAATAAAACCATTCAGAAAGCAACACCTGGATGTTTTATCAGCATGCCCTGTCACTCCACTCAGATTGCCAGACATGTACTGTATTGTTACTGCCACCTTTTCTCCCACAAAGATTCCCCTGAAACAAGATAGGGCTCACTGAATTCCTGGGCTGAGAAAGAAGTGAATCACTGGAATGAGTTTTGGGGATGTCACTGACCTGACTGAAGAATAAATTTATGTGGACAGTTTTCTAGGGGGAGGGTTGGGTGTGAAGTTGGTGGTATTTGTGTTAGGTTGCGGGGCTATCACCAGCAACTTCACACCCCACAATAGAAACACTAATGCAGAAGCTTATCCCTGCAACAAACCCAGTTGCCAATTCTGTCCACACATCTACTCTAGTGACACTATCACAAGACCTATCCACATCAAAGGTTCATTCACCTGCACATCTACTAATGTGATCTATGCCATCATGTGCCAACAATGCCCCTCTGCTGTGTACATTGGACAAACCAGACTGTCTCGAGGGAAAAGAATAAATGGACACAAAATAGACATTAAGAATGGCAACATACAAAAAACAGCAAGGGAGCACTTTAACCTCCCTGGACACAGTTTCTGACTTGCAAGTGTAGTGTAAGCCATATGTAGCCCTGCAGGGGTTAAAGTTCTATTCCGTTAGGCCAGCCACGAACCCTGCAGGCAGAAACACCAGGTATTCTTCATCAGGCGGCCTTCATCAGCTGCAGACCTTCATGCCAAGTATGGGATAAATAACATGACCTCAGTTCTCAGTCCCATGGGAATGTTGAGAGTGGCATTGGGCCAGTTTGTGCACACCCAGTAAACAGCTGTAGTATAACTGGTATAGGGAGTCCTATGCCCGATGAGTCTCACCAGGGACCTAGACCTTGGAGGGTGCCTTGGATTCCCCCAGCTGGAGCCACGTTCACTGTGGCCTGGTGCGAGGTGACAGGAACGGGATTCCCCGCAGACTGAAGGGGCATAAGCATTTCTAAATGCCTGTTGCTCTGTTATGCATTGCTCTGCCTGCACTTATTGATGTGTCACTTTGCAGTAGCTGTATAACCGTCTGGCAGTATTAACTCAGTAATAGTAGTGATGTAGTGAGATTAATAAAAGCAACTATCCCTAATCAACTCTGTTGTGAAGCAAATCCATAATCCTGTTTGGCTATGCCCCGGTGAGTTGTCAGCAAGTTGCCATTCTCAGGCAAAAAAACCCAAAACAACAACAAACAAAACCATAGACAGTTCTCATATTATAACAGGTACTTTCCCATTCAGGTATGCTCACCTCATCCCTGTTGGAAATAGGCCACATCCATTCTCATTTAATTAGCTCTGATGTCCCACTCCCATCTCTGTAACCCCTCCTTTCTTTTTTTTCTCTTCAACATCTGAGGAAAAGAATTGTATCTTACAAAAGCTTATGCCCTAGTAGCTTAGTAAATTATTGCCACTGGATTCCTTGTTGATTTTATTCAATATAAAAGAATTCCTGCCAATAAATATGGAATATGTATGGCCAAATTAGTCCTAGCAAAATACAGCAAGCTGTCCTGTTAATGTTATTGGGAGTTGTCCATACTTACCTAAGGCAAAGCTCAATTAGGTCCTGAGAGTATATTTAACCTCAAAACTGAGAAAAGAACATCTGAAAAAGTACCCCCATGTTTTTAGACCTGTAATTCAGCAGCAGCTGAGTGGGTTTAAACGTATTTTTGATAAGTAGATAAGCCCAAATTGGATCTCCGTACTAATAACTTGAATGTCAAGTTTCAACCTGATCTGATTTGGAGCTGCAGACTTTATAAAACCTTAACATTGGGTTTTATCATAGAAACAGCAATCCGCTGAACATTAATTATAGCTGCAGCACTGGCATGTGTTTTAACACACTCTAAGCATATAAAATACAAGAACTCACTGTAACAGGTTGGGTCACAGAGATCCCCTTGAGACGGTCACTGGATGGGCTGATCATACCACTGAGCCCACCTACCTGCTTTCTGCAGTGCTCCTCCACCGTGTCCTGCTGCGCCAGCTGCTCTGGTCTATCCTAGCAAAGGCACAGAGTTGATATAATTCCCCCAGCAGAGTAACACAGATACTGAGAACAACTCAACTCTGGGGCTACAGCTACACTGCTGGCTTTGCCGGCAGAGCCTATGCAAATGAAGCGCGGATTAGCATATCACGGTGCTCCATTTGCATAATTTATGTGAGGGGGTTTTACATAAAAACAAATAGTGTGGACTTTTTTTGTGTTAAAAAACCCCTTGCGCAAAACCAGCCCGCATACATTATGCAAATGAAGTGTGGCAATATGCTAATCCATACTTCATTTGCATAGGCTCTGCTGGCTTTGCTGGCAGTGTAGATGAAGCCTGGGAGGGCTCATTTACCGAGACTTGACAGCACCCAGGAGCACAGCCCCTAACCCCCAAATAAATCTGTTTTACGAGCTTGCTCTGTCTAAAACTTTTATACAGAGTAAATTCACTCACTTTCTCAATGAAAGAGAGATGTGCACAGCTGTTGTGCCCCTCCCCCACCCTAGAAATTATTTAACCTGGATTTGATAATAAACAAAAGTGATTTTTAAAGTATAAAAGTGGGATTTAAGTAATTGTAAGTGATGACAGATTACTGGAGTATTGGGATGCAGTTGGCTTAGAGGCAGGTAGGCACGGCAGGGAGCCAACCAGGCAAGATCCTGCAGGCAGGAGGGGGGACTGGAGAGGGCAGCTTCCCGCTGTGTCCGGCATACACCTGGTCCAGCCCATGTGGCCTCCTCGGGAGAGTGCTTTTTTTCCAGCCCAAGCGGGGAGGGCTGTCCAGCGCATGTAGTCTCCCAGGGAGCATGTGAATAGCTTCCTTTCCTGCTTCCTCCAGGTTGCCATGTGAGAAATCAGTCTTCTCCAAATCACACAGCATGACTGGGAGCACATGCTAATGGAATGTGGCCAGCAACCTGGGCCTTATGCTGCAATGCTTTGTAGTTCAGTGACACCAGACCACTTACAGGTGGCTTGGTGTGGGAAGGTGTCCTAAAATTGAGGGTGGAATAAGGCTGGCCTCCCCAAAACCTTTCGAGAAGGTTCAAAGAGTTCCTATGTGAGAGCTTCATGGAGTTGTGCAGGCAAGATTCCCACTCCATTTGCAGACCCATCAACAAGCTGTTCTGCACCCTCCACACTATATAGGTACAGAGTATATATTTTTGTTTTGTTAATAAAATCATCTTTTTTAAGAGGATGATTTGATGCTTGTGTCCTGGAAGGTAACAGGAAGTCTGTGAGTGCATGCCTAAGACTGAGAGGTCAGCTATCAGAGACTGCAGTTTGCTTTCTCTCTTTTTCCCCCCAAGCTCTCTTGTGGTAAAAAAGAGCTTGGGGATACCCACTGGAAGAAGTTCAAGTGCTTCTTCCTGGGTTTAAGGGCCCAGAAGGATTTGCTGACCCATCCTAACATAGGATATACTCCAGAGACATTTAAGCTGGCAGTTGGTTACATCTCTGCTTAGACCCTGCACCAAGTATGTAATGTAATTTCTTTAACAACTTTTTCTTTCTTTTATTAATAAACCTTTTTATTGTAGATTCTAAGGGATTGGTCCAGCATACACTTTTGGGTAAGATCTAATGTATGAAAGTTTCATCTTTACCTGTGAAGGCTTGAGAAATGTGACCGTACATGTCCCATTTCCTACAGGTCGTATCCAGAATGGAGTAGTTTCCAATGAAACTTTCATTAGATCAGGGGACCGTGGCTGGATCCAGGAGAACCTGTTTGGAGTTGATGAGATTGGTTTACTTAACCTCTCATCTGTGTAAAGAGCAGTGCTGGTTGTGGCACAGATAAAGATGGCCTGTCTAAGGGGATTGCTTACGAGAGTTCTTGCTGGCCAGGGTGGCAGCTGTAGTGCTCTGTGTGATTGGTTTGGTGCCTTATGAGGAGGACTCCAGTCTTGGGCTGTAAGTAGCGCTGGCTCTAAGGAATTTGCCCTGATTTGAGTCTCACAGTGATGTCCCAGACCACCTGTTATATTACACCTGGCACACGGGGTGTCACTGAATTGACCCTGACCTACTGGCCCTCTTCAATCTCTTCATCAACTTGTGTCTGTGTATCCAGGACAAGTATTTTTGGCTCTTTTCTCTGAGAACTATCCATTGTCCTAGGGTTTGGTCGTGGGGTCCCCACCCAGGATTCCGTCCAGTTCTTTATAAAACTGGCATGATTGGGGTGCAGCACCAGATCAGATGATTGCCTCCTTCACCTTCTGGTACACCGGTCAGAGTTCCTTGATCTTGGCTCTGCATGACACGGTGTCTCGCTCATACCCCTTCTCAAGAAGGCTTGAGAAATGTGACCGTACATGTCCCATTTCCTACAGGTCACTCGCAGCTCTGACTGTACCGATTCTTCCCCCCAAAAACCAACTAGATCCAAAAGCAGGAGAGTGTTTGACTCGAGAACCACCACCTCTGTTTCCTTGAGAAGATGCCATGAGGACTACCACATAATATTCTACAGCTACAGGAAGTGGAGTTAAAGTTTCTGGGGTTTGCAGATGGGAGGGATGTTTGCCTATAAACATTACATGGCTGAAGGGCAGTGGAGTTCAAGGTGATGTCCAGAGTGACTAAGCAGGACCTTGTGGGATACATGCTGGAGTCCAATCAACTCATCCAAAAACCTACTTAGTACACACTACAGGATTGTCAACAGTGCAGAGGCAAAAGTCCCTCGTGGAGCTGGAAGTTTTTCATCGTCAAAAATGGCCGTAAGACACAACATTTGTCACATTGTCATTTGAATGCGCAGAGGTTTTTGTCACAAAAAAACCTGGGGTTTTTTGGAGACAAAATGTGTCAGTGTAGACGAAACCTGAGTTTCACCCTTAATTTCAATGGGGGCCTCACCCCAGCTCAATACGATTAAAATAGAAACTATTATTAACTTTGTCACACTGAATAGTTGGGAGAGAGGGTCTATCTAGCAATGCAAACATTTCCTGCTGATTTATCTTGGCAGCATGGGAGGATCTGAAGAGATTATCTGTTTGGGTTTTTTTGAAAGTTTCATTGGAAACTACTCCATTCTGGATACGAGATTTGTTATTTTAGTTTACATTCCATTCCCTACTCCTTTTAGTTTTAGATGAATAAAGACACTAGTGGATACACCAACCTTTTCATTCATTTAGAAGTCACAAGCAATTGATTTCTCATTTGTTTACATTCACATGGCCATTTCCTTTAAAAAATGGTTTGAAAACTGTGTCTGGACTGGATCATGAAAAGCCCAATAGAAAAAACTGTGCCAGGAGTCGTAGCAGGAGGTCTAAGAGCTTGGCACTGCTTTGCAGCAGCTCCGGCTCCATGTTGTCAGTGCTGTGGTGTCTGCAAGGGCAACCTGAGCATGCCGTGGGAGTTTGCTGTCTCTCCAGGAGGAAAGCAATGGAGAAGAGTCTGAGAAAACGGCTCTAGAGGGGAGCCTTGTGCTTAATCACAAGGCTCTGCTAACCTCAAGTAGCAGCTACAGGAAGTGAATGCTTTCCTGATGCTCCACCCCGAGTGTTTCCGAGGGGCTTTAAATGCCATGCAAATGCCAATCACTGTGGATGCACTATTTTGAAATAATTCTGCACTATTTCAATGGTGCCTTGTAATGTGGATGTGCTATTTCAAAATAGTTATTTCAGGAGTTATTTTGAAAAAACTTATTTTGAAATCATTTCCTCGTATAGACATGCCCCTGGAAACTAACAAATATATATAGTATCATGAGATTTCGTGGGTAAAACCCACTTCATCTGAGCTCATGGTACAAAAAGAGGATCCCCACCTCAAAGACTCTAAAAATCTAAGAATGTGGATTAAAAAAAAACCAGTAAAAAGTTACCGGGTTTTGAGTGTATGTCTAATCATCATACAGCGCGTAGTCAACCTGTGGAACTCCTTGCCAGAGGAGGCTGTGAAGTCTAGGACTATAACAGAGTTTAAAAAGAAGCTAGATAATTTCATGGAGGTTAGGTCCATAAAAGGCTATTAGCCAGAGGATAGAAATGGTGTCTCTGTTTTTCAGAGGCTGGAGATGGATGGCACGAGACAAATCGCTTGATCATTGTCTTCGGTCCACCTCCTCTGGGGCACCTGGTGCTGGCCACTGTCAGCAGACAGGCTACTGGGCTAGATGGACCTTTGGTCTGACCCAGGATGGCCATTCTTATGTTCATCCTTGGTCATGGGAAACTGATTTGCATTCACTGTAACATTCTCATTATACATGGTGGCTAGTGCAGAAATCCTTTTCTGGTTTGGGGTTTGAGTCAGTTTTTCATCACTGTGGGCCACAGTCAGATAAACCAGGCTTCTCTGTTAGTAGAGCCCTGTAATACCATGGATATCTGCTTGACAGCCACAGGTATCTGTGTTGGTGGACATGGACACAGGTATCTGTGGTTCATTTTTGCACACGCACGTACAAACTTTGCATCTAGAACTCTGCCAACGTGTGGCTATCTGCTTTATATCAGCAGGTATCCACAGCTCATTTTTGTGGATACAAATTTTGTATTTCTTCAAGGCTTGGCCTATTAGCATTGATGTGGGAGATGGAAAATAATGTGTATTCAGCAAAGGTAGGTCATCATATCTTTTGGGTGAAGAAGTATTGGGTGAGTTATTAGTTTTGAGAGCCTTTCCTACTCATTGAACTAATTAGCTACAGAGCTTGCTGTCAAATAACTGCTTCTTTATTTGTTCATGCACTGAATTTTTACTTTGCCACGTATAGATAGAAACCATTCATTTTGTTCACAGCCTACCAGCATTTATTCACACTGTTCTTTCTTCCCAAATTAATCTGCAATATCTTGGTGTTGCCTTCGAGACGTGGCATTCCTTGTCGTTTCACTTGTGTGGGAGAGTTTTTCAAATACTGATGCTTCTCCTTCAGACTGGTTATCAGCTATCTGTAAGAGCAGATATTCTAAGCTACATCTACACTGTAATGCTATTTTGGGATACCAGAGTATCCCAAAATAGCTGTCCTGCGTCTTCACAGCAAGCCCGTTATATCGAAATATAACAGGCTCGCTATTCCAATGTCCCCTTAAACCTCATTCCATGAGCAGTAAGGGACGTTTTGGAATAGTGGGTTATTTTTGAAATTTGGCACTGTGTACACAGTGCCAAATTTCAAAATAGACTATCTTGAAATAAGTGCAAAATAAACTACACTATTTGCATAGCTCAAATTGTGTAGCTTAGTTCGAGCTAGCGCCGCTGTGTAGTCATGTGACAAATTCAAGCAATTCTTAATGTTTACCAAAATTCAATACTAAAGAAAGCCAGAACTACTAAAAATGCAGATCCTCAAAGCATTTAATTGTTATAGTAAAATTTAGGAAGATGGCAACTATATTAGGTAATATACCAAAGTAATCATGCTTAAACATTTAATCGCCATGCTGCTTAAATCATAATTGTGAAGAAAGGCCAGTAAAGCCTCTGGATGACAATATATTTAATGGTAGAGCAAAACAGATCTAGTAAAGTTTTTACTAATGTTGATTTGAAGGGTAATTTTCTTGTCAACTATATAATTAATGCGCTATATAGTACAGTAGCCTATTGTTATTCTAGTACTCTGAGATGTGTTTTAAAACTGAACGACTGTTTAACAAAACACTTGGCAGATTTATTACCCTTAGGTAATTCTGTCATTCAGCATTTTCGCACATTTAGTCTAAAGTAGCAGAACCAGTTTGGATATCTATTCTGTGAAATGCGAGCTGTTTAAATTAAAACGAAGAAGAAAAAACTCAAACAGGACTTGACTTGGAGCCTTGTCTATTAGCAGTGAAACACGAATTATCCTTGCAAGTTCCTTGGCTTCTCTTCCCTTAGTCAAAGCATTCTCTGCCACTTTTAATATATTATGGAGAAGTGTTTTCTGTGTATGATTTTTTTAAAGATATTGTCTTCAACATTATGCTTGTCTTTACTTAACAGAGCACTTGGCACTTCAGAAACTACAGTTCAGAGATAAATGCCTATGTAATGGGAATTTTGAAACATGGAAACATCATGTTGAATTTACTGTTGCTTTGTGTATAAAAATTCAAGGAGATGTTCCCAAGACATAGAATCAAAACTTTCTTCCAGCAAATAATGTTTTATCTTCCTTACTGTATGGAAATTAGATTTCAATGGTACATTATTTTTGGAGGAGATGACATAGGACACACACATGAGTAATTACTTCCTTCACTGGGGATGTTACAGGATAAGGGAGTCCAGCTTGGGATAGCAGCTCTCCGTATGAAAAATTTGTGAAACAGTGCGAAGTTATGTTCTTTGTGCAGGGTTTGAAATGGAACACTTTTTCACTTCTAAAACTTTTTTGAACCCCCCTTTTAACCTCTTTTAAAGTTGAAGGTGAATGTCCTCTCGGGGCTCAGGACAGGGGGCTGTGGGTGTGGGAGGGTCTGAGTAGCGTGGATATGGGGGTGCAGGATTCAGGTCAGGGGCTTAAGGGAGGGGGCTGGGGATGTAGGGGTGAGTGCAGGTGGGGCTAAGGGTGCCATTTCGGGGGGAGGAGGAGGTGGGCTCACCTAGCTGCTCATTATGAGTGGTCAGACACCAGGGCAATAAATGGAGCATATTGAAAGGGGTTGAGTGAAAGGCTGCCCATGACAATACCCTTCCCCCCACTCTGAATTCTAGGGTGCCTTGGAGAAAGGAGGCCAGGGAACGTGGTGAGGAGGAAAGCTGGTTTATTCCCCCAGGGTGCAGGGGGACTCTGTGCTCCAAATTTGTTTCCTGTTTGCGCCTTCCCAAGTCTCCAGATCTCCTCTTGCCCCCTACGTGTTTTCCGCTCCTCATATTTGGTGCTTCTGAGCTGTAATATCGTTCCTCCACTCGTTCAGGTCTGCTCGGTCATTGTGGGTTGCTTCCATTTGCTCATTAAACAATTCATCTCATGCATGTTTTTGCTTTCTGATCGGTGATAACCAAAGTGCTGGGGGATCTTAGGGAGTAGGCAACAGAGTCATTGTTGTCACTGTGGTGGGAGAAAAAACTACAGAATTAGACTTTAGAGAAGAGACCTTGCGAAACACAGAAGGTTCACTCTTTTACAATGCACCATGCTGCCCCAAAAGCATGTGTTATGTGGCAGGCCAAAGTTATCGTTTTAAGTGCCTACCAGGCGAGTAGACACGGCACCACATGGGGCAGCTGGGCTTGGTTGGGCGGTGGTAAGGCAAGTATCGGGTTGGGGATCTTGTTCCTTGGCTTCCACTTAGAAAACACATTTGATTGAATGCTTGCAAAGTACAGCCCTTGTGGGTACCGACAGCTTTGTCTACATTGCAGGGTTTCTGCGCAAGAAGCTTTTTGCAGAAGAGATCTTCTGCCAAAACTTCTTGTGCAAAAGCACGTCCAGACCTCAAAAGAGCATCGCAAAAGTGATGTGCTTTTGTGCAAGAGAGCATCCACACTGCATGGATGCTCTTGTGCAAGAAAGCTCTGACTGCCATTCACAGCATGGCCATCAGAGCACCTGTGCTTTTTCTGATAGGCTCTTTTTGCGCAAGAAACCCCTGCGGAGCATCCACACACGCCTTTTTGCGCAAGAGCTGTAGCACAAAAAGGAGTTATTCCTCGTGGGGGAGAGGAATAATTCTACTGGCAAAAGCCCTCTGTCCTGTGAACTTACTGTCTTTTTTTTTTTTTTTTTTTTGCAAAAACACACTTGAGGTGGCGACACTGCCGGTTTTTACACAAAAACAAAAGTTTTTGCACAAAAACCTTGTAGTGTAGACGAAGCCTAGGTGTCTGAATGTTCAAAGGGGTGTCACATTCATGTGGGGCCAGAGAAGGACAGGGGACCAGATGGGCTCATGCGGTCAGCATGTTTTCACCAGGAGAATGCAACTCTCAATGACCTGCCAGGAGGAAGGGAGGGGAGACTACCAGGCATGGTTATAAACACTCATGTAACCCCGCCCCTCCTGTGCAAGAGGGAAGAGCCTGTTCTCTGGGATAAGCCCTTCAAGCCCTTTGCACAGAGGGGAGCCAAACAGAGGTGGATTGCCTCAGTGCTGTTGATGACAGAATTTCTTCTGTTTCATCCAGATTCACATGCATGACATCTGTCTTCTTCGAATCAGAACGAATCAGAGGGAGCAGATGCCGAGTGAATGTGCCCAGAAACGTGGACCCTATGCTGCTATGCTTTGTGCTGCAATGACACCAGACCACTTACTGCTGGTGTGGCGTGGGAAGGTATCCTACCGTAGAGGACAGAAGAAAGAAGGGCTCCCCAGAAACCCTGTGAGAAGGATTCAAAGTTCCTCAATGAGAGCAATGTAGGGATGTTCAGGGAAGATTTCAGACATGTTAACACACTGTGCAAGGGAACCCCCGCTGTGTAGGTAGAGGGCACGTGTCTAAACTACATTCTTCTGTGGAAAGAGGAATGTAAATGAGGCAAAATGAAAATGTAAATGAAGCGAGGATTTAAATATCCCACGCTTCATTTGCATAGTCGTGTCCGAGCGCTTTTTTGAAAAAGGGGTTTTCGAAAGTGAAAGCGCAGTCTAGACACGGTTCTTTAAAAAAAAAAACCTTTTTCGAAAGAACTGTACTCATTTTTTCAGGGACACAAATATGCAAATGAAGCATGGGATAATTAAATCCACACTTCATTTGCATTTGTGATTTTGGCACAGATATCAGCATTTTTTCTGCTGCTTTGGAGTTCTGCCTACACACAGCAATCAGATCCAGGATCTCCTGCACCTCCATGCTGGAACTCATTGGTAACCCTGAACATTCATGGTCAGCTGGGCTGCTGAAGTGTGATTCTGTTTTCCTAATAGTATTCTATAACTGTTCCAAAGTGTTACAAACAGGCAAAAGAAAAAAAAAAGAAAACGAAAAAAAAGAAAGGTCATTCACTCCATTGCATTCAAGGGGGAAAAAGATCAATGGGGATAAAAGTAGAAAAAAACAAGCAGCAAATAAAACCTCACACTACAACCAAAAATTCAAAACATTTTGAAACTGACATTTTTTTAATTTCAGTTTTTTTTTTAAACTGAACATTTTCAAAACCAAAATGGTGTGCAAGTTACCAATTGCCAGCAAAAAAAACACCCTTTTTTTCTTACGAAAAAAGCTTCAAATAAAACAAGATTTTGAATGAAAAAAATCATGACTTTCACTCCACCTGCAGTGTATTTCTGCGAGGCCAATTTATCCACCAAATAAATCCTGTGGGTAATTTATTGGCTAAATTTGTTAATGTACGTCATAAAGTTGTCAATCAAAGTCACCCGCAGCTAGTGACAACCCATCTGCAGTTGTCAAATAAGACACAGATTGCATTCACTGTCTCAAAATTATAGCCTTTGAGACACATGTGCTGTAAATGCCCCATCATGTGGTAATGATTGTTTCTATGCATCACTTATTTTGGTAGACCCTGCTGCGTTAGGCTGGCAAGCTATTCCATGGGAACCCTATCAGGAATTTCAGCCTGTTCCCCAGAAAGAAAGTGTAGTCCTGGGATACCTTAGAGACTAACAAAAATATAGATAGGATCATAAGCTCTCATGGGCACAATCCACTTTAGATGAGCTTATTCGTTTCTAAGGTGCCACAGAACTATTTGTGTTTAAAGTCACAGACTAACACAGCTCCCGCTCTGAGACAGAAAGAAAGGGCATCTTTGGGGTATGTCTACGCTACAGAATGCTTTACCTCCATAAGGAGGTCCCCGATGGTGGAATTCCCCAAGCTGAACTGGTTGCCCACTGACTGGTAGCTGCCGGGGGTGGCAAGCTTCCTAATGGCGATTGTGACCCGCTTCTCCAGGGGGATGGCGGGTGTCTCTGGGGGGGG
>JANRFK010000867.1:6381055-6398938 GCA_030068395.1 Apalone spinifera | reverse complement strand
AGGAACCATAGAACACAAACCCATACCTAAAAAGCCAAATTAGCATCTGTCTCTCCAACAGAAGTTGGCCCAATAAAAGACCCAGTTCACCCACCTTTACTCTATAATATTGTGGAACTGACTCTGCTACAATACCACGGCATATAGATGATCACCCTGAGACTTTTGTTTTTATTTTACGGGGGAAACATGCCTTCTCTGCTTTGCTAGAGTTTCATTTGTTTATTCTAGCTGACCTGATGTGAACCCCATTTTTTTCTGCTGCCTTGACTGCTGGGGCAAGATGAGGGGGAGAAAAGAGTGATAATAGTAATATTTGCCAAGTGCATGAAGAGTAAAAGTTGATATTGCTTCAAAGCTTTTCAAGCTTTACCCTTGAAAAATGAACCCATTCCCTTAGATATGTGTAGATGAGCTTAGTTTGAAGTCCCAATAAAAGCAACAAAGATGGTATAGAATCACAGGACTGGAAGGGACTTTGAGACGTCATCTAGTCAAGGCAGGGGGTATGTCTACACTACAGCGTTATTTCGAAATATCTAATTTTGAAATAGTTATTTTGAAATAAATAACGCATTTACATACAAAATGCATTTCAAAATAGCATTTTGCAATTTTGAAATAGCGCATCCACACTCACGCATTCAAGGCCGGCCGGAACCAGGTCCAGCAGGGCATCAGGTCAGGAGTCACTTTGTGTGGCTGCTGCCTGAGGCTATCTGAGGCCTGTGCTTAAAGGGACCCCCCCCCCCGACAGCCAGTTCTCAGGTTTCCCTGCTTACTTGCCTACCTCGCTGAGGGACAGCAAAGCATTTTGTCTCTCTGTGCTCTGGTTGCCCTCACTCGGGACACCACAGCACTCTGCAACATGGAGCCGGAGCTGCCCCGGGCACGCTGGTGCTTCTCTTGGACACGTTGCTGTGAGCCTGGCTGCACTTTCGGCAGGCTGCCGTCCAGGAGGTCCATCAGGAGGCTGTCAGTATCTAGGAGGCCCTGCGGGAGAGCTTCCACCCTGAGGAGCACTAAGAGCCTCCCTGGTCTGCCCCACTGGGGGCTTGTGCCTCATTCCTCCCTCACGTCCTTCCACTTACCCCTCCCTAGCCCCCCGTCCTGATGTAAAATAAAATACACGTATTTTCATGAACACAAACTTGCTTTATTTAACAAAACTGGGGGGGGGGGGGGAATGAAACTCTTGTGAGACTGGGGAAAGGAGGCGGGAGAGGGGAAGAGAGAGGGTGAGAGAGGGGAGGGGGAAACCTGGGAGGAGGGAGATGGAAGGGGGAAGCAAGGGGAAGAAGGAGAAGGGGACGCTCAGGGTTCAGGGTTGGGGGTCTTGCCGGACCAACTTGATTGTCATGCAAACCTGCTCCTGGGTTCGCATGTTGCCTTTGGTGGCCAGGCTGGCAGCTATCCTGCCATAGACGGCTGCGTTCCTCCGTCTAGTGCGGAGATCATGGAAGTTGGGGGCATCCCCCCCAAACCTGAATAGGGTCCATGATCTCCACCCTGGACCAGGAAGGTGCCAGCCTTCTCCGGGTCCTTTCAGGCTCCTGGGAGCTGGCAGACTGCTCCTTGGGAACGGTGGAGGGCTGGCTGCCAGTGGCTTGTTTTGGGGCCACTGGGTCAGGGGTAGTGACTGCTGGCTCTGGACTGGCAGGCTTGGAGCTGGCACAGGCACTATGGCCAGAGTCTACCCCTTTAAGGGCTCCGGGGACGGGGGGAGGGAGAGGAGTGTTCTTGGTTGAGGCTGGAGTGGCCACCAGGGCACCCTAGGAAGGCTGGAGGCTCCCTATTTCAAAATAAGTGTCTACACAGCATTTATTTAGAAATAGCAATTTTGAAATTGGCATTATTCCTCGTGGAATGAGGTTTACCAAATTCGAAATAAGCCCTGCGCTATTTGATTTAATTTCAAAATAATGGAATGGCTGTGTAGATGCTAGGATAGTTGTTTCAAAATAACGGCCGTTATTTCGAAATAACTTTGCTGTGTAAACATACCCAGTATGAAGTATTATGAAGGCCATCCCTGACAGGATTTTTTTTTCCTGGCTTACTCTTTAAAAAACAAATCTCCAATGAAGGTGATTCCAAAATGTCTCTAAATGCTTAACCATTCTGACAGTTCGGAAGATTTTCCTAATGTCTAACTTAAATGGCCCTTGCTGCAATTGAAACCCACGGCCTTTTCTCCGATCCTCAGAGGTTAATGAGAACAACATTTCTCCCATCTCTTTGAAACAAACTTTCATGTATTTGAAAACTGTTATGTTCCCTCTCAATCTTCTATCACAGGCTGTGTTCCCTGGAGGCAATGCGCTTGTGCAGACGCACAGGAGAGAGTCAAATCCTGGCCAATTGACACCAGAGTGCCCAAAGCTACGTTTTTTGGGTTTTACTCGTTGTGAATATTTGCAGCTGTCTCAGGGCACATAAAAACGTATTCCACACAAGGATGGAAAAGATTAGAGGGATCATTGCTTACAGGTCATGTTCTCTAAACTTTTAATCATTTTGATGTTCTTCTCTGGACTTTTGCGAATTTGTCCACATCTTTCCTGAAATATAGTTCCTAAGACTGAACACAATACTCCAGTTGAGGCCATGCCAGCGCATAGTAACGCTGAAGAATTACGTCTTATGGCTTGAGTACAACACTAATGTATCACAGGGTACGTCTAAACTACATGGCTCCATCGACGGAGCCATGTAGCTTAGTTTACTCGAAAAAGGGAAATGAAGCGGCGATTTAAGCCTTGTTTCACGAGGCATAAAGGATCTGCTGACAAAGGGTTCTGGGGTCAGCAGATCCCTGTCTAGACTGCCGCGCTGTGCCGACAAACAGCTGATCGGCACAGCACGGTGGCCATTTTGATTTAAATGAAGCAATGATTATTTAAATCACCTCTTCATTTCCCTTTGTCATCCTGCTTCATCTACATGGCTCCGTCAATGGAGCCATGTAGTCTAGACACACCCCCAGAGTTACGTTTGCATTTTTTGGTTACAGTTTTACACCAATGAGTCATATTTTGCTTGTGAGTGCATAATTTTACAAATGTGAATATGAACTGAAAAGAATGTTCAAAAGCTTCAGAGTAACTGAGTTAGTCTGTAACAGGAAAAACTTAAAAAACAACAAATAGTGTAGTAGCACCTTAAAGACTAACAGAACATGTAGATGGTACATGAGCTTTCGAGGGCACAACCCACTTCTTCAGATGACCCGAGTGTTGGAAGTCCTGATCCAAGAATAAATAAGGGAAGGAGAAGGGTGGAGGGATACGAAAAAAAATGGAGGGGAGGAAGAAAAAAGAGACGGTGAGTAGATAAGCTTCAGTGATTTGTGTAGCTAGAGAAGGCTAGCATAGTTGAAATGTAGAAATAGGAAAGCCTTTCTAATATTTACAAGTCATCCTCTAGTATTAAATGATAGACGAAACAAAAAAAAAGATTAGTCAAGCACTCAGTGTCTACGTCTGATTTTTCCCACGCAGGTGCTGAAACGCCTCCCTCTCTACTCGAAGAATGGCCCTCTTGATTCACAAGCAGCAGCTTTGCCGTGGCATTGTCAGAGTTATTTTCATAATTCATAATTATCTTAGTTCTTAAAAATTTAGGCATACATTTAAAAGCATGATCAAATCTTGCCTGATTGCCACCACATTGTGTTCAAAATAATTACCACTCATTTGGCTTTTGAGGCTGCTGAATGAATTTTCCACATGAGATTAATTTGTACATGTTTTTAAAATATGTTTTGGCAAGCTGCCTAAACGGTAAAGAAATCCTTTATTTCCTATTCCTATGTTATGAAGAACATAAAGTGAAAACTGGGAGCCTTTAGATGGAGGCCTTGAAGCGTATTTTCCTGGTACTTCTAAATTACCCTAACTTAGGTGCAAGCCCACAGGTAAATTAAGGTGGTTAGTCTTGCATGAAAGAGCTGAAATTGTTAGTTTTCATAATAAAAGAGCTAATGTCCCTATACAATATAAAAACCCTCTTTCTGGCCTTGAACTATTGTCCCAAAGGGAAAGTATACTGTGCTTGAAGAGGTTATTAGTGCCTTTGTACTGACTTTCATGCACACTAAGGGAAAACTCCAAGTACGTTAATCTTTCTTCCCTCCACTCATGTTCTTGTTATTAGCTATCTAGGTTGGCCTTTCAACCATTTTTAGAAGTGTGTTTAATCATTATTTTAGGTGTTCTTTAATAGAATTCAGCCAACAGGATTGGACACCTCTGTGTTTACAACAGCGCTATATCAGCGAGAGCTGAAATGTGATAGAAGGAAAAGCCATGACTTCTATTCTCCATGCTATCTCCCTCTGACACTGCATTAGTCATTCTATCATCTCTCTTTCCTCAGCTGTAACTGCTGTTTTCTAGAGTGCCTAAGCATGAAAATGCAGTATGAATATTTCGTAGTATGACGGCTGTAATATTATGACTAGCAGGCACTTTCTGCAAACTGATTAACGAGTGAACTTGGGTATTAAATACAAGTAAATGCAGACATCAAGGAAGAAATACATTTGTTCTGTCTTAGACTGGTAAACTGCAGTAAAGTAGGTCAAATTGCTTTCTACCCTCCTGTAACATTTCTCTTTCCATAAACTTAAAAAACAACAAATAGTCTGGTAGCACTTTAAAGACTAACAAAACATGTAGATGGTATCATGAGCTTTTGTGGGCACAGCCCAATTCTTCAGGTGACCCGAGTGTTGGATGTCCAGAGCCAAAATTAAATAGGGGAGAAGAGAGGGAAGGTGGAGGAAAAACATGGAAGAGGGAGGGGAACAAAATGAGGTAGTGGGTATATAAATATCAAAGGGAAAACCGAGCTGTATGTAACAAGCAAAACTGATAGTCTACAAATACCTAAAGACTGGATATTTAAAAGACCATTAGTTAGCATTTAGAGAGGAAGAATACTAACACCAGAATCTACAGAGACGAAGAACCATTGCCACCTGCATTGTTTGGTAGGTTGATAATGTCCCAGCCATCCGGTATCTCCATTCAAACCATTTGCATGAGAATTAAACTTGTGACTGAATTGTAGTTCCAACCCTTCCCTGTGTATTTGGCTTGCGGAATTGGTCTATAACAGAACAGCAACTTGAAGATCTCTTAATGAATGACCATGCAGATTAAAGTGTACACCAACCTAACTATCCAGTTAGGCAACCATGATTCTAGGATGCATTAACAGGTGTGTTGTGAGCAAGACACGAGAAGTCATTCTTCCGCTCTACTCTCGCTGATTAACCTCAGTTGGAGTATTGTGTCCAGTTCGGGCACCACATTTCAAGAAAGATGTGGAGAAATTGGAGAAGGTCCAGAGAAGAGCAACAAGCATGATTAAAGATCTAGAGAACATGACCTATGAGAGAAGACTCAAAGAATTGGGCTTGTTTAGTTTGGAAAAGAGGATTGAGAGGGGACATGATAGCGGTTTTCAGGTATCTAAAAGGGTGTCACAAGGAGGAGGGAGAAAAATTGTTCTTCCTGGCCTCTGAGGATAGAACAAGAAGCAATGGGTTTAAACTGCAGCAAAGGAGGTTTAGGTTGGTCATTAGGAAAAAGTTCCTAACGTCAGGGTGGTTAAACACTGGAGTAAATTTCCTAGGGAGGTTGTGGAATCTCCATCTCTAGAGATATTTAAAAGTAGGTTAGACTGGACTAGATGACCTCTCGAGGTCCCTTCCAGTCGTAAAATTCTATGATTCTATATGATTCTATGATAGTAATGCCTTGGCTTTGCTTCTCTATATATCACTGCTCTCAAAACAGCCTTAGCCATTGACTGTTCTCCTTGAAAGAGTTTGTCTCAGCTCTAACACAGTACAAAACCATGGGCTTTCAAAGCAGAATCCCCAACCCCTGGGTTGGCTCATCATTGCTAGCCGGTTCTTCACTACCTCCTCAGCTCTTTCTTTTGCAGATCCTTATTTTCAGAAGTGTAGAGAACCTTTGAGAGCAATTAGTGTCAACAGTGCATCTTGCCACACAACTGCAACTATTTCCTTCCTTTTTGCAGCTATTGGTCCTCAGTCCTTCTGCTTCCTTGCTCTTGTGTACTGTGAGAGGATCACAATAGCAATTTGACAGTCAAGCCAATCACTGAGTTTGTATGACATTTTCTTAAACTTCTTTCTCCGTGAATAGTCATAGGGCTTTTAAAGACTCACCATTGGGAAGGCAAAATCCAAAGACTTCCAATGTCCTGCTTTTGTTGCCCAAGTACGTAATTTCAGTTTGTGACAAATTGGAGATTTCTGGCCGACATTTCTCCATTTCAACAGGGCAAGTTTTTCAGCAAACAGTGAAGGATGAGAGAGGATGGGAGAGATGGGGAAGAGAGACTGTGCCACCATGTTAAATGTAATGTACTTTCAGTCTCCCTTGAGGAAAAGTCCTTGATAAAACTTATAGTACTTTTCAATCTTGTTAAAAGACATCGAATGTGAAATGTAGTCAGAAAGGAGAAAAATATTCATACAGAAAATATAATAGGCTAGGTCTAGAACTTTTGCCCGAATGGGAGCAGCATAGTATTTTTGCAAAAAGCACTGATTTCATACAGTAGGAAGTCAGTGCTTTTACGGAAATTCAAGCGGCCAGTGTAGACAGCTGGCAAGTTTTTGCGCAAAAGCGGCTGCTTTTGCAGAAAAACTTGCCAGTCTAGACACAGCCATATAGTATAGATAAGGGCGTAACTCTATGGTGACAAGTTCTGTAGTAATCAACCCCTCTCCTCACATCTCAATTTTGATTCTGGAACACTTTCTGGAGAAACTCTCAACTTTCTTCAAATCTTAGTTAAAGGCATTGTGACACATTCTGAAGCAACCCTCAACTGTCCTCATAGCTCACTTTGGGCTCGGAAAAACTTGTAACAGAAACCACGAACTTTCTCCAACTCTCATTTACTATACTGTGACAAGTTTTGCACTAATGTGAATCTCTCCGCACATATCAATGTCAGTTTTATGGACCCTTTCAGCAGAAACCCTCAATTTGCCTCAAATCTCAATGAAAGTCCTTGTGACACATTATACTGCAACCCACAACTCTCCTCACATGTCAATTTTGGTTCTAGGACACTTTCTGTGGAAAAGCTCAAATCTCTGTTAAAACAATTGTGACACATTCTGCAGTAATCCTAAACTGACCTCACATCTCAATTTTGGGCCTAAAAACACTTTCCACTATAACACTGAACTTTTCCCAATCATATTTGCAGCGCTGTTAAATGTTCTGCAGTAATTCCCAACTCTCCTCGTATATCAATTTTGGTTCTGCAACAATTCTCAGGTCAGCCATTGTCACATGTTACACAGGAATCAACATGCATCAAACCTCAGTTAAAGTCATTTTGACACATTGTACAGTAATGCAGAACTCTTGTCAGATGTCCATTTCTCTTCAAGGACACTTTAATCAGAAACCCTTAATTTACCTCAATGCTCAATTAAATCCATTGTGGCACGCTACAGAAATCCATAACTCTCCTCACATGTGCTTTTTGCTTCTGAAGCACTTAAATAAGAAATCATCAATTTGCCGCAAATCTCACTTAAAGCCATTGTGAAAATTCTACTGTAATATACAGCTCACTTCACAGCTTAATGTTGGTTTTTGGGACACTATTTGAAGAAATTCTCAACAAACCTCAAATTAAAGCCATTGTGACACATTTTAAAGTAATCCAAAAAACTTCAGACAGTTCAGTTTCAGTTTTAGAAGATTTTCTGTTGAAATTCTCAACGAGCCTCAAATTGCAGGCAAAATGTAAAACATTTTTACCTGTTTTACAGTAATGTACAGCTCTCCTCACTGGTGCCTTTCGCTTCAGGGACACTTTATTCAGAAACGCTCAATTTGTCTCAAATCTCTGTTAAAGGCATTGTGGCACGTTGTGACACGTTCTCTATTGTGACACGTTCTCCATTAATCCACAACACTTCAAACACGTTTCAGGTTCGGAACGCTTTCTGTAGAAACTCTAAACTTGCCTCAAATCTCAGTTAAAGACATTGTGTCACGTTGGACGGTAATGTCCAACATGAAGAAGTGGGCTGTGCCCACGAAAGCTCATGATACCATCTACATGTTTTGTTAGTCTATAAAGTGCTACCAGACTTCGGACGCTTTTGAGGATTTCTGAGTGAAGTACCGCAGAAGCGAAATGTACATATGAGCAGGGCTCGAGAAAGTATTGAATCTACGCGCCTGTGGCGAGTAGATTTCAGCCGGATGCCCCGTTCATTTGTGGTACGCACATGAGCAGTGCAGGACTGGCGAGTGGCTTTTGCTGCCATTCGTCAAGCCCTGCATATGAGGATAGTCCAATGTGTCACAGTGGCTTAAACTGAGATTTGAAGCAAGTTTAGAGTTTCTACAGAAAGTGTTCCAAAACCGAAACGTAGGTATTTGGAGACTTGTACAATACAGTACAATGTGTCCCAATTGCTTTAAAAGAGACTTGAGACACACTGAGGATTTCTGATTAGTGTCCCAGCAGGGAAAGTCACATGTGGGGGGGTAGTTGTGCGCCACCGTCCAATGTGTCAAAATATCTTTAACTGAGATTTGAGGCAAATTGAGAATTTCTACAAAAAGAGTTCCAAAAGCAAAATCGATGTGTTTGGAGAGTTGTGTATTACAGTACAATATGTCACAATGACTTTAATCTCCAGCTCTCCTCACATCTCAATTAGAGTGGAACATGTCAGAATAGCTTTAATCAGAAACCCTTAATTTGGCTCAAACCATTTTCAAAATGCCCCAGAAGCAAAAGGCACACGTGAGGAGAGTTTTCCATTACTTCAGAATGGGTCAAAGTGTCGTTAGCTGAGATTTGAGGAGGCAAGTTGAGAATTTCTACAGAAAGTGTTCCAAAACTAAAACTGAGGCATTGAGAGAGCTGTGGATTACTGTAGAATATATCTCAATGGCTTTAACTGAGGGCAAGTTGAGCGTTACTACAGAAAATACCACAAAAATGGTAACTAAGGTGTCTGAGAGTTGGGGATTACTGTAGAACATGTCATAATGTCTTACATTGAGATTTGAGGCAATTTGAGAGTTTCTACAGAGAGTGTCCCAAAACAGAAATTAAGATGTGAGAGTTGGGAATTCCTATAAAATGTGTCACAATGGCATTCAAGGAGATTTGAGGCAAATTGGGGATTTCTGAGTAAAGTGCCCCAGAAGCAAAAGGCACATGTGAGGATAGGTGTGCGCTAGTTCCCAACGTGTTACAATGGCTTTAACTGCGATTTGAAGTAAATTGAGAATGTCTTCACAAAGTGTTCCAAAACTGAAATGTAGGTGTTTGGAGAGTTGTACAATGGGTCACAATAGCTTTATAAGAAACTTGAGACAAACTGAGGATTTCTAATTAGTGCCCCAGCAGGGAAAGTCACGTGTGCGGGTAGTTTTGCGCTACTATCCGATATGTCAAATTATCTTTAACTGAGATTAGAGGCAAATTGAGAATTTCTCAAAAAGGATTCCAAAAATAAAATCAATGTGTTTGAAGAGTTGTGGATTACAGTACAATGTGTCACAATGGCTTGAATTCAGATGTGAGGAGAAATGGAGATTAGAGTAGAACATGTCACAATAGCTTTAAAAAAGGTTTGAGCCAAATTGAGGGTTTCTGATTAAAGCACCCCAGAAGTGAAAGGCATATGTGAGGAGAGTTGTGCATTACTGTGGAATGTGTCAAAATAGCTTTAACTGAAATTTGAGAATTTCTACAGAAAGTGTTCCAAAACTGAAATTGAAGTGTTTAGAGGATTTTGGATTATTGTAGAACGTGTCACAATGCCTTTCACTCTCCTCACATGTGAATCTCATTTCTGGGGCACATTAGACAGAAACCCTCAACATGCCACAAATCTCATCTAAAGCCATTGTGACAGATTCTAAAGTAATCTACAACTCTTCTCACATTTCAATTTCCATGTTGGAACACTTTCCGTGGAAACCCTCAACTTTCTTCATGGGAATTCCACATGTGAATTTTAGTTATGGGGAATATTAAAGAAAAACCTTCCACTTGCCTCAAATCTTTCTTAAAGCCGTTGTGATGTGTCCTGCAGTAATCCACAATTCCCCTCATATGCAAACCGGATGAATTTAACAGTTCTACCTATTTTTCAAAAGCATTCCAGTTATCTGGGGGGTGAAGGGGAATCTTCTGTTTAGGTCGTTTTACAGTCATTTGTATTGATCCAAAAATATCTTCATTTTTAAAAAAAATCAGAGGTTTTGTGAAATATTTATTTTCATTTTTAAGTAGGGAAGGAGGCAGATATGGCATCTAATAAAAACCAGGTGATATTTAGCAGCCCTGATGAAATGATTTACCATTTAAAGAGATGGCTTATTTGCCCAGCATTACTAAGCAGTGTTATATCATCAGGAGACAGTCTGAAAATTTACTTTATCGCTCGCTGCCCAAGTGCTAGCCAGTGTGAAAAACACTTAGACTGTGGGAAGAAAATAAAATAAGTTAAACATGAATGAGCATTAAGAGCCGGACATAAAAGAGAAGATAACACATTTTTAATGTACCCATCGATTTTTGTAACGGTGAAGAAGCATCTTCATCAGCTTATTCCAGAAACACAATCCTGATATTAGGCAAAGTCCTGGAGTTCATGTTAATTCAGAAACAGAACAATAAGTTCAGCTCACACTACCTGTGGTTCTTCCAGCGTAAATGTGGATAAATGGACTGGTTCCACTGAGTTAATTTAGTACAAAGGCCCACCATTTTTCCAAGTTTATGGAACAACTGAAGAATCATAATAAAATGCCATCTGAGGAAAAAGATAGTCTAAAAATGAGCCCTGTGGTAGCATAGTCCAACCCTGAAATCCACAACACTCCAAACACGTTTCAGTTTCGGAACGCTTTCTGTAGAAACTCTAAACTTGCCTCAAATCTCAGTTAAAGACATTGTGTCACGTTGGACGGTAATGTCCAACATGAAGAAGTGGGCTGTGCCCACGAAAGCTCATGATATCGTGAAAGAGAAATTGTAAGAGAACACACCAGACATAATATCCCAGCAGCTGCCATTGTCTACTTTTAAATATTTATATAAACAGAGAGGCTGCGTCTACACTGGCATGATTTTGCGCAAGTACTTTTAATGGAAGAGTTTTTCCGTTAAAAGTATTTGCGCAAGAGAGCGTCTAGACTGGCATGTGCCTTTGCACAAAAGATTTGCTTTTGCACAAAAGCATCCGTGCCAGTGTAGACGCTCTCTTGCACAAGAAAGCTCCGATGGCCATTTTAGCCATCAGGCTTTCTTGCGCAAGAAATTAACGTTGCTGTCTACACTGGCCTCTTGCGCAAGAGGGCTTATCCCTGAGCGGGAGCGTTAGAGTATTCGTGCAAGAAGCACTGATTTTGTACATTACATCAGTGTTCTTGTGCAAATACTCGTGGCCGGTGTAGACAGGCAGCAAGATTTTGCGCGAAAGCAGCCACTTTTGCGCATAATCTTGCCAATGTAGACACAGCCAGAGAGAGAGAGAGCGCACATGCATAGGCACTTCCTAAGTGTTCAAATATATACAGGTGAAAGTCTAGGTTAAAAACCTTTCAAAGCTGTACACTGAAATTCTCTGCCCACGGATATAGTACAATGAACAGAGGGGAGCTCTTCACTTGCTAGCAAAGTTAGCACCAATTTGGAGGGACTGCCATTTCCAAGAATGAACAATAACCAAATCTACCATCTTTGTTCTTTCATAACCTTACCCCAAAGAAGTTCCTGTAAATTAGGCAGAGACTGCAGCTAATGTATCATGTAATGTAATTCTCAATTGTGAACGACAATTAAGCTGGAATCTGAACTTGAAACACTGGTCTTTCAGTGTGATATGAGTGTTTGTTGCAATAAAAGTCCCTGAGCACACCTTGTTTAACGACCTTCGACATATAAAGAGGTCAATAATTGCTATTTTCATTCTTAAACCCTGTAAGTGACATAGAAAATTATCACTTGATCAGATCCACTTTCTGATCTCATTACAAACAGCAAACACATGAGCATAAATCAATTTCTCTTGCCTAGATCTTTGTGTTTTTCTTCACCCCCAGATGTCTAGTTACAGAAGATAAATGTGTGTAAACATGAGCTTTATCCTCCATAATCCATCTTCTACCTTACTTGTTTATACAGAGGTTAATAGTAGTAATGATTTTAATGCACTGGGCAAGTTTATAGTCTTCTGTTAGGAACAGCAGGGGATGGAGTTTAAGGAATAAAGATTTGTGGCTTGGTTTAGGGTCACATAAATGAACCTTTCCAAGACAGACGTCTATGAGCTGAAATGCCCAGTAAATACATTTGCAGAAAGATTTGATTTGTTTTCCAGAAACATTCATTTTCGTTTTCCCCTCTGTTTATCCTTCTGCTTAATAATTCCTTCATGCCTGATTTAGAGAGAAGACAAGTGCATTATCATTCAGAATGCCACGCAATTCAATTAAAGGCTGGCTGCAGCCTCTAGCCTGGATTTTTGAATTGTATAACTCCAATGAGAGGAGGGAAAAGCTTTTTCATCACAAGGCATAGCTGCTAATTGTAATAAAGTAGACAGCCTTACGCTATGCAGCAATAAGGAAGCAATCAAATCACTTTGGGGTGCTCCCATTTACCTTGGGAGCACTCCGAGCCATGCCCTGAGCTTTACAGAGACTAAGTTTGGGGCAGAGGAGTATTTCTGAATGAGAGTCACGCTTCCCCTTGCATTTCCACTTCCCTCCCTCACTGTCACATGCCCATGTCAAACGTCTGCCACAACCTTTCCCCATCTTACCACTCCATCACCTGTTAGTTGTCTGGTTTCGAAGCCACTATTTTATTAGATGCAGTCAGAAGCTTGAGGTTATTTTTTAGATATGGGGGAAGGAAGAACAGGTAGGAAAGGAGTAGTTGAGGACCTGAAAGGGGGCGTTGGCCCATGGAGCATATAGTGGATGTAATGGAGAAAGTACCGAGGTGGATGGAATACAGGAGTTTGCACATCTGATACGCTAAGACCAGATAGAACTCCGCACAGATGAAAAAATTTGTCTCCACATCCATACCTGCAGTTACACCGATGGCTATCTGCAGATGTGCCGTGTTGTAGATACGAAATTTGTATCTGAGGCTATGTCTAGACTACGTAGAATTTTTGAAAGAAGATATGCAAATTTCCGATCTCACGTTTGAAAGAGGATCTTTCGAAAGTGAAAGTAGTCTGGACGTGTTTTTTTCAGAGAAGCCCCCCCCCCCTTTTAAAAAAAAATGCTCTTCCTGAAAAAAATGAGGCTTTCGAAAGGGAGATCGGACGAAGATATGCAAATTCTCATGGAATTTGCATATCCTCTTTCGACAAAAACCACATCGTTTAGACATGCCCTGATTCCACATCTGTATCGGCAGATATAAAGCAGATAGGGGAGGAAGAAAATAGTAATTATGCAAAGCTAGGGAAAACCTATGCACAGTTCCAGGACTGTAATTGGACTGCATTTCTATGCTCTGGCTTTAAGTACATTTAGGGAATAAAATGGACTTTTCTGAATTTTGCTTTTTTTTGGCAAAACACGAGAAAAGAACTGAATACAAGGCACAGTGAAGAGAGGCATGCTTACTTTCCCTGTCTGTCTACTTGAGAGGACACTTTTCCCAAATTACTCTATAATGCAGTCCACATATTAGGTATTGTTCTGGATTTTGACTTTAGGCACCACCAGAAAAAGAAAATCAGCTCAGACTAGTCTATCCCTAGGATTTCTTCTTCTTCCATGACGTCTCCCAAAGCAGTCACTCCATCTCCCGCATATCCAGGAAGAATAATACCTGTCTGTGAAAGTCATCAGAAGCCACTTAATCCTTTTGCAGCAGGACAAAGAGGTTGAGTTGTCTTTTCGTCACCCTCTTGTATAACAATAGATCTGATACCATGCCCATTATCGATCATCACGGCAGGAGCCGTCTAAGCACAGGCATAGCAACTGGGGCAAAGGGGACAATTGCTCTTGGGCGTGGTGATTCAGAGGCTCCCAGCTGCTGCCCCACTACTGTAGTAGCAGCGGCTCCTAGAGCCCAGGGCTCTTAAAATCACCTCTGGAATGCCACACAGCCGCTCTGAGGGCTGGGGTGAGGGCATGCCTCAGGCTCCGGGGCCTGGTTGCTCCTGGCCCCACCCCTTCTTCCTGAGGTCCTGCTCCTTCCAGGAGCGCGGAGCCAAGCCCTTCCTGCCCAACTTTGCCCACGGGTCTGACAAGGCTGTCTGCTTCCCTGTCTATGCATATGACAAAGCTGGTTGAATTTGTGTTGCTCAAATATTGCTTTCAATAATCATTAGCGTTGGGCATTTTTGATTTGCCATACTCAGACAAAACTCTTCAGAGACAGACTGCGGAGAGAAACTGCTGAGCTGGAATTCATTTGCAAATTTCACACCCTTTGAACCAAGGTTTAAAGAAATGCAATGGAGTGATTCTTGCATGACAGTATGTCATTTCCCATTCAGGTATCCTCACTTTCTCACCACTGTTGGAGCTGAACCACAACCTTTCTGATTTAATTAGCACTGATGCCACAGCCCCATCTCTGTATCCTTTCCTGCCCCTCCTCCGTCTTTCTTTTGCTCTTCAGCACCTGAGGAAGTGAGTTGAATCTCACGAAAGCTTTTAATACCCTAATAAACTTTCTGGTCACCATGCTACACAACCACATCACAAGCATCCAGGAACCCCGCCCTGCAATCAGCTGCGGTGCCAACTGTGCCCACATATCTATGCAAGCGAATTCATCACTGGAGCCAACAACATAAGCTACCAAATCAAAGGCTCATTTAACTGTACATCCAGTAATTTGATCTATGCCATCAAATGTCAGCAATGCCCCACTGCTATATATATTGGACAAACTGGACAGTTCCTACGGGAAAGAATCAATGGACACAAATCAGATATACGTAAAGGGAACATGCAGCAACCTGTTGGAGAAACTTCAATCACTCTTTAAAAGATCTCCAGGTGGCTGTCTTGTCACAAACCAATTCTACAAGCTAAATAACAGAGACGCATTGGAATTACAATTCATCCACAAATTCAATTCTCACACTGATGACCTCCTCGATCGAGATAACGGGTGGCTGGGACATTATCAACCTAACATTCAATGAAGGTGCCAACAGCTCTTTGTCTATGTAGATTCTTGGATTAGTACCCTTCCTATCTAATTGCTATCCTATGATCCTTATCTGCTTCTTTTAACTGTCCAATCTTTAGGTGCTTATAGGTTACCAGCTGTGCCTACTTGTTTTTCCCTTTGATATTTTCATATCTTCTGCTCCTTGTTTCCCTCCCCCTTCCTTTTTTTTCCCTTCCCCTCTTTTCCTTCTCCCCTATTTATTTTGGGTCTGCACATCCTAAACTCAAAACTCCGGTCATCTGAAGAAGTGGGCTGTGCCCACGAAAGCTCATGATACCATCGACATGTTTTGTTAGTCTTTAAAGTGCTACCAGATCATTTGTTGTTTTTAAAGTGTACCCTGTACAGACTAACTCGGCTACCCCCTGAAGCTTCCTAATAAACTTGTTAGTTTTTAAAGGGCTACCAGTCTCCTTTTTGTTTTTACTGAAACAGAGTAATACGGACTAACAGAGTAACTCTCCGAAATTTTTTTTTTTTTAGTTTTTAGACAGCTAAAAATTGCCATGAAAAGCATAGGGAAAAGCCACTAGATTAATTCAAAATGCCCAGATTTAAAAAGTTAGTTATTTTTGACCCTTTCTGATGCTTTTAGTTCACTTGTAATATCTACTTCAGTCTCTTAGATGAAACTATTTGAGTTCAACATGTTCTATGCCTTGACACTTTTCCCTGAGTCTGAGACTGTCCTGTTTAAGTATTATGTGCAACAGTATTACTTCCAATGATTTACTCATGGTAAATAGGAAAATCGCTCATGTTGCCTCATAGGGGTTCCCAAAGCCTTCAGCATTTGGCACATCTCTTTCAAGAGAGTTTAAAGATTATACACAATAACTGAGATGATGGTGGTTCTTCATGCAGCGTCAGTCAGAACACATCAGTTCCATGCAAAAATCTCTAGAGTGCAATGCAAAAAGTATTGTCTGCTAATAGCAATCTGAATGTTATTACCCAGTTGTTATGCCCTGTGACTGTGCTTAGGGGGATGTCGTTTAACTTGCACTAGAATTCCAGTTTGCTTTTCCTCGCTCATGTTAAGAATCAGATTAGAATCTGTTTTTATGGAGGAGAAATGATAGTGCCACTATAGATTAAACCTTTCTAAACACAAAGAAATACCCATATTTGACAACTATTATGACAACCCCCTGCTACCAATATTTTTACACTGCAAAACATCCTTAAAGGTATTTTTTTTTTAATTTTTGTGTTTTGCCTTCCGACAATGCAATTTAATTGTAAACACAATGATCTGTGCAATATGTGCAATAAAAGCAAGGCACGGGGGCTAATAACAAAAAGAAAATGGAATTTGTATAGTAATTTATCACTGTGACCACCAAGGTACTAATATTTCACAGCGCATTTGTATATTCAGATATAAATGTGTGTGCGCAGCACTTATATTATAATGACCCTGACGGCTCATTACCTGATAACTTCCCACTTGTGAGATGGAGAGAAAGGGTTAGGCCAATGTAGAATCATAGAATACTAGGACTGGAAGGGACCTCGAGAGGTCATCGAGTCCAGTCCCCTGCCCTCATGGCAGGACCAAATATTGTCTAGACCATCCCTGATAGACATTTATCTAACCTACTCTTAAATATCTCCAGAGATGGAGATTCCACAACCTCCCTGGGCAATGTATTCCAGTGTCTGACTACCTATAAGCCGATAGAAGTAATAGCTGAGCATAATTAACTGAGGCTTCAGCAGAGCACATAAGTATCTAACCTATAAATGACTCATAAGAGCCAAAAAAAGGCCATATTGGGTCAGACCAAAGGTCCATCTAGCCCAGTATCCTGTCTATTGACAGTGGCCAATACCAGATGCCCCAGAGGGAGGGATCACAACATGTGATCCTCCCCGGTCACCCACTCCCAGAGAAACAGAGATTAGGGACACCACTCCTACCCATTAATAGCCATTGATGGACCTAACCTCCATGAATCTATCTAGCTTTTTTTTCAACCCTGTTAAAGTTCTAGCCTTCACTGCATCCTCTGGCAAGGAGTTCCACAAGTTGACTGTGTGCTGAGTGAAAAAAAAGTCCTTTTGTTTGTAAAACTTCAGTCATCTGAAGAAGTGGACTGTGCCCACGGAAGCTCATGATACCATCTACATGTTTTGTTAGTCTATTAAGTGCTACCAGACCATTTGTTGTTTTTCAAGTTTTTCCTTTTGTTTGTTTATCAGATGTTTTATCAGATGGTATCTCAAGGTAGAATGATGTTTGGTAAACTGTTCATAGGGCAACACAAAATGCTAGTTGATATCAGCTTTAGATATCTTAAGTTATGAACATCAGCAATTGTCTGATGACTTAGAGGCCAAGGACCAACCACTGTTAAGGCTCAAAGGACAAAAGAGTCTGTTTACAGTTCACCAGACATTGATGGAAACACACTTGATGGCTTGCCTTTGCACATTTAAAACCATAAACTGTTTCGTACAGCATGTGTCTAACTTTACACCCAAGAATGATACATTCACCAAAATAAGATATACAGACCCAGTGGATTATGACATTAACATTGATAGGTCACACGAGGTAACTTGCCCAAAGCATCCTTGAGTTATGCATATTTGTACCATAAGTCCATTTCATAAAGCATGGGGGGG
>JANRFK010000867.1:6344366-6368009 GCA_030068395.1 Apalone spinifera | reverse complement strand
CCGGGCCCCCCTTCCTCCTTCGTCCCCAGCGGAGATCAACTTACCGCAGCACTCGGCTGCAGGACCAAGGTGCGCGACCCAGGAGAGGGGCCGGACAAATGGATTTCGGCAGGCTGGGCGCCCCAGGACTAGAGGTAGGGAAGAACAGGCGCAGACCACTGGACCCGTGACCCACCCCCCTTCCTGGGGCTCGGTCACACACTCACATGGTAGATGACATCCAGTGAGCCTTACTGTGGACAATTTAGTCAGAATATGGGGCTGAACCTATGAGTCATCAAAGATGGAAAGGGCAATGTGAGTTGCTCGTGACATGCTGGACTCTATCGTGTGCCTGTAATTTTCTACAATCTAAGGCTTTCTAGGAGAAGGTATAACCTGCCCCCAGAAGCATTTCCATTTTTGTCTCTTTCTTGTTCTGATCTCTGGGCTCTTTGAGTCCACTCAGAGGAGCATTCCAAGTTTCTAACCGATGGACCGAAATGCTTCCAGTCTTTTGGAAGTTACCAGAGATGCTCCAAGCCAGCGGTGTATTCCATCACTGCTTCCAGCCTGACACAAGAACTCTGCAGTGATTGTATGTGTTTGATTTCCTTACCCATTTTAAGTCTCTTTTAGTATAAAAAAAAATCCTTTAGATATTAACGGAGTAGCAACAGCATTATTGGGTAAGATCTGAGTTATATAGTGACCTGGGCATGTGGGAAGGGGAAAAGAAGGGAGCCAAAAGCCACTTTGAACGGTGTCGGGCTGCCCTGGGGTCTGGGCAGGGTAGGCCGCAGGCCAGATCAAATGGCTTGGCAGGCCGGATCCGGCCCATGGGCCGGATCTTGCTCACCCCTGCTACACACGGTCAACCAAACAAGCTTAGCACATGGACCTCCACACAAACAAGCTTAGCACACAGTATCACACAGGAAGTTCACCCCAAACACCAACACACACACTACAGACCACCACTTCCCACAAGGGTCATGTAATCGCTTCTCCTTCACCCGGAGATCTCCCGCGCCAAACTCCCTTGTTAGCTGCTCCTGTTCTCTAACTCCCAAACTGGAAACTTAAAAGTAAACTTGAAAGGTGAATAAAAATATCTCACCTTCTTCAGCTGCACTTTCCTCCATCACTGGGGGCGCAGAGGGAGAGGAAGAGACACTGTTTTTGTGTATGTATCTCAATCATGTATTAACTTAATGGGAGGAAGAACAATAGCTACAAAACAAGAGGTTACTATTTGTTGAAAACGGAGCATGAAAGGGATTTGTACTGTGATGGAGATTAGAAGGGACAACCAATATGAATTAGCAAATGAACTGCAAATGTGGTACATGCAAGTGTGACTTTAATGTAACGCCAGAGATTTTAGTGAACAAAGAAACAGATATTCTCTGAAGTAATATTACAGCCGCTTCTCACCACAGAGCAGTGTTCCATTTTTAATGTCTGACAAGGCCCAAAATTACATGGAAAATGGGTAATACTGACCCGCCCCACTCACTTTCTTCCAGCAGATTTCATTGCACTAGATTGTAGCTTTTGTTCATGCAATTAATTGGTGTTCGGCACTTGTAGGCAAGAGGCACCTTACATAGATGCATCCATCACATTTTTTTAGATGCTTGATATGGGAGTGTGAAAAATTGGGATTTTTTTTTCTTTTCAGGGTCAGTATATTGTTGTATATACAAGACAAACCCCCTAAAATCAAGATGTCTGATCACCTTAATACTAGATGGTCAGGGGAGCCAACAACCTGTGTGGGCCCCTGGGCAAGATGGGGGAGGCTCCATGCTCCTGAAAGGGATGGGGCCTGGCTGCAGGCAGAAGGGACAGGACCCAAAGTGGCCACACTTATTGCTTTAGCGGCAATTTAAAGGGTCCACGGCAGTTGCCGTGGTAGCAGCCACAGCAACTGGGAGCACCAGGCCCCTTTGAATCACTGGGGGCCACTGGCCCATTGCCGCTCCCTGTTGGTGTGCCAGTAGATAGTTCAACCTTCCTGAAGGGAGGTTCCAAAGAGGATGGAGAGAGGCTGTTCTCAGTAGTGACGGATGGCAGAACAAGGAGCAATGGTCTCAAGTTACAGTGGGGGAGGTCTAGGTTGGATATTAGGAAAAACTATTTCCCTAGGAGGGTGGTGAAGCACTGGGATGGGTTACCTAGGGAGGTGGTAGAATCTCCATCCCTAGAGGTTTTTAAGTCTCGGCTTGACAAAGCCCTGGCTGGGTTGATTTAATTGGGATTGGTCCTGCCTTGGGCAGGGGGCTGGACTTGATGACCTTCTGAGGTCTCTTCCAGCTCTGTGATTCTATAGTTCAGCTGTGGCTAACCCAAGGCTCGTGAGCTGCATGCAACTCTTCCCCCTCCCCAGGTGCGGCTCGCGAAGCCCCTGCCCCGTGGCTCGAAAGCCACCCCTGCGCCCTCAGAAACAGCCTTCTTCTCCCGGCTCCCTGAGCTGACCTGGGCAGGGGAGCCATCCGGCGCGGCCATGAAAGCTGAAGTAGTAAAGATGGCAGCAGGTGGTGGGAGCCTGCTGTGGCCAAAGAGCCTCAAAACGCATTTAAATGTGTTTTCTTAAAGGGGCAGAGTCTTTTTTTTTTTTAGGTTTTTTTTTTGCTCAACCAAACGCGACCGGGGGCTCCCTTTAAAGGGGAAAAGGGGCGGTCCTTTTTTTTTTTTTCCTCGACAACTGTGCCCTAGCTCTTCGTTCTCGATCCACTGCTATCTTGGGGTATGTCTACACTTGCACCCTAGTTCAAACTATGAGGAGTAACGTTAGTTTGAACCAAGGGGGTTGGTTCAAACTAACGCGTCCCGGAGCACACGTCCTGGTTCGAATCAGCTGTGATTTGAACTAGCGTGCCGGCGAGATCATGCTAATGAAATCCCTGCTTCATTAGCAATTTCGAATGCCTGCATTTGCATCCCTAGTTCGAACTGGGGTGCAAGTGTAGACATACCCTCGGCTCTTTGCCCAGAATGGATTGCCCATCCCTGCTATAGTTCAACAAATTAGTAGGGGGAGCAGAGCCTTTCATTCCCAGATTCCTGGTTTCAACTTAGCCTGGATTAGTAAAGACTAACTGTTATTCTATTTCTCTCACCCATATTCTCTCTCCGTTTCTTCCCTCAGCAACCAGCACAAAGTTACTAGATTAATCTTAGCAGTGCTCTTCATGGACAGGGGCTAGCATCACACAATTAAAATCCAAGCCCTTCCATCCCATCCCAGCAGGCATCTTCGTTACTACCCTTTGGAACCTCATTCATATGAAGAGTGACCCTCCAGGCTGTGCCGAAGCTTGCACGGAGCTTTACGGCTGCTTGTGCTACATCTTTCACAGGAGCACCACAAACGCACACATTCCATTATTTTGTAATGGCAACACAACACAACATAATCATTGTTTTGCAAGTTTTTCCAGTTACAGACTAACTCGGCTACCCCTCTGAGGCTGTTCCCTAAAGGCAGGCCTACCCTACTATTTAATTCCGTCTAATTTATGTTCCTGTGGGCTGTGAAAAAGACATTGTCCTGAGGGATGCAAGTTACAACGACCTAAGTGCTGCCTACAAAGGTGTGCATGTTAGTGGGAGATGCTCTTCCACTGATGTAGCTTCCATCGCTGTTCTAGTCATTCTCTCTGGGGCACTGTCGGAAGACAGGATGCTGGGCTAGACAGACCTTTGGTCTGACCCATTATGGCCATTCTTATGCTATATTCTCTCGCTGAGGAGAAGTAATCCGATGTAGCGCTTCTAGTGTAGACCTGCCTTATGTACCATCTGCCGTTTCTCCTGATAACGGTGGATAATTTATTATCAGTATCAACTTCCCACCCACCCCCCAACCTCTTCACTCGAATAAAAACTCATTTGAAGGTCACTTCCCACAGGCTTGCAGTAAGTTTTCATGGTGTGAACAGCATGTGCTCAAGACACCTCTCTTCCCCTTCTTTTGATCCCAGGACCCACCGCTTACTCAGTGGCCATCAAACTGTATCCTTGTGTTTTAGCACCTCACAAGGAAATTAATATTAAAAGAACATTTATTGTCGTTGTAACTGTGTTCATGCAATTTAGCTGATACAGCCCCCCCAACATCAGCCAATAGCATGCCTGATTCCTCTTGCTTTTCAATAATCCAGAACCAGCATGTTCTCACAGTTCTCAAAACAAGCCAGCCTCTCTCTCCAGAGGGCTCTGGCACTTACACAAGGAGGCCATAACACCTCACAGAGAGACAAGGTAGGTGAGGGAATACCTTTTATTGGACCAACTTCTGATGGTGACAGAGACACATTTTTGAGATTTGCAGAGCTCTTCTTCAGATCTAGGAAAGGCTCTTGGGAAAAATTGTGTGTGGTGGGGGCACAGCTCTGTGCTCTCAGAAGGGGTGGGGCCTCAGGTGGGAGGGGCGGGGCCTTGGGTGGAAGGGGCAGGGCCAGAGCTAGGGCCAGCCACCCCTCAGAGTTGCATGGAGCATGCAGTGTGGTGCTCTGGTGGTGATTTAAAGGCTCCAGGACGCCTGACGCCTCAGCCCTTTTGAATTGCTGGGCCCTGGGGCAATTGGTGCTTTGCCCTGACCCATCATCAGTAAGCCGGAGGAAAGGTAAGCAGAGTGTCACAGCTAAATCCATGGTGGAACAAAGGTTAACACACATCATAAGACTCTGTTAACAGAGTTACCGCTCATCATAGGACACTGTTCAGGTGAAAAGACCTGTTAATATATCTGCAGGAAAAGAAAAGAAAAGAAAAAAAAAGAAAGAAGAAGGAGTTACTGTAATATAGATTACTATAACAGACCATGATTTTTAGTGTCTAGTGAAGTTATTAATTTAAGTTTCCAGGCTCATGTATTGAAGGTGTTGGGCAGATTTTCTTCGAGGACGAGGCCTGGAAGGTCCGATATGGAGTGATCTCTTTGCCCAGGTGATAGGGTGTTTTTCTTTGGTCATTTGAGAGTGTAGCAATTATCAGGAATCACCCAGCTAATGGTTATTGGGACATTTCATGCACTGGACAGGCCTGGGGAGAACTTATGGATGTTGCAAGGTGTGTTGTGGGGGATTAGTCATCACAGCAGTGGAGATAGACCCCCAGGTTTCGCATCTGTGATGGCAGGGGCTGGGGCCACTTTGAGCTGATGGGCCCTGGTCTGTGGACAGCTTGCTTCTGATGAGTTTGGTGAGGTGTCTGGGTGGGTGTTGTCAGCTAGAAGAAGAGGTTCAGGAAAGGTTTTGCTCAGGAGAGAGCCCTCCTTGTATATTTGGGTTTTTACCATCTCATCTGGCATTATGAAATGCTCTCTGTGTTAGGATGAACATTATTTTTTGTTTAAAAATAGACAGCTCCCCAAGATTTTGCCTCACCCTTCTTCTGCTGTAGTAATGTGACCTTCATTAACAAGCATGAGATGGTGATGCCACAGAGCAGCTATGTTCAAGACATCCAATTAAAGAGAAAGACATTAAAAAAAACCCCTCCTTTAACTGTACAACAAAAGCAACACCTGCACTGCAAAATGTGCTTGCTACGGTGCTGTTACAGCAGAGAAGACGGGATGGGAACAACTGCTGTCATGAGAAGGCAGCAGCATTACACTGGTGACTTGATCACACACACAGATGTATTCTCATCTCAATCCAATGCTAACCTGCCTGTCTCTCTCTAAAGAAAGAGCTAATCATTAAGGCTACATCAACACTGGCTGGTTATTTGGAAGTAAGTTATTTCGAAATAATAACTCTCAAATAATAAGCTTATTCCTCCCCTCAAGCAGGAGTTGTTATTTCACAATAACCAGCCCCTTAGGGCTTGGTCGTGTGGATGCTCCACTTGTTCTTTTGAAATAAGGGGAGTTATTTCGAAATAACTCCCCAGGGTAGACCTGCCCTATGTGCTAGTTATAAGAAAAAGAAGGGGGAAGGAAAAGAGATTCACAGGCAACAGAGGAGAATGACAGACAGAATCCAGCCTGCTTTGATTGCTATGAAGTAGCAATGCAAAAATGTGCTCTAGAACCACATTGGCTAAAAATATTAGGCATAGAAATATTAGGCATAGAAAAACTGTCCCAATATTTATAGGACATTCCTGATATTTGCAGCTTGGTTTTATGTAGGCACCTATTTCCCTCTACCCCATGTCCTGATTTTTCATACTTGCTACCTGCTCACCCTAGTGGAAGGGAAAATACAGGAATGCTACACAGAGTGGAGCCAGGAGCAGGCCCGCCGATGGAGGGAGGCAACGGGAGCAACGGGAGCAACTGGCCTGGGGCCCTGCAATTCAATGGGGCAGCCACCCCCAGGCTCTTTAAATTGCCACCACAGCCCCACAGCATGCTTTGGACAGTGTTCAGAGGGGTGGCGCAGCCCAGATGGTGCTGCTGAGGGTTGGCTGTTCTGGCCCTGCCCCTTCTGCTCGAAGGCCCCGCCCCTTCTGGAAGCATGGAGTCGGGCCCAGCGAGTCTGTCAGAGTATAAGTTTATACAGGTGCTCTTTCCCTGAGCGGCAAAGATCTAATTTTTATGAGGGTTTGGGAGATGTATTTGCTCATTGGCCCTGACTCTGCAAAGCTCCCAGACACCTGCTTGACTCCATTCATGGGCCTGGTCCCATGGAGGTCAACAGGTGCTTACGAACTGGCACCTATTTAAGTGCTTTGCCAGATCAAGGTTGTGGTAAAGTTTTCCTTAGCTCCCTAGGAAGAGATGTGAGTACGTACCCAGTGTCATTTCAGTAGAATTGGCACTTAGATGAAAAAAGAAAGTTAAAAGGCCCTGACGCATGGTTGGGAAAATCATTTTGAATGTGCATCCGTGTCAATCAATGCAACGCTGTCTTCTTTCTGAGGCAAAGGGACGCGCTAACTCTGATAAGAGAAGACACTCAACCCAGAATCTCACTTGAAAACAAACATGCCTGCTCCAGCCTCCCAAACTACGCAGACCACAGTATGAATCGTTGGAAGGACACACTGAGCCACTAGACCATGCAAGCTTGTTACCCAGGTTCACCGCTTGCTTTCCTTGTGGGCATCAGCATTTTGTACATCACGGCGCTTCCAATCTTTTCCTGAACGGTTGTACAGAAATGGCCCAAAGCACAGGTTGGACCTCCTTGGTGCAGCACCCTTGGGACCTGACCCGTCCAGGATGAGGGATTTTGCCAGGCCAGAGAAGGTCATTTCTGGCTTCCCCCTGTCACCGACCTCCCAGCCATGGCCCCGCTCCTGCCAGCCCCTCCACATGCAGGGCTCCTGGCCCCATGCTGGCAGCCCCGCCGCCAGCACACACAGCCCCACTTGCTGGGGTCCAGCTGCACCGCCAGATGACAGCTCCACTTGGGCTTCAGTTTTGTCTGGCAACCCCTGCTGCCTTCAGGCCTCACCGGGCAGATTTGCCAGGAAAAGCCCCACTCCCGGATTCCTAGCCCCACCACCAGGCAACCCCGTGGTCAGGCTCCCAGCTCCGTGGAGCAGCTGTGCTGCCTCCTCGTCCAACCAGGCAGCTGAGCTGCTTGGCAGTAGAGAGGCTGCCGGGCCCCACTGCCTCCTCATCTCACCGGGCTGCGCTCCAGCCCCACTGCCTCCTACCCCCTCTCCTGCTGCACCCAGTAGCAGCCCTACTGCTGGAATCCCAGTTTCACTGCCATGGGGGAATCCCGCTACTGGGTTCTAACCCCACTGTAGGGTTCCCAGCCACCAGCTCTCCACTGGGACCCTCTGGTCCTGGGACATCTGTGATCCTGCTGGACCAGGGATGTTGCTGGAACAGAGAGTCCCAGTAAAGTGAGGTTCAACCTGTAGCTGCAATCCAATTTTGCATGCCCAAATAACACTGGGATTTCTAGCCTCATTTCTGAAGTGGCAGCCATAACGAAATTGTTCCTTTAAAGGAATCAAGTCCTCCTTTGCTCAAGCAGAGTTCATGCTCCTCAGATGCCTTTTTGGGAAGAAGGGGGAAAAAAAAAAAGAACAAAAAGAAAACCACACATGCTGGTTAAGATTTTAATGAATGAATGATCCCAATGCCCTAAACGTAGGATTAGTTCATTTGCAAGGAGTAAAGCATGCAATTTTCTCAGTAGCGAACGTAGCTGCAAGAATCGGAATCCAAGAGGTTGATCAGTTCTTTCATAGGATGAGACAGGCCTCAGAAACGATTTTCTGTTTAAGTAGATAAGATCAAACATGTTTGTCATTTTAGCTTTCTTTGTATTCTGTCTGATTTCAGGATCTCCCTTTAGCTATCATTTCCTTCAGGCTTGTGCTTTTATCATGTTACCAACTCTTCTTGAGCTTTCACACATCAAAATGTCTTTTACGTGCATTATTGAAGTGGGGATATTTATGAAAGGTTCTCAATAAAAAAAAAAACCTAAAAGAAGTGCATGTCTGAAAAGTTTATATATCCATTCAATTTGAGGGGGGGTGTGTGGGCCGATTCTTAATACATGTTTTCTAAATGGGAAAGTTGCAATTACTTCCAGTAGGCTTGTTTGGTTTTGTTAGCATGTGAAAACCTATTTAAAAAGTAAGAGTCAGCTCCTACTCCTCAGACTTTTCAATTTCCAGATTGAACATCTTTCGCGTGAATAGTGAACCCATATTGGTGCTACCAGCTCCACTGGTTTTCTGAGAAGCAATCTCATTCCAGGCACATCCCATTTTCCTGGCACAACCATTTTCCTTGCTTTGCTTTAAGTTATGATCGGACAAAACTGTACTGAATTTTGTGTCCTAGCTCTGACCGTTCAGGAGCAGCTCTCGATCAAACAGATAAATTCTCTCAAATATATAGTAGATAGAAACTGAGCCCACTGACTCTAACCTCCATATATTAACAACCCACAGGACCCTCAGAACAACAGAAATGGGACTACAGAAAAAATTATTTGACAAGCATCGTTCTTAATTCCCTTGCTGTGACAAGCACAATTGTTACCCAGCAATGTCCCCTGCCAAAGTTTCCTAGACATGATCACTTGCTTTTACAGTATAAAAAAATCTCCACAGCTTGGCTCACACGCATGATTTGCCTACTTATTTGGGTTTGAGCGGTAAGTTATGAGAATAATGTAATATGCATGAATGTAAGGAATGAAAAATTGGAATAAGTTTTCTTAATTTGTTGCCATAGTTACAGCATTTCTAGCCATTCTAACTTGTTCATTCCCTGAAGCATACAATATTACCCTATTTTTCAGTTTGATCATTGATGTTCCTTAAATACATTTTCATAAAATAACACAAAGTGTTACATTTAAAGTGTTGCCATAAATCAGATCCAAAGGGAACCTTTTCCCAAGGTAATTGCAGAAGGGTTTCAACCACCGGGGGAAAGAGAGCCTGCTAAATGAAACTGCGCTTTATTTTCATGCTGCCTAAAGAAAACATAAGCATCCAAGCACTATCCAAGGCATTGCTCCCAGAACAAACCGAATGACAGGGCTGCGACATAAGTCAGACCTGCTGGAAAACCCCTGGTTGATAGACAGGGGATTGTGAACCAGCACACTTCCTGCATTATCCCAGCCTGAGAAAGGCAATGGCTCAAGGCCTGAGGCTGGAAGCAAGCCCACTCAAAGACCCCAGGAGGGGCCAGAAGTGTAGTTAACCAGGGAAATGTGAAACCGTCCTATGACAAAGTGAGAATTTGCTGTAATATTGTATGGTTCCCGCGTGCCTCAGTTTCCTTCTGTACTTTTCATTGCTAGTCAATGGGTTTAAATAAAATGTCGAAGGCTTCTCTGGGGACAAAGTACGAGACATGGGATGGGGGTCATTTAACCGTGGAACGAATGAGTCCTCAAGGGACTGGTTGATGTTAACCTTATATCAATGCCCAGAATGCTCACCCCTGGGACCCAACCCCCGAGAGGAAGGATATTTTCCACCAGTGAACCAAAAGCCATGGGGGACCTGGCCCAGGCTGCAAGATATGTATGTGGGAGAGGGCCTATGTTACAAGTTTGTACTAGGCCAAAACATTTTTGCTTTGGTCCTGCAGGGTGCATAGAGCATGTGGAGGTGTGGCCCGTGTATACTATTTCAAATACTGTTTCCTTTTATTAGTTATTTTAAAAAAAATCATGTTTCAACTTGTGCCTGGCCAAGCAAGTAACCGGATGCCCACGCATGATTCTGCTGAAAAACAGCTAGAAGAATATATAGACAAAGAGACCATGATGTGTGTGTGTGTGTGTGTGTGTGTGTGTGTGTGTGTGTGTTTGTGTCTGCTTTTTAGGAACGCTGGAGACTGCTCAGCAGTGCAATCCACCAGGGGCACCTTCCCCTAGGCTCCGCTCCCTTCACTGACTCTTGTCGAACGCCTGGTCAAATTCAAGGCTCTCGTTCTCCGCTTCAAACCTTCACGAGCCTGATCTAAGTTACCTGCGGGCTTGTTCTTACCCCCCTGTGACATGTCCCGGCAACATGTCCACCTGATCCGCCTCGAGGAATAAAAGCTTGCATATACAGTGTAATGCAGTCTAGAGGGAAGGTGGCCAGCTGTACTAATATGGGCACCGGCGTAGCGTGAGACAATTGGTACAAACTAGGCCTTGTGAGGTATCATTGGAAAAGTTGTTGTCTGCTAAGTATTACTACCCTCTTTTAAATGGTACAGGGCCGTCAATAGGAATGGTGGGGGGAAGAAGGGGCAGCTTCCCTGGGGCCTGATGGTTTACAAAGCGGCTGCTACTATGACAGTGGCCGGAGACTCGGAGGCCCTTTTAATTGCGGCTGGACTCCTGGGCGATGTGGGTGGAAAGACTGGCTGGGGGGAGCCATTGGTCACCCCCACCCATTGCCCAGGGGCTGGCCATTCTGTTGGCAGCCCTGTGTGAGTATTATCACAGCATGCAAAATGAACGAAGCTTGCTGTGCGTTCAGAGCTCAGACATGTTGTGGGCTTGAGAAATGCCCACAGGTTAGCCCTTCGGGGATAGCAAAAAAACCGTAAATAATGGTGTCTGCAAGTCACCCCCAAAGACATCTCCCGCAGCAGGAAGGCAAAGCTGCAGGCTAAAATTTGCAGTTCAGACGAAGGAGGTATGGGAGAGCATCTACCGTATGAAGCTGCCTATTGTGTAACACAGCCAGGATATCTCCACCAAGCACATCTACTATATATTTGAGAGTTTGTCTGTCTGTGCATGAGTCTGTCTGGGTATCTGTATGTTTATTCAATAACTCCTAAAAGGCAAGAGCCAGGACCACCAAATTTGTTATGGAGCTTCCTTTACCATAACTAAGGTAAGGGTTTGGTGTGCCAGGAAAGCCAGAGAATCAGCAGGCAGGTGAAAGGGGATTGGAGGCACAGCACTCCCGGTCTGGACTGCCCACCCCTGAGCCTCCTCCTCCCTCCCCCAGGGGTAGCAGTCAGGATTCATTGGCGTGGTGTCCCGACAGATTTCCGGGTCTGTCAACGATGATAACCAGTCGGTTGTGTGCATTTCTGCGTTTGCTCCCCTGTTTGCTCGGTTGACTAAGTGCAATTAGTCAGCACAGCAGATTCTGAGAGATCCCCCCCAAAACCACAAAATAAGATAAGTATCAAAGGCATCCGGCCAGGTTTATTGTGAAACGAAGTAAAATAATAGTTGTCAGTAGACTCTTCCAAACCACTACACGTGTTACCCCATAACAATGGACTGACTCTGTGATATGGGGTGATATGAGACTCCATCACTGCCCTCTAGGCCAGACACAGACAACTCTTTGGCTTACACTTTTAGACATGGGTACAAACAAGTTACACACCACTCCTGATATATCAGGTTGCCACCCTCCGACATTACCTAGATCCACCCAATACCGTGTACGTAGGGGTTCGATCACTATCTATCACGTTTAGACCCGGTCCTGACCCTAGGTTGGTATGCCTGTTCTTTGCGGGAAGGAGGTTAGCAGCAAGATGTTTCTTAACGAGGGGTTCTGTTGTGGGCCCTCTGGGATGTGCTTATAGCCTGTGCCTGGTACATCTTAGATGTGATTGTTTTTGTATCAGCCCTGTTCTTGCCAACTTCTGTGAGCCGGGTATGCCTCATTGACAACGGGGAGCTTGTCCTGCCTTGAAGAATGACGTGTCAAAAACTATTCTGTCTGGATCACGGCAATCCATGCCCATCATGGAGTAGAAGTTTGAATACAGGGCAGTCAAGACATAGCATCTCAGCAATGAATTTTGCCCCTTCCCCAGTGCTCTTTATAGTTAGCAGGAGCCTTTCCATCAAGTTCAATGGGCATTGGAGCAAAGTATTTATCTCTGAGACATGCAATAGGCTGTATATGCAGAGGACCACGTAGGGCTTCATTTGGGAAGTGCAGCTGAAGCTGTAAATCCTAGTTTTTCTGCTCAGAACCTTTCTAGTAATTTTTCACTATTAGCTTAGGGCTCATTGGATTATTTTCTCTGGGGATCTTTTATACCTCCTTTCAGTCTTTTCTTGATACTTAATAGTGTGCTAGGCTAAACTGTTTCTGTGGGATGACATTATTAACTGACCATGAATCTTCTTCTGTCTATAGAGTAATAGAATGGCATATTTGGGGAGATATTCACTGCAGCTGAGTCAGGTAGAGTGAGATCTATTACCTTGGTTCCCCCCATGCCTTATTCAATATTCTGGGATATGTGTGTGTGTTTCTCTCTCTGCTTCCCCTTTTTTTTGTAGGGGAAGGCTAAAGAAGTTTCAAAATGAACAAAAACAAGACTTTCAAATACTCAATATGGTCATATTATAGAAATGTGTTTTCGTCAGCCCTAGGAGCCTGAAACCTGAAAGTGTCCAGTGGATTTCATAGAGAAAGTATTAAACAAAAAGAGAGCTAGTTCAATATATAGTTCTGGGCTGATTTCTCCCCATAGCCTGGTTAGTGGGGGCCTTTAGTGCATTATAATCTGGGCTTAACTCAATTTTCATTCTCCATTTTCAGTTATTTTAAGACTTCTTATGAAAGGTCATACATCAGTGAAAATGAAAAAAAGGGGGGGAGCACAAGTAATTTGTAATAACTAAAGATAAAATTGTTACATTGCAAAGGGATTGTGTGACATCCACCACACCATAAGGTATTAGTTCCTTAAATAAAGCTCAACTTGAATACAACATATTGAATGCAGAGGAAGATGAAATGCTAATAACCAGATCAAAAGAGGATATATGAGCAGGGAGATGAGGCTGGGAAATTGCTTGCCAGACGGAACAAAGAGAAGGACAGGAGTAAAGTTATTAGCTCACTTAAATAGAAAGATGACTTGATGAAAAGCTACACAAGCAAAAATAAATCAAGTATTTAGAACATTTGAAAAAAAGTATATAGACATAAATCTATAAGTAATGATTTAATTGATGCCTTCTGAGCCAATGCATTTCTGATTAATAAAAGAATATTACAACAGGCTCTCACCATGAAGCAAACTGAACAATATTTAGCCACTATTTGGTATTTTCTATCAGGGTTTCACAATGCTTTGCAGACAGCTAATTATCAGCATCAATGCAGTTGATGGGGGTAGGAAGCAGAGAAGGTGTGTGACTCTGACTGGCTGTATTTTGGGTCTAATCTACCAGATGGTGAACAGGAAGTTGTCCTTCCGACTCTCATTCCCTCATTGTCCACCCGCTAAGCAGGGAACCTTACCTTCACCGACCACGACAAAACCTTGGGAGAGAGAGCGGTTCGAGTCCGGTGGGCTACAGTCGAAAGTTTCCACAAAACGCGTATGGAACCTTTTCTTAGATGCCATTTTGTTAACGTTCAGCTCCTTTAGGGATGGACCCAGAGACACTGAACAGACAATGGGGCACTTACTAGCTGATCGGCTATGCTAACTAAATCTTGATGGAAAAGGATATCTAAAAGGGTGTCATAAGGAGGAGGGAGAAAACTTGTTCATCTTGGCCTCTGAGGATAGAACAAGAAGCAATGGGCTTAAACTGCAGCAAGGGAGGTTCAGGTTGGACATTAGGAAAAAGTTCCTAACTGTCAGGATAGTCAGACACTGGAATAAATTGCCCAGGGAGGTTGTGGAATCCCCATCTCTGGAGATATTTAAGAGTAGGTTAGATAAATGTCTATCAGGGATGGTCTAGACAGTATTTGGTCCTGCCATAAGGGCAGGGGACTGGACTCGATGACTTCTCGAGGTCCCTTCCAGTCCTAGTATTTTATGATTCTATGAAAAGAGAATCCTCATAATCCAACCAGACTAATTAACATACAAAGAGAATAAAAGATCAACTTTTTGAATGTTAGGAGCAGCATTTGCTGTGGCTGATTCAGCGAAGCAAGCAGGACTGTGTGTTGGGGTGGGGGAAAGAGGGGCGGTTTATGAAGTAAGCTGTTCCCTACCACACGAAGAAAGCCAAATTAGCCAAGATACTAGAACTGTTCTTTTTCCGGGAATCAGGGAATAGGTGTGTCAGATGGGGCCAAACAGAGAGGGGACCAAGAGGGCCATTTGGATTAGCGAACACGAGCGGCTAACAGGGATTTTTATGAGGGAGTTCTCCACATGAAGGAGGAGCAATCACAGGACCTTTGGGGGTAAGTGGCTATCTGTAGTGTGTGTTTGTATTTGGGAGTTACTTGCAGGTTGCCTGAAATATACTGTGTGCTGAGCTTGTGTTTTTCTGTTTGCTTGGAGATCCGTGGTGCTGACTGGTTTGTTTGAAGGCCAGCAGTTGGAAGCTGTGAGCATCCTAACGAGGATTTGAAATCTAGAAGCCTCTGTTCGTTGGTCAAGCCTTAACCAGGGGGCGTGGCTATCAGAATGGCCAGAGCTACATAAAGCCTGCTAGTAAGCAACCAGGGAGCTTAGTGAACAGGAGCAGCTAATGGGGAGTTTCATGAGGGAATTTAGAGGGGGAGTTGGAAGGGGGCTAGATACACTTGGCATTCTTTAAAACATTTAAAGAAAACTAGAACCAAAGCTAGCTCATTTTAAATAATAACCCCATCAATAATCTAATTCTCTGTAGGAGACAATGCAGGCAGAAGCTCAGCAGCTGAGTGGGGGAAGGTGGCATATGTGTGCATTTGATGCAAGGAGCTCCTGGCCCTCAGAGACTGCATAGGGGCTTTGTAGGCCAGAGTGGCTTTGCAGGCCAGAGTGGCTGAATTGGAGGAGTACAGAATCTTTCAAAAAAGGGTTGGTTTTTTTTTTAAAGAACTGCGTCTAGACAGCAGTTTCACTTTTGAAATACCCTTTTTCGAAAGAACACTATGACGCGATTATGCGAATGAAGCGCTGGATATTTAAATCCCCTGTTCATCTGCAATTTCAATCTACCTAATTTACATCCCTCTTTCAAAAGAGGGATGTAGTTTAGATGTGCCCTCAGTGTGCAGCGGCAGTCAAAAAAGCAACTACAATGTTAGGAATCATTAAAAAAGGGATAGAAAATAAGACAGAGAACATCTTATTGCCTCTACATAAAACCATGGTACGCCCACATCTTGAATACTGCATACAGATGTGATCACCTCATCTCAAAAAAGATACATTGGCAATGGAAAAGGTTCAGAAAAGAGCAACAAAAAAGATTAGGGGTTTGGAACAGATCCGTTATGAAGAGAGATTAAAAAACCTGGACTTTTCATCTTAGAAAAGAAGAGACTAAAGGAGGAATATGATAGAGATCTATAAAATCATGACTGGTGTGGAAAAAGTGAATAAGGAAATGTTATTTACTTGTTCCCATAACATAAGAACTAGGGGTCACCAAATGAAATTAATAGGCAGCAGGTTTAAAACAAACAAAAGGAAGTTTTTCTTCACTCAGAGCACAGTCAATGTGTGGAACTCCTTGCCAGAGGAGACTGTGAAGACCAGGACGACAAAAAACAAGGAGTACAGGATCTGCCGAAAAAACTCCCCGCTGTTGGCAGAGCTGCGGCTAGGCTTTACTTTCATTTTCGGAATGGCGCTTGATCGGCACAGCGCCCGAACGTGAGTATGCAAATGAAGCCCGGGATATTTAAATCCCGGGCTTCATTTGCACTTTTGAAGTGCTTGATTTGCATCCCTCTGTCGGAGAGGGATGCAGTCTGGAGGTAGCCCCTCTGGGGCACCTGGCATTGGCCACTATCGGCAGATAGGATACTGAGCTAGATGGACATTTGTTCTGACCCAGTATGGCTGTTCTTATGTTCTTATGGCCTGGAACTCAAGTTCGAAAGGAGCCTCACATTTAGACGTATGTTAATATTTTGGCATTTGGTAAGTTTCACCACTTGCTTTTATGTGAATCCCTATTGGACCGAAGTGTGACCCACTCTCTCAGCTTAGAGCTGCACATTTAAGCAAATAAGAGATGTGAAAAAGGCTCCCAATGCCTCTGTGAGGCAGGGCAGTGCTATTATCCCCACTTGACAGAAGGAGAACTGAAGCACAGAGAGGCTAAGTGACTTGGACAAGCTCTCAGAGGAAGGTGGTAGCTGAACAGGAAGTTAAACTCAGGTCCATAAAGTCCTGGGCAAAATCCCCCTACATCGGGGTGGACAAAAGAGCCTCTATGGGCCGGATCCGGCCCGCCAAGTGGGTTGATCTGGCACATGGAGGCCCTGCTGCTCCCCCGCCCCCAGGCCAAGAAGTGCCATGTGCTCCTGGCAGGGCAGGAGGAGACTTTGTGTGCTCCTCCGCCCCAAGCCCTAATTGGCCTGGGAGTAAAAGGGGGAGTATGCAAAGTCTCCTCCCACCACCAAGGGCATGGGCGCGTAGGGAAAACTTCTCGGGGGGGGGGCAAACACTTCACATGCTCCGCCACCCCAGACCAATCATGGTCTGTAGGAGGGGAAGCAGGGAAGTATCCTGGCCCCGCCCCTTCTGGTGCCACCCAGGGCCACTTCAAAAATTTCTGAAGTGGCTCCTGGCAAAAAATTATTGCCCACCCCTGCTCTACATGATCAATCTCAATTTGAAAGGCTGGAAAACAGGAAATCTATTGACTGTGTTAAGTAGGAGGATAGACTAGAAGATCATGATAGACCTTTTATAATCTCTGAGTAATCTATTCGCAATGACTCCCAGTCTACCCTGACATCTCTATCTATAGTAGTACGGGCTTGAAGTTAATGCGGTCAATTAAAATGTTATCTGCTTTTTGAACCATTAGGCACTATCAGGGGTTGTATGTTTTGTTTTTAGTACTCTTCTCTGTCTCCATGAGTTTTAACAGCTGATGGGCTACTTAAAAAAACGGCAAAGCCTAGGTTGTGTTGAGCTGTGCTATTTATTGTAGATGAACTTTCATAGAACTGGGTAGAAGATTTTCCCTTCCTGTAAAAATATTTCATGATTTCACAGCGGTTTTCCTATTCTCTTGTGGGATTTTTCTGAATGAGAGACAAAACACCCACATGCATGTTCATCTGTATTTTAGAATAGCCACTAACTTGGTGGTTGTATGACTCACCGAGGCTGTGGGAGAGACAGGTTTCAGTTTTGCCCCGTTTGGATCAGGGATTTAAATCCAGGTCTCCAGTGACTCCAATGTGTTTGTCTCCATCTCTCTCAGTATACCAACATGGACCCAAGAGTCCTCTCAGGATCAACCCCAGAATGTTCCTGTGAAATCTCCCAGCCCTAACAAATCAGTGTTTTCCAACAAAGAAGTGTTATGAAAATTCCCCCCGTCCCCACCGCTACTACTTATGGGGTAGGATCAGCTGTGGAAAATTAAGCACATAACTTGAGCATTTCAGTTCAGTTGCAATTCTGACATGAGCACTGACCGATGGCAGGCATGCAGAATTGCATTACATAAATCTTTTCTGGAGCGCCCTTAATGGGAGCTTTGCTAAAGCTTTGACTGTCAGACAGACTTTTCCCCAGGGTGTGTCACTCGAATCGGCCACCCATAGCTGAAAGGCATTGGTAAGATGGATCTGCACTCTATAAAGGAAAAAAAATCTTTACACAACAACTTTGCTGACAAAGTGATTGGCACAGTATTCGTAAATAAACCACTAGACCCTATCCTGTAATCTCCTTGTATATGGGCTTCTGTAGGATAAGTCATGGGAGTACGTGCCTGATCTAAAGCCAGCAGTGGACAATAACCAGCTCCCAGGTTGGATGCGGTTCACCAAGTTTAACTCCCGGCGGGCCGCTGCCACTACATTTAACTGCTCCTTCACAGGTACAGGTGCTTGCAGCTCCTGCCAGCTGTGGATTGCTGTTCCCAGCCAATGGGAACTGTGGAAAGCTGAGAACAGTGATCCACAGCCAATTGGAGATTCAGGCCTGTAGTTCTTCAGGGAGGGCTGGTCGGGATTTACTGCCGAGGTGTCCTCACAGGTCTCTGGCTCCGCTGCTGCTGATAACCAGAAGGCTGCTTGCGTGTGTGCTCAGTGATGTGTGCCGTGTCGATTTGTGCACTTAGTCTCCGCAGCAGACCCCAAGAGAACCCCCAAAGACTACAAACCAGATAAGGATCGAAGGTGCCAGGCCAGGTTTATTGCAGAGCCAAGTACAGTCCTAGTTGTTTATTGGCAAGCAAAGTACAGTCATAGCTGTCAATAGACTCTACTGAGCCACTACGCACATGTACTTGCCACAATGGAATGATTCAATCGGTGGGAGGTCACACTGCCCCCTAGGTCATTCAAAGGCTGTCCCCCCAAGACACCACCTTATATACGGGTACAACAGTCACACCTCACTGCTGACGTATCAGGTTGCCGCCCTCTGATATTGTCCAATTAGTGTTTTGAACTCTCAGCCCTATTCGTGCCACGTTCTGTGAGCTGGGCCCTGCCTCTTGCTCACAGCTTAGCTCTGCTCTATGTTAGCCATGTTTTGTCCATTGTTAGCTAGGCCGCAGGCCTCAAACCAGGCCTGTGCTGCATTGGTTTATGTTTTAGGCCCTCATCTTACTACAAGGCCCTGTACCTGTGGAGGCGCAGGTAAATAAAGCCACTGCTGGTGAACCACTGCTGTCTTATTGTCCACCGCTGAACAAAGCCCACTCACATCAAAAGCAGTCTTTCAATCGACCTCAGTGACGTTTGGATCGTCGTCTAATCACGGGTGCTTGGCTACCATGGCGACAGGCGCAGTGGAAGAATGACAAATGGACCACATGTTAGGGTTCATGATTTGAGCCATCAAACCATTTTCAGTCCGTATGCTGTGTAAAACCCTTATGCTTAGACAGTTCATACCCATAATTTCTAGGGAACAGCACAGTCCATAATTTCCTGTGAAGGCAAATGAGAGCGCTCACCTGGTTTAGAGTGGCTGTTAGGTTGTATTGATACGTGCTATGCAAGGTACAGTATATGCTATACGATGGGGCAGAGAAAAGGCAGTTCTATAGAAAGGCAGGCTTCGATCCCAGTGAAGCCATGAAGAAATGGTGCCTTATATCCTTCTGGTTTTTACCTTCATGGAAGTCTAGCCCATGAGTGAATTGGATCTTTTGCAAAATGGGAATATTTTTCTTTTAGCGCCTCTGATCTCCGACTTCGATCGTGGACAGTGATGAGCAACCTGAGTGGACTGCATTAGTGGCCCTCCTTTGGCTCAGTGGGCCGCAGGATTATCATAACCAAGACGGTCTCCTGGGACAGAGTAGTTTTGCTCACTGTGCACGTGTGTCTAGAATTTGCGGGGAGTGCCGATTAACGTAGCATAGCACCACTGTGATTGGATGCAGAGGGAGCACACAGCTCGCACTGTCAGCATTGTGTATAATCAGCTTGCACCTCACTTCACGTACCTTGGCTTCATGTGCATGTCACTTTAGTAAAACCGGTAGGAAAAAAGCGACTTGAATGGAAACGAGCAGAATCTAGCAATCTTGCAGCATGGGCAACCGTAAACAAAATGTCTTGTGGGCAACACTTAGAACCCTAATGGGTTGCATGCAGCCCATAGGCCATAAGTAGCCCACTCATTTTTTCTACGTGCTCCGACTTTGCTTCCTGGCCATCAGAGTAAGAACTGCTAATGCAAAAAACAAACCTGAAAAACCCCAGAGCTGATATATGACTTAAGTGCCTCATGTGATGTCCCTGGAATTGTTTATTATTATTTTTTTATGATCCTGACAAATACTTTGTTCACTTCCTCCCTCGCCATCCTAATGTACATGGATTGCTGGGCACAGATTCAGTTAGAGTGACTAATTACTTGTGTTGTAATGATCAACCTGCCCAATTTATCACTTCTTTGAACATTTAATTAGCCAGCAGTGCAAGACAATTAGGTTCTGAATTAGGATAAATTGAACTGCTAGTTTAGCAACTTTAAGGGTATGGAAACCACCGCCAATTACTGCTATGAAAATATTCAACAAAGCAGTAAAAGCCCGAGAATTTCAAACAGGTTAATCATCCTGATATACCAAAGACTTTGACGAACTAGCCGTGACAGTTTTATGTTTCATCCAATATAAATGTGAAGATAAGATGCCTGGAAAGAGAAGTTGCTTAACATGTCATCTTCCTGCTCCCTTGTTTAACACTTTGTCTTCCTCTTCTGTAAGGTTATGAAAGCATATGACTCCTGGTTCTGGATAGTTCCAACAGGTCCAGAGATCAGTACTAAGCAACCTAAGAGTCACAAACAGGTGGGGATAGCACATTTGAAAGATCAAGTTCTGGGCAGAACTTTGAGGAATGGCATTAGTTCAAGTCTGTAGAGGCAAATGGAGAAGCCAGGGTGTGTCTGGCACAAATGGGCTACGTCTAGACTGGCATGATTTTCCGCAAATGCTTTTAACGGAAACGTTTTTCCGTTAAAAGCATTTGCGGAAAAGAGCATCTAGATTGGCATGGATGCTTTTGCGCAAAAGCACTTTTTGCGGAAAAGCATCCGTGCCAATCTAGATGCTGTTTTGCGCAAGAAAGCCCCAATCGCCATTTTCGCCATTGGGGCTTTTTTGTGCAAAACAGTCCTCCCCGTCTACACGCAAAAATACATTTGCGCAAGAGGGCTTATCCCTGAGCGGGAGCATCATAGTATTTGCTCAAGAACACTGACAATCTTACATTAGATCGTCAGTGTTCTTGCGCAAATTCAAGCAGCCAGTGTAGACAGCTGCCAGTCTAGACGCAGCCAATGTCTCTAGGTGGTTTGACCTAGAAATAAGCTATTGTAATGATCTGGAAACAACAAAGTGTAAGCCAGAGGCACTGAGACCATTGTGAAAGAGAGAGTGAAGTCTGCTCTACAGCCCCACTTAAGCACTGGTGTCCTTTAGCTCATGCAGTAATGACTCCTGGCTTTTGCTCTGAAGGTCCCAAGTTCAATCCCACCTGTTAATGGCTACAGTCTGTTGTCCTTACAAAAGGGTAAAACTTCTAAAAGTTAAGAGACTCAGGAGCCCAAGTCTTGTTGAATTTCCATGTAATTTGGGCCTTTCAAGCCTGCATTAGTTGAAAAATGGGATTTAGGGTCCTAAATCCTTTAGGCATTTTTGAAAATCTTCCCCAAGATGTGTACACACACACAGAAAACCACTGGCAGTAGAACATTCAAGAATGCTAAACAGTCTAATGCTTATAAGGATGGACTATGGTAGATGTTTGATTTTTGTTTTCTCTAGTGACAGAGTCACAAACCCACAAAGGCAAAAGAAAAGAAAAGAAACCTCAAGAGTTGCCCATGTACACATGAAGTAAGGTACCTGCTAAGATAATAGCTATACAAATTTTACTACTAAAAAATTCAAAGTACACTTTTCATAGGTATATTTCAGTGCTAATTAATCAATTTTGAATAGCTTGCCTAAACTACTCAATATCACCACTTCATTAAAAAGACTTCAATTAAGGGAAACTAAAAAGAGAAAGTTCCCACCAGAAAGCTATCTGTATGGATTATACCAGCACTCTCAAATTAGAGACAAAATTACAGCTTTCCTGTTACCATGAGAACAGCACCATTTCTCACAAGCTGTTAAAATTTTTAACTCAAAGAGCATATCTCTTTTTAAACTTCATAATTATTTATCTAGGGTTGTATAAGCTTTGGCTGTGCACACAGTAAGTGCCATTAATGAAATGTCAAGGGAACGACTGCAGAGTGAAGGGAAATCCCACCAGCTTTTTCCACAGACGACATAATTGGATTTATTCTCCTATTGCTTTTTTAACACTGCCCTAAGGGGTGTGTGAACGCCATAGACCTAAGAAGAGAGGGTCTGTACTCCAAGGGGTTTACAGACTATGCTCCGCACTGCTGGTAATTACAACCATGGTGTAAAATTTTAGAGGCTCCCAAAACATTGTACACATCTTATGCAATGCCAGCACTAGCCACAGATTTTATTGCTGGCCCCACATGAGCAATGTTGCCAAGGAGGCAGGTTTATAATATCAGTGTACACCAGGGAGAGAGTCTAGGCAGGACAATCAATATAGTTCCCAGTTTTTTGCCCTGCGCAGTTAGCCAAAGTACAGGGTTCTGCAGATAATTCTCCTCCTCACAGGAACTGATGATAGAGTCTGGTATCAGACACAATCCTGCTTTTTGCCAAGAAGGCACAACATCTCCTTTCCTAGAACAACAGGGGATTCAAACCAGCGGAGGCAATTTCTTTGCTCTCAGAGCCAGACCTCTTCTGCAAATGTTCTATCCCTAAAGGAGTGCCTCTGGGCTTCTCTCAGGGACATGGTCACGGTTCGGGCAGCATGTGGCGCTTCCCTCTCTCTCTCCTCACTTCTTCAGTCTTCCTGCGCACTCCCTGACATACAAACCCTCACAGAACAGGAGCCAGCCACACCACTCCATCCACAGGCTTGCCGGTGCGGGGAGGGCAAAAGGGACAACTGCCCCAAAGGGGCCGGGCTTCCCCACCACAGCTGTTGCTGGGTTAGAGGAGACAGCAGGCAGAGCGCCAGGCTCATTAAATGGGTGTGGGAGTGCCACGTGGCGGGTTCTGGGAGGCTCTGAAGGTTGGCTGCCTCTAGGCCTGCCCCTTCTGTACAAGGCCCCACCTCTTCCAGGAGCACAGCGCCGCTCTCCTCCCCCTCCTTGCCCAGGCACCCGGCAAACCTGTCGGGTTCTGTGTCCACCCTCATACATTTGACTTTATTTTGGGCAGTGACCCAGGCCTGTGAGCTGTGGGGAAGCCACAATTGTTTCCACACTATGGTTACAGAGGCCACATCTAGACTGCTTCCCTCTGTTGACAGAGGGATGCAAATCAAGCACATGGAAATTGCTAATGAAGCCGGGATTTAAATATCCCGTGCCTCATTAGCATAAAAATGGCCACCACTTTTTTCGAAAAAAAGGCAGTCTAGACGCAGATCTGTAAAAAATAAAGCCTTTTTCGACAGATCCTGTAACCCTCATTTTTTGAGAAATATGGGATCTGTCAAAAAAGGCTTTATTTTCAACAGATCCATATCTAAACTGCCTTTTTTTAAAAAAAACCCTCCATTTTGAAAAAAAGCAGCAGCCATGTTTATGCTAATGAGGCGTGGGATATTTAAGTCCCGGCTTCATTAGCAATTTCGATGTGCCTAATCTACATCTCTCTGTTGACAGAGAGGTGTAGTCTAGACACACCCATAAAGGCACTGGACGAAACTATCTTAAATAAAGGTCAAATCTCTACACACGTGCATGTGCCCACACACAACCCCACCCACACATACACCCACACACAACCC
>JANRFK010000867.1:6318111-6333459 GCA_030068395.1 Apalone spinifera | reverse complement strand
GCTCCTTGGGGTGGAAGCTCTCCTGCAGGGCCTCCTGGATCCTGACAGCCCCTCGATTGTCACCCCCAGATGGCAGCCTGCAGCAAGTGCAGCCGGGCTGATGGCCGAGTGCTGTGATGTGCCGAGTGTGGGCACTCAGGGCACTCCAAGACAGGACTGCTTTGCTGTCCCTCATTGAGGTAGACAAGCAAGCGGGGAACCCTGAGAACTGTCTATCCGGGGTGGGGGTCGGATCCCTTTAAGCACAGCCCTCGGCTAGCCTGAGGCAGCAGCTCCACACTCCAAGTCCTAACCTGATGCCCTGCCGGCACTGGTTCCGGCCAGCCTTAACTTCGGTTCAGGGTCTACTCAATGTGGACATGCAATTTCAAATTAGCAAAATGCAAATTTGAATTAGTTTTTAGGTCTAGATGCACTAATTCGAATTAGCTTAGTTCGAATTAACTAATTTGAATTAAGTTTATTCGAATGAGTGCTGTGGTGTAGACATACCCTGAGCGATCGTGTTCATTGTTCGCAGCAACACTTAATGGGTCTTGTTTCTTCCTCTCCCACATTCCAGCAGCAAACCATTGTTTAAAGAAAACCTTTCTTCAGAGTCACACACAGTTTGAAGTAATTTAAAGATAGTCCCTATGTTTTAAAGTATTACAAAAATGGAAAATGAAACATTTGGTCCTATGCACATGAATCCAAAATATTGCAACCTCAATAGGAGGCAGAATTAGGGATGTGAAAGTGTAACCGTGTACTGATGAGACTGGGCTTATTGGTTAACCTTCACAGTTACACACAGGCTCCTGGTATGCTCAGGGAGTCAGCTGAAAAACTGGCGCTAGCTTCTGGGTGAGCCGCCTCCCCCACTCCCATACTACTGCCTTTCTATCAGAGGTGGGGGGGCGGGAAGGGCAGGCAGGAACCGGTATGCGCGGAGGCTTAAAAGCCGACTCCCCTGTGCACTGGCTCCCAGGAAGCCAGCTACTGCCTGCATGTAATCACTGAAATTTCAGCAGTTCCGTGGTTACTTAAACACGTTTTAACATCCCTAGGCAGAAGTGCAGTGTCCTTTAAGTTTCAGAATTGCAGAGTCCATTAAGTTCCATGTTCATCTGTTTCAGAAAAAAACCCAAAAACCCAAACCCCCATGGAGTTCTTGGCACCTTAAACACTAACAAATGTATTGGGGTATAAGCTTTCGTGGGCTGGAGCCCTCTTCCTCAGATGCATGAAGCGGAAACATCAGTTTGGCAGGGATATATACATACAAAGGAGTGTTACATTACAAAGGAGTGTGACAGCTCCTTGTTCTGACATGCTTCTGACGAAGCGGGTCTTTGCACACGAAAGCTTATGCTCCAACACTTCGGTTGGTCTATAAGGTGCCACAGGACCCCTCGCCGCTATTACTATGCAGAGGACCAGTGCTAACGAGACCTATTCAGTCAGTGTGCATACAGCCACTCCCAACAGTTGATGAGAAACTGACAATATCTAAAGGGAGGAAATCACTTTTTGTGGTGAGCTGGCGACTCCCAATCTCTATTCAGGCAATGTGCTAGTGACAAGTTTGCATATGAATTCCAGACTCAGTAGTTTCATGCTGCAGTCTGGTTTTGAAGGTTTTTTGCTTGTGTGTGGCAACTTTCAAGTCTGTCACTGAGACTATGTCTTCACTAGGGGGGTTTTCCGGGATACCGGCGATATCCCGGAAAAACTCCGCTGCGTCCAGGGAATGTATCTGCTCTTCCGCTGTTTTTTGCGGAAGAGAAGGCAGCTGAATGGTTGTCATCACTGGTCAGGACACCACACCAGGGACTTCCGACCCACAATGGTGTTTGCTACACCACCCACTTTCACTCCAGCTGGCTTCATCCCATATGTTTTACCTCACTCCACAGATACAATCAACCGGTGTCTCAGAGGGACAATTCGGAGGTTTGCTTGTACCCTGATACAGCAAGAGTTCATGGTGTGGCTTACTACATTTGCTGGGTGTATGTGGGAGTTAGGAGTATTAAAATTGCCCTGCAGGAAGATGTATTTTTACTGCATGCTGGTCATAATTAGGTTCAAATGCAGCTCTGGAAGCAAAAAAGTGCTGAGCAACTTCCTTGCTTTGGCAGTGCAAGTCTCTTTCTCTCTTGCTCACTGAGAAGGCCAGCCCTTGTGTCAGCACTGTTGACTATAGATACGCTCTCTCTTTTTTAATGTAGACTCAGTTACAGGAGAATCTGTCAGTGCAAAGTAAAACATGAACTAAACCATGCCAGGATGTTTCCTAGAGAAAAGACAGCAATTCTAATTGTGTGGAACAACCTTGCTAAACTTCCTACTAAGGATAAGAGAATAAATTAGGCAGCTCATACATAAGAGAAAGGAGAGGAGGGGGGAAAAAAGGAGCTTTACAAATTCTGCAGCGCTGCTCTCGAAATGCTGATTTACAGTCATTCCCTTCATTGCTTTTCTAATTAAACATCTCCTGAAGGATCAGACCTGCTACTGTGATCTGAGGCCTATAGCCTGACGTGTAAAGTGAGGCAAATTGCCTGACTCACTTGCAATGATAGAGCCATTTTGGAAGGAGATTGGAAATCAATACTTGTCATCCCTGCGCCGTGCTCTTTATTCAGAGTAGCAATTTGTAAGTGTAATTGGAATGAGTGTAGTTGGAGAATGCACCGTTACAGTACCAGTCACGGAGAGGGAAATGACAGATTCTAAAATACAGGCTCATTGCAATTTTATTCATATTAATGGCAAGGAAGATTATCAATAAGCACAATTTTAATTCAGCAACCTGCAGAGAGACTGAATACTGGAGTCTTGAGTTTCCTTCTTACGCAACAATCCACATTAAGGGTACAATGTAATTTCCTTGTTGACAATGCCAGGCATTAGCCATGTTGTCCGGTGTCAACCATGGCAATGCAAATGAGGAGTATAAAAAGCAATAGCTGGACCCCAGATACACCAAGTGAACAGAAGAGATTTTGCAAAAGAGCTCACACAGACCATCCAGGGTTAGTTCTGGGGTGGGCAAAATGGCCTCTGGGGGCTGGATTCAGCTCACCAAGCTGGTTGATCTGGACCACAGAGGCCTTGCCACTCCCCCGCCCCCAGGCCAATTAGGGGTTGGGGGCAGGAGGAAACGCATAAAGTTTCCTCCATCTTGCAAGGAGCATGCGGTGCTTAGAAGTGCCACGTGCTCCTGGCAGAGTGGGAGGAGACTTCGCATGCTCCCCCACCCCCAAGCCCTGATTGGCCTGGGGGTGGGAGATCATGAGAAGTCTCCTCCCATTGCCAGGAGCATGGCTGATTAGAGGGAACCTGGAGGAAGGGAGGCAAAGATGCTCCCCCACTTCCATACCAATCATGGTCTGTGGGTGGGGAAGCCTGGAAGTACCCTGGCCCCTCCCCTTCCGCTTGAGGCCCCGCCCCTTCTGGTGAGGGCCCGGGGACATTTCAAACATTTTTGAAGTTGCCCCCAGCAAAACATTATTGCCCACCCCTGGGTTAGTTAGACTTGAGGAGAATGGCAGAGCCATAGCTCAGTGTACGTAGATGCAATCAAGATGATAAAAAGTATTCAAAAGCTTCTGGTTTTTTTCAAACCAGAGTTCTCATGGGGAGTGGGCAAAGCTGCTGCTTGGGGCGGCAAGTTCCCCAGTATGTGACCCCACCCATACTCCACCTCTGACCCCGCCCCACTCTGCCCAGGCCCCGATCAATATTCCCTCCAAGTTTTTCCATCCACATGCAGAATAAATTTTATTTATTTTTGCATGTGCATATGTGCACCACCAATAGAAACACACCCTGCTGGCTGTGGTCAGTGGTGGGTGCTCTGCCAGTCAGTGGGGCAGCACCTGAATCTCTCCTGGGTGACCACCCAACTGCTCAGCTTACAGGGAACACTGAGTTTGACTCCTCCCCTCTTCCATGCTCGCCCCCTTTCAGCCAGATCCCTGAACTCAAATGTACCACATGACATTAGGAAAATAAACACAATTTCTTGCTAAAGAAAAGTGGTCTTGTTTTTTACTGCTTGCCAGAGTGTGAAGACTAGACATGAAAGAGGTACCAAATTAAAAGCACCGCATATGTGAATAAAAAATGTCAGTCACAGGTTTTTTGATATATCCTGACGTCTGTCAGAGGTTTATTTGCAAAAAACTTCATAGTAAGGGCACATCAGCTGTCCTGCTGAATAAAACATTAATATTCTGGCATATGTGATGCAGCTTTTCTCTGTTTTACATTTTAAAATCAATATTTCTAAGCTGATTTTATATTTTAAATGTATTCTAAAGCCTTCATTAAGTAATCATTTCAGATGACTACGTTATTTAACACCCTGAAACAAAGATATTATTTTAAATTAATCAGTCAGAACATTTTAGTGTGTTCATAACAAAGTTCATTGCGTTAAGAAAAAGGGAACACTAATTTATTTTGTGTGATTTTCATAACTAGACATGTTTATGAAATGTCACCATATGTTTATGGTAAATATGTTTCCAATTAGTTTAGGTATAACAAAGGATTTTATATCTTGCTGTGGTACTGATTTTGGAGAAGTGTTCTCTTAAATCTAGCTAATCAAATAGAAGTTAAGAAAGCTGGATAAATGAGTTTCCCTATCTGGAAGAAAAGGGATTGCCCCTTTAAGGGATCTCTTCAACAGGAAGAATGAACAGAAAAAGATTACAGCAGGGATGGAAAAGAAAAGGAAAACTTTGGAAGCAAGTTTTTGTACTATAGTAATTAAAATGTGCATTTTATATGAGTGGTCTTTTGAAGACTATATTTTAAAAAATAGTATGTCTGAAGACCCAAGTATTTAAGGCTAAAGGTGAATACTCAGTTTGTGCATCTATAAATCTATGCCAAGATTTTTTTAGAGATATGATTTTTATAATCTTCAGCAACACATTAATGAAATATTGAAAGCAACTTTTAAACTAAGGTCCCTTAAGGTGTGTCTACACAGCACAGTTATTTCGGAATAACAGCAATTCTGTTATTTTGAAATAACGGACGGCTTATTCCGACTTCTGTAAACCTCATTCTGCGCAGCATAACGCCTATTCCAAAATAGCTATTTCAAAATAAGGCGTGTATAGACGCTCCACTTTTGCTGTTTCAAAATAGCCCCTTACCAGGGCCAGTCTAAGTTATTCCTCCTGGGGCTCTAAATCGAGATAACACGTCTACATTAGGGAAGCCTGCCTCGGACTGATTTTGAGGCTTCCCTGCAGTGTAGACGTGCTATTTCAAAATAAGCTATTTTGGAATTAGCTATTCTGGAATAGCGTATTCCAAAATAGCTGTGCAGTGTAGACATAGCCCTAGAGACATATTATACAACTATTTTTGTTAGTAAAGTCACAAACGGACAGTATATACCTTTGGATTGGCATATGCCTGTTAAATGACTTCTTAACCACCTAAGGGCTTTTTCACAGGTTCAGTGTTATGCTAATAGGTCTGGCAAGCCAGAAGACTTCACTTTTTAAAAGCTTCAGAGGGGCAGTGGAGTTAGTCTGTACCAGGAAAGACTTAAAAAAACAACAAATAGTCTGGTAGCACTTTAAAGACTAACAAAACATGTCAATGGTATCATGAGCTTTCGTGGGCACAGCCCACTTCGTCAGATGACTAGATCCGCTCCAGAGGAAGTCTTAGCAGGCTGCAACAGCCTGCTGTAGAAGCCTGCAGGAATGATCAAAACAGGGACAGGAAGAGCCGAGAGGTTGAGCACTCAGACCTAGGGAAAGCAGTACCTCCCCTTACCTCTTATACCCATCACCCAAGAGAGTTCTCATGAATGTGAAATAGGCAGCGATAGTTTAGGTCAAATGGCTGCCAGGGATCCAACTGTAAGTGGAAACCTGCAGGGAAGTTACCCTGAGCCCTAGGAAAGGGGTAAGGGTGAGTATTTAAATTAATAGGGTTACACCATTAGTGCTAGAATCTGGATAAAAGTGTGTGTCCCTGGAGTGTGGGAGTAAAAGAATTTTTTTTTAAATGGAAGAGACCTTGAGAGGTCATTGAATCCAGTCCCCCACAGCAGGACCAAGTACCATCCCTAACAGATTTGCCCCACACCCCTAAGTGGCCCCCTCAAAGGCTGAACTCACAACCTTGGCTTTAGTAAGCCTGTGCACAAACTACTGAGCTATCTCTCCCCTACAAGCCAAGTGACTTGCCCAAGAACACACAGGAAGGCTGTGACAGAACAGGGAGCTGGATCCCAGGCTCCTAGTTTTTGGCTAGTGTCCAAAACACTGGACCGCCCTTCCCTTCTGTGGGGGTAACAAATTTTGGGGCGAATATGCGGGCAACCTAAAGTCATTTGGACCAAATTGATCTAGCCTAATCACAGAACACTAGTGGCATTTTGTCAAAAGGGGTCGCCACTTGCTTGGCAGAATGTTCCCCCAGAAGCAGGAGGAGGGAAAAGAAAGCCAGCAAAGGGACCAGAAGAGGTGGGGGGTAGCGGAAGAGCCTACCCTCCTTGCTGAATGGATAGCAGAAAGAGGTTCATGCCCATGGAGACAAGATTTTTTCCAGGGGAAGGATCCCTTGATTCTGCTTTATCAAACCAAAGGAAAAAGCTACATCATGCTCAGCAGCAGCATGAGCATTATGCCAATCTCTCCGGCGGGCTAGCATTCCAGGAAAGGAATAGGGTTAGAAATTCGATGTGACTGTTGTTAGGGACAATTTGGCTCAGTAGAAGGCATCTGCGTGTGTCAGTGCAGCTTCAGCATTACAGAACGGGACAGCCTTACAAGCAAAACCAGGAGAGCGTGAGCACCCAAAGCTGACAGTGGAAAACCAGAACGGGGAGCTAGCTACCTTGCTAATGAACCTGGGAGACGTTCAGGCAGGTGGCAGAGCAACGTGACAAGAAAACCAGGATCTGACCTAGACTGGCAGCAAATAGAGAAGCTGGAAAACATGTTGGGAGCCCACAAGGGCATAATAGCAGCAGTAAAGGGAGGTGTGAGTGTGGGTACCGGAAACACAGATACCTGGGAGGACACTTGGGATAGGAATAGTTGGATGGATCCTGGATGCCCCTCGCCCCCGATGATTCTCCTGAGGGACCCAATGCCCCTGCACAAACGGAATTACAGGATTCAAAATGAAAAGCGCAACAGCTCCATCCTGAGGCTCCAGTTATCACAAGGGGGTAACAAAACCAGAACCAAACCCAGATGGCCCACAACAACATAGGGGGAGCCTACACAGGCCCCTAACCACAGCAGTACGCAAATTGCATATCTTATTGTGGATCTATTTTGAAATAGCTTACTTTGAAATATGGCACGTCTACACTGCACCACATTTTGAAATAACACGCTACTTCGAGCCCTCCCTTAACTCTTGTGCCACGAGATTTACTGCGATGGCGAAACTGTTCACCCGTTATTTCGAAAAATATACTATAACTATCATCCTATTTACTCTTTGAAGGTGTTGCTGAAACCTTTTCACAGTCGACTGTTGGAATATATACAAAATAGGAAATAATCATAAAAAAGTTAACAACAACATAACTTTCGACCGCTAAATTGGGGCCCACCTAGCGTGGCACCCGGGGGCAACTGCCTCCCCCCCCCAGCCTCTCTCGCTACGCCACTGCCACTGTAGGAGCAATAATGGGGATAGTGGGGGAACAAATATGCCCCACTACACTAATTGACACCGGGGCATGAATCTGTGTGCTTGGAGAGCAATGGCTTCTCAGGGATGCAGTGGTAACAAAAAATTCAACCCAGCCAGTATCACATACTGGGGAGACACTGACAGCATGTATCCCGAGACCAATCCTGACCTGCTTAGGGAATCGGGAGTCATAGATACAATACTGTGTTCAGAAACAGGATCAAAGTGTTAAGGGTGGAATATTAGGAATGCCTGACCGGAGTCAGGGGAGACTAAAAGTGGATTTAGCCTTTCCTCATATAGTGATTATGGATAATTTAAGGCAGGTTTCAATATACCACATGCTGGAAGTATCAGCCACCAATATTAGCTAGATCAACCAGCAGATCTGCCTTGCCTGGCAGTCCACTTTGGCTCTAGAACAGAGTGGCCCAGTCATGCTCTCCCTCCCCTTGCTGACACAATGCACCAGGGACCGTGAGGTAAGGATGGGGGTAGTAGCAAGGTCATTTGCCAGTTGAGTTGCCCTACCGCATCAGAGATGCCTCCTTTATTGCAGGAATTTGCACTACAGAAAGCAGGCAGGTAGGGACGGTGTTATTGTTCTATCCAACTACACTTGAACCTCTTTAATCCGGCAAAACAGAGTATGCCAGATTAAAGATTTTTGTAAGGCCAGGGACTGCGGGTCTGGGGATGAGGCGCTTACCTGCCGCCCCGCTCCCTGGGGGCACACGTGGCTTTGTGCCCTCCCCTTCCCCAATGCTCCCAGGCACCATCCCTCTATGGGAGCAGCAGGAAAAAGCCTCAGCGGAAGCAGCTCTACACACTGCTGTTCCCCCAGCTTGGGGGAGAGGGAGCCGCAGGGTACAGAGCCACTGACTTCTCTGTACCCTGGCGGGTATTTTGTTGTGCATGCTCAGCATTAATTCTAGGCCCACAATGAATTTCATCTAGTTGTGCATGGACCTTGGGTTCCAAATGCTCTTTTCATGTCTCCATCTTAGGGGTGATGCCGGCTCATCTGCATAATTCCTTGGCTCAGTGTTGGCTTGACCTGGGGGATCCTTTACACGTTTGCATAAACAACGAGAAGTCCTGTGGCACCTTATAGACTTAACAGATTTATTGGCGCATAAGCGTTTGTGGGCAAAGACCCACTTCGTCAGATGCATGTCAAGTTGTTAACCTACGTTCATGTGGTGTGAGACTTTTAGCACCGACAACTTGCTTCCATCACTTATGGGCAAGACCTCCTCGTGAAACAATTCAGTCCTCTCCTCAGAAACGTGGGAAGTAACGATCAGGGAGAAAGAAACAAAAGAGGCTCTCCTTCAACGCAACAAGGACATCCAAGAGCAAAATTTAAAAAAATGTAGCAATCTTCAAATGATTTTGAAGATAAAAGTTCACCCCCATGCTTCCTTGGGGTATGGTCTATTGAAGTTCCTAAAGCAGAGCCATTTGGAGAGGGAAGCATGCCTGCTAACTTGAGGATGGGGCAAAAAGGGCAGTTGCCCCAGGGTCTGGGTTGCTAGCTGCTGCCTCTGCTACTGCGGCAGTGGTCAGAGCCCTGGGACCTTTAAATCATCATGGGAACACCACACTGCATGCTGGGAAGGAGCGCGCCACTCTCTGGGCAGCTCCCGGGGGCCGGTGTGGTGCAGTTCGGGTGGTGCTCAGAACTGGCTGCCCCAGCTCCACCCTTTCCACCTGAGGCTCTGCCCCTTCTGGGGGCAGGCGGGGGAGCCAGGTCCTCACCTCACAGACCTTGGTGAAGGGCCTGCTATTGGTGCCCGGATGGGGGAGCTGAAAACCTTAGTAAAGGAGCATGGTAGGAAGCAACCACATGCTTCTTAACTACATTGCTGTTCCCTGCCCAGCCTAAGTACAGCAGTTGGCAAGTAACATTTTCTGCAGATGGATCAGAAGCAGCACACACAGCTAAAGCTTTCTGGTGTGCAGGGGACTGGGTCTGTATTCGCCAGCAAGCTGGCCAACCAGCCAGTAGCCGGATTTCACTGGGAAAATTACTGGCCACAGTGATTGCACAAAGAGCAGGTTTTTAAATCATCCTCCGTTCCCTCCTCTTCCATCTCATCCTCTGAGTTGTAAACAAGAAGGGCCAGTCAGATGAAATCTGGGCAGAATTTTTCTAGAGCTGTCAAAGGAAACATGATTTCTTCATAGGCCAGAAGGGCCCATTGTGATCACCTAGTCTGACCTCTCACCTAACACAAGCTATAGAACAGGAGTGGACAATAATTTTTTGCCAGGGGGCCAGTTCGGAAATTTTTGAAGTGGCTCCGGGCTGCACAGAAAGGGGCGGGGCATCAAGCGGACTGGGTGTGGCCAAGACATTTTCGGGTTCCCTACCCCCAGACAATGATTGGTCTGGGGGAGAGGAAGTGCCTTTGCCCCCACCCCATGTTCCCCCAAGGTGCCCATGCCCCTGGCATGGGATGAGACCTCCCTCGCTCCCCTGCCCCAAGGCCAATTAGGGCCTAGGGGCGGGGGAGCATGCAAAGCCTCTTCCTGCCCTGCCAGGAGCACGCTGTGCTTTGAAGCGCTTCATGTTGCTTGTAGGGCTGGGGTAGAGTGGAGAAGACTTTGGGTGCTCCCCCACCCGCAGGCCCTAATTGGCCTGGGGGTTGGGGAGCAGCAGGGTCTCTGTGCGCTGGATCCAACTGCTTAGCGGACTGGATCCGGCCCGTAGAGGCACTTTTGCCCACCCCTGCTCTAGAACGTCCCCCACTTGAGCTAGAGTACATCCTTGAGGAACACATCCAATCTTGATTTAAAGACTGCTAACGATGGAGAATCCACAAGAACCCTTGGTGAATTGTTCCAACATTCATTGCTTAACATTTGCACCGTGTTTCTGGTCTGAATTTGTCTAGCTGGAACTTCCAGCCTTTATTTGCTAGACAGACCAACCTATTACCACATTCTTATGGGTCATTGATAAAAATATGAAAGGGGCAGGAACTGATCCCTTCAGGACCCTCCTAGAAACCTGCTTGGGGGTGATTCCCCTCCCCCCACTTCATAATTACATTTTGAGACCTGTCTGATCATTTTTAATGTGTGTGCCATGTTAATTTTTTAATCAGTGTCCTGTGGTACCAAGTGAAATGTCTTACGGAAGTCTAAATATTTTAAATCAGCCCTGTTACCTTTACCAACCAATCTTGTAAGCTCATCAAAAGCAGATATCAAGTTAGTCTGGCAGGATCTGTTTTCCAGAAGCCCATGCTGATTGGCATTAATTATGTTACCCTTATTTCATTTTTTTATTAATCAAGTCTCATGGAAGCAGTTCCATTATTGTTGCCAGGGATCAACATCAGGTTGACAGGCCTGTAATTAGTAGGTCATCCGGTTTACCTTTCCAAATTATTGTCACAGCATTTGCTTTCCTCCAGTCTTCAGTAACTTCCACTGCGTCCCAAGATCTCATTGAACATCCAGGCTATGTCTACACTACAAGGTTTTTGTGCGAAAATAGTCATTTTACGCAAAAAAATACAGTAAGTTGACAGGAAAGAGGGCTTTTGCTGGTAGAGTTATTCCTTTCCCCATGAGGAATAACTCCTTTTTGTTCCTCTTGCACAAAAGCCACATGTGGATGCTTCACAGGGGTTTCTTGCGCAAAAAGAGCCTATCAGAAAAAGCACAGGTGCTCTGATAGAGCTTACTTGCGCTCGAGCATCCATGCAGTGTGGACACTATCTTGCACAAAAAGCACATCGCTTTTGCGATGCCCTTTTGAGGTGTGAATGTGCTTTTGTGCAAGAAGTTTTTGCGGAAGATCTCTTGACAAAGTCCCAGAATAATAGTCCAGGAAACAACATTGCCTGGATTCAGGACCCTCTGGCACTGTTAAAATGTGGGGTTCGGCATCCAGGAGAAATTCAATTCAGCTAATTCCCTGTGCAATTTTAACTAGATGTTATTTTTAAAAGTCACTTCCTCTCTGGAGCCATTGTAGCTCTGTTGTGCACTGCTAAGTAGCTGCCAGGTTCCATGCCCAAGACATCTGCGTTTCAATGGTAGACGATATGATTTTATAGAGCTCTGTACACATAGGTGGAAAAAGTATTTACTTCGAACCCATCAGTGATGTTTGCAAAAGTGCTTGGGATCCGCACACGCTGTCTCTTTCTTCACCACCTCCACACCATATTTCTGTCTCTGAATTTTCCCAACGGCTTGAGGGCAAGATTTTTAAAAGTGATCGACTATGCAGGCCTCGCTTCAAGGGCCAATTTCAGTTACCTTAATAGGGACTTGTTATTTACGGTAGGAGCTCAGCACTTTATGAAAAATCAAACCCCTTTATGGCGTGTCTAGGTGGCAGCCCAAAACTTAAAGCGCTCAAAATCACTAGCCATTCCTGAAGCCCTTTGCCAGATATCGCACACAGATTCTCCAAGAACTTGACCGCCATTCTGCATTGAGCAACTAGGACCTTGCTTTTTGAGTAGTCCCCGTGATTGCATCGATTCAGGAACGCCTCGTATGAGTAAGAGTGGCAAAATTTGGCCTTAAATAAATAAAGCAACTTTCATTTCCACCAGTGTTGCTTATGTAAGTCCTCAGCTTGAAGATCAAACGGTAAGATGCCTTGCCTGTGGTTTGATCACCCTTCTGAAAATATTCCACACAGAGGAAGTTGCTGGTTTTAAACCCCATTGCTTTGCTGCGTGTTCTCTCTCAAAAGGGCTAGTTGTCTTACAGTTTGTCATGTACAACACAGTCATGTCACTGAACAACTTCCTGTCACAGATTCATATATGTTTAGGGTTGGAAGAGACCTCAGGAATTAAACCTCATGGAATTTAACTAAGATAAACCTCTTAGTTCGAATGAACAGTTAAACCTCATAGAACGAGGTTTAACTGTTCATTCGAACTAAGGGGTCTCTCTCAGAATCGCGCTTCTCTGCCGCGTGTCAACGCGGGCAGTTACTTCGGGCTAGTCAGTTTCCAAAATGGCGACTGGATGGGACTATGCTAATCAAGTGCGGGATATTTAAATCCCGCGCTTCATTAGCAATTTTGGTCACCCTCATTAGCCTCCCTAGTTCGAACTAGGGGGCTAGTGTAGACGTACCCTTAGACAACACTTTCTCCAGACAACTGCTTCATCCTTCTGGTCGGGTGGTCTATAGCAGACGCCCACCACAGCATCACTTTTGTTGTTCTTACCTCTAATCTTGCCCAAAGACCCTCCACAAGTTTTTCTCCAGTTTCAAACGGGAACTCTGAGCAGTCACGCTGCTCTTTTACACACATGGCAACTCTTCCACCTTTTCTCCCCTGCCTGTCCGTCCTGAACAGCTCATACCTATCCATGACTGTGCTCGACTTCTCTGAGTTGCCCCATGAGGGGGAGGGTGAAGAATGGCTTTACTTCTTCTGAGAAGCAATGTCTCTCCACTTCCATAGAGATAGGTCCATTTACTCAAGCTTTCATGCTGAGCCAGGATTTCTTTGGTAATCACACAATATGTTTACATATGTTCGTTTTGGTGTCACGATCCATGGTTGAGTTTAGAATTCCATATAGTTGAAGGCGTATGACAAATTTCTTTGATCAGAATCCAAATTTCTTGGCAAGGTATATTAAAAGACCAGGCTCAAAAGGAAATAATTGAAAACGAATAGTATTAATTAAATACAAAGACTTCAGGGGCTGTTCAAAAGTATCTAGATCAGTGTTTCTTAACCAGTGGTACGAGTACCCTTAGGGGTACTCAAGAGAAGTCAGGGGGGTATGTCCACACAACTGAAATTTGGAGAAAATTGAATTTTTGTTGTAAGTTCTACTTTAAGTTTATTTTATTATTTTTGTACTTTTTACACTCAAAAATTTCATCGCCCACCCGGCTACGATTAAGTTGTTTTAACAAATGTGTTGCAATGGTAGAAACAACATTTGTGTGTCTGAAAACTGTAGGTCCTGGGGATACTTTTAATTTTTTTTAAAGGGGTACTTTATAAAAAAAAAGTGAGAAACGCTGGTCTAGATTTTTCCTGCAGTCTGCCTGTGACTTCCTAGTACAGGTGTAATTGTACCCGTATAACAATGCTTACATAATAAACTGCACAAATGTAAGTACCTTTTTGACTGGTATAATTACATCCACACTATCCTGGCACAAAAACTACATGTAAATAAGACTTTATTGCACCCATTTACTTCCATTAGACCCGAGTATGTGCTTAAATCAGAGAATTAGTGAGTAAGTGAACAAACCAACTGAAAGTGGTGCTTAATGCTCCACAAAGTGTGCCTTGTTCATCTACCTGCAAAGTGCAGCTTGATTTTAATTGCTTGTAACAAAGCTCACTATGGAATCTGGTTTTAAATCTTTGCTGAGATTTAGGGAGACAGTGCTTTTGTGTGTGAGAAAGTAACAGGATATTTGCAAGGGCTAATGAGCAAAATTCAACAGTCATTAATTTTCCATAAGACTGCTTGGATTTCCACCGTTATTTGTAACATGAAGCTAATAATTGAGCGGACTACAAATGGGGTGGAATATTAATTCTTTTTTCCCTCTAAACTACAGTTGATTTTCCCTCCCCTTGCCATTTTCCAGTTTGCTGGCTATTGTTGCTTTGATGTTTGACTATTTTAAAAACGACTGTTTTTGCTGGAGTTATTAAAGTATTAAGACTGCATAGGCATCTTAATAAAGAGTCAAATATTCCAACTCTCTACCCATTTGAGGCTATGGTGCACCATCCTATCTAAGACTGGTATCTAAGACTGGTCACAGTTAGAGAGCTATTTTTTGAGCAGTTAATCTCACTTGTGATTCCACTACAGTCTATAACTCTTTACATGAGTAACTGATCATGAAGAAAAGCAAAGGGTTCACAACTATCGTATATCGGAATAGGGTAGCATCCCTTTCCATGGTTTGAGTAGCACAGGAGTTCCCTGAAACCAAAAGAGCATTATGTTTGTTGGTCTGGTGTGTTTGTGGATAGTCAGTAAATGTGGTTATTTGAAACCCACATGTGTCAAAATACTTTTTAATTTTGTTGTTGTCCTTTGTCCTTCACCATAATAACAATCTAGCTCAGAGACAAGCTATACATTGAACTGGGGCAGTACAACTCCTCCAAATTTACGAAAACAAGCACAAGCACACCATTTGCAAACTTTCCTGGGTTGAGACAATCTTCCTGTTACGTTTGCATGGTGCCTAGAACAACAGGGCCCTACAAAACCACACCAGACCCATGCTACTGATAAAATCGGATACTTACATGAACAATTAACATTAATCTAAATCAGTTAGAACTTCTAATGGGTTGATTAGTTTTAAAGCCAGGCAAAAATAAACAAACATGGAAACTGCTCTGCCGAGCAATCCGTAGGGTTTCATGTCAAACTGCAAAGGGTGAATTACCTTTACATTTCTAATTAGCCAGTCAACAACTGCGAGTATGGGACAGATTGCTTGGCTCCAAAATAAGACAAATCAAACAATAACATAAGAAAACAAAGGGTAAAAGAAGGCTGCCATGAAATTCATTCAGATTAGTCCATCCGTTTTTTTTAAGTGATAACCCATTTTGCTCCCTATGGCTTTGTCTACACTGCAGGGTTTTTGCGCAAGAAGTCATTTGCGGAAGAGTTCTAGAGCAAACACTTCTT
>JANRFK010000867.1:6290120-6301719 GCA_030068395.1 Apalone spinifera | reverse complement strand
GAGAGAGGGGGAAAGGGGCAGCAATCCCAGAGTGGGATTCCCTGCCAGGCAGGAGCCAATGGGGGAAGGGAAGTCCTAAGATGGGCAGCCCCAAGCCCTGGCTAGAGTCGGAGAGCCCCTAGCCCCTGCAGGAGTTGGTGGGGGAAGCAGCAACTCGGAGTCAGAGTACACACTGTGGGGGGGGAGGGGGAGGACAGTCTCATCCCAAACTGTTGAGATTGTCAAAATAGTGCCTCTCGTGTAAGAAATGCCATGCCTTTTCAGTAACGCAAATGTCAAAGTCTTTTTTGCTCAACCAAACGCGGCTGGTGCTTTTTTTTGCTCAACAACTTTTCCCCCCAGGCTCTTTGCACTATATGCACAACTATTTGGGGCCTTTGCCTGTAACGGGTTGGCCACCCCTGGTTTAGTGTCTTCTTGACAATGTCTCCTGGACCTGCAACCCCTCCCCCCCCCATCAGCTGAACTCCCTGCCTGCTTGGGCCAGCTGTGAGGCTCAAGAGTCAGTGCAGGGTCTCTGCTGTGCGGGATATGGGGAGTGGTGTGACCTAGCACCTGCCCGTGTGCCAATGAAAATCCACTTGTGTGCCACGGATGGCCACACATGCCGTAGGTTGCCAACCCCTGGCTTATGTGGTAGGTCCCGTGATGGTGTCGCCTGTGGCCGGAGTTAGCAATGGGGTTTGTTGCAGGGGTAGGTGTCTGGGTGAGTGTACCTGAGGTATGGTGTGTAACTGTTGGCAAGTATTTGCCTCAGGTTGGGGAGTTGTCTATAGGCGAGGACTGGCCTGTTTCCCAAGGTCTGTGAGAGTGAGGGATCGTTGTCCAGGATAGGTTGTAGATTGTCAATAAAGCACTGGAGGGGTTTAAGTTGGGTTTATAAGTGATGGCCAGTGGTGCTCTGTTATTTTCCTTGTTGGACCTGTCTTGAAGTAGGTGACTTCTGGGTACTTGTCTGGCTCTGTCAATCTATTCCCTCACTTCCCTAGATGGGTATTTAAGGGTTACTAACATGGCTACCCCCAACACTGGTTAGAGTTAGTTCCAAAGAAGATGTGGGCTTGGGGGAGGAGGGGAAGATATATTATTGGGGTAGATCAGGAAATACCACCTCCCCCCGCCCCCAGTATAGCACAGCTGAGCTAGTCAGAGTCATTGTTCTTCCTAGTATATGCCATTCCCCTTCTACTGCCTGCTCATCAGCTCCGAGAAGGAAGAGAGCAGGCCAGACTGGCACAAGATACCCCCCACTTGCTCCTATATTCTCAGATTCCATGTCTGGGTAGCTGCTTATAGGGTGTCAGAGGTTCTTACTCACCCATCGCTCTTCTCTCTACAGACCTCGACTCTCACCCTCCTTCGGTTTGTGTCAAAACAGCACAGAAGGTGTGGTTTCTAAGTTGGCAGGTGGTACAAACAGGGCAATACAGTGAACAGCAAGGAAGCATGAAGACCTGTGCTAATAATAAAGCAGCTGACACATGCACATAGAGATAAAAATCACCAGACTTGCATAAAAAGACAAGAGAATGCTTGGGTGTTTGTGCAGCATACAGAAGAGGAAGGAGTCTAGGAAGTTATTGTTGCAAAATCCCTAAAGGCTTAGACACAATGTACCATCTAGCAGCAATGAAGAGAACAAACTAGTCGCTTGGTGTATTGCTGCAGGAATACATTTATATCACAAGAGGTTATTTCCCATCTATAATTAATTTCCCCTGGCTAGATATGCTAATTTCTTTTTAGATCTTTCTAGTCTCTAAATTCCTTCGCTTCGTGATAATTGGATTAAAGTGTACACATTTCCTGTTGTCCCCCCTTTCCCGCCTCGTGTTGCCTACTGAATTTCTGGCGTTTTCCATATTTAATGTTTCCTCTGACTTTTTTGCCCTCAAAGTTTTTAATGGTTAATGCTACGGGCATTTTATCACCAGCAGCTGTCTGCCTTACACACAAAGGAGTCATGATGAGGAAGCCGCTAGTGTACAAAGCCTGAGCTAGGATTAAGTCAAGTTTTCTTGGATACATTTTGGATGCTGAACTAAATGTCTGGCATCTATACTCAATGATTTACCTTATTAACACTCTATTAAACCTCACCATTGTTTTCTTATCCGCAACCCAGCTGTTTCCAAAAGTTCTTTGAAGTAGATTGATTTTACTTTTTCAGTTTTTTTTACAATATTTTAAATGTGATCCCTCCACATTAGCTTGCTATCAAATGGCACAACCAGGATGCCATAGCTTTTCACTGTCCCAATTTCCTGTCCATATAGAGACAGTTTACAGTCTTCATTCCATTTCCTTTTAGAGAATATAATTTCTTTAGCTTTGAGGAACTGAAAATTTAAAGCCCCATATTTCTAAAGTGTTCCTAAGTGTTTCATTAATTCAGACTTTCTAGCTATTACCTGCCTTCTGTAAGTGAGGAAATGCCTATTTTGGTACTCATCCCCTCTGGAATTGGTGTAACCCTTCTGCCAGGTAGCACCAGCAGCAGCCAGGGCCAGATTCAATATCTAGGGGTTCCTCTCCATCCATCCAGCACAGAACTGACTCAAGCCTCCATCCACTAACCTGGGAAATTCACCCTGGGTACCTCTGGGAGTCAATGCTTCTCCATTTGCAAGCACAGAGTCTGAGTGTAGAAAAGAAAACTTTAATAAAAGGGGAGGGAAGTAACGCAGCATTAATTTGGGAAACCATCACAAAATTCTTAACCAAACCCACGAGTGAACATCCCAACTTGTAGCGAATAATTCTGGACACTCTGGATGCAGGTGAAAACAAGGTGAGGATTTATTGTACTCCTGGTGGAGTACCAACCAGGGGTTAACCTGGAGAGCACTAGTTAATCAAAACATTACAATGAATTATATAGGCAGCAGATGGGCGAAGTGGAAGCAATTTCATAGGTCCTGGCGGCAAGACATAATGAGCACATAAGCCAATAAACTACGAAGGTTACACAGCATCTCCGCCCACCGCCAATTAAACATCTTATCAATAATACAGGTAGATACTTCTAACAAACTAAATAAGCCAACATAAATAAAAGGCATGTTGATGGCAATTTTGTCTGCTGAAATTATGATGCGTCTACTGCGGGGTGATAGTGCCTTGGTGCGGTCCTTGGGCTCCAGGTTTATTATAGAGAATTAAAGGAGACAGTGAGAAACAACTTCCACAAAGTTTGTTTTGGTATCAGCCAGGGTCTTATCAGAGTGAGGTCCTCTTGGAATGTGGTTGCCAGGGCGACCAGAGTCACGTTCGCTGCCAGTTCTGTGTGTTCCCAGACCTGGCCTCAAATTTGGGATTTAGAAGAGAGTTCTTAGCAGAATACCATGGACTGCCTCAATTTACCCCTACTCAGCTCAAGTAGGTTGGGCAAGGTCCTTTTCCTCTCAAGCTCTCAACTCCAGCAACGTAAATGTCCCCGTCACAGGCCCAAACCTTCTCTGCACCCCTCTCACAGTCACTGTCGTTGGTCAGGGAAGACCAGAGTTCAGAGGTGCATTGGCAGAGTTCACGTCCCATCCCGAATGGTGGGGGGGGAGATAAAGAAGCATCTTACTCTGCTGGTCACTCGTTATCTTCCTGCTCGCTGCTCTCTGGAGCCGCCCTGCTGGCCATTTGTCTCACCTCACTGCCACCGATTTGCTGGCTGCTCCGTACGCCTCTCCATCGCCACCTTGCTGGCCGATTATCATGCTGCTTCTTGCATCTTCCACCGGCTTGTGTTGGATTTGGTTCTGGGCCAAACCTAGCGATTTCACCTCTCAGTGATTTCAGATCTTAGCCCAAAGCACAGTCCTGCCACAAGAGATTCCAGCATCCACTGGAGTAAACTTAAATACAAAAGAGACTCCTTGTGGAGCCTTTCACTTTGTCATTGAAACAGTGGGGAGAAACAGGTTGAAGCAGTCTTACAGCTCATGCCTGCAGTGCATGCAGCCTGCTGGCTCAGAGACCTTCCTCCCCAGCTTCATCTCATAGGGCTCTGGACAATGAGCCTCAGTCCATCCAAGTGTTTTTACACTGACAAGGTCTCTCCTTCGAACTGAGTTAAAAGTCTGACTTTTCTGCAATCCAATGTGAGATCATATCTCACAATTCCTGCATTTAGTGTTAACACAATTTGTGACCCTACAACAGCCAAATTGGTTACAATGGGCCCTAAGGTACAGCCAGATTTGCTCCAGTCCCATAGACATGACCAAACACCTACAGGATCTCTATCAGGCATTCTTAAGACTTAAATACCCACCCACGGAAGTGGGGAAAAAAACCAGACTGACATAGCCAGACGAGTACCCAGGTATCAGTTTTATCAAGATAGGCCCAATAAACAAAATAACAGAACACCTATAGTCATCACCTGCAGTCCGAAACTTAAACCCCTGTAGCACATCATTAACAATCCATAACCTAACCTGGAAAACAATCCCTCACTCTCACAGGCCTTGGGAGACAGGCAATCCTCACTTACAGACAACCCCCTACCCTCAAACAAATTCTTTCCAACAACCACGCAGCACACCTCCATCATAATCGTGTCAACTCTGTCCACACATCTACGCTAGTGAAATCATCACAGGACCTAACCACAAACCACCACATCAGAGGCTCACAGAACTGCACATACACCTATGTGATCTATGCCATTAAGTGCCAGCAATGCCCCTCTGCCATGTGTATTGGCCAAACTGGACAATCTCTGCAACAAAGGATTAATGGACACAAATCAGATATTCGAAATGGTAACACACAGAAACCAGTTGGGGAACATTTCGACTTGCCCAGGCACTCGCGAATGGATTTAAAGGTGGCTATTCTCTTACAAAGCAATTTCAGGAATTGATTAGAGGGGGAGTTTGCAGAACTGGCCTTCATATGCAAATTTGATACTATCTTGCACAGCTTGAAGAAAGACATAAACTGGGAGTATATCTACACTGCAGAGTTTTTCCAGAAAAACTACACTTATGTCCACATTGCAATTGTGTTTTTTTGACAGAAAGTCGAAAGAACGCAGAGGTTTTTCTGACAGTGGTAAATCTTAACCTTTTTCTGAAAGAACTCTTTCGGAAAAAGGCGTGTGTGGATGGGGAAGAGGGTTTTTTTTCCCCAAAAGAAGAGGCCTCCAGGAAAAAGCACAGGTGCCCTGGTGGCCACTCCGTCCACAGTAATCACAACTTAAATGTGAGATAGCGTCCAATCACTGTGGACGCTATCTTTTGGAAAAGCAGACCGCTTTTTTGACGTACTTTTGCTGTGTGGACTCTCTCTTTCTAAAGAAGTTTTTCCGGAAGATCTCTTCCGGAAAAGCTTCTTCTGGAAGAAGCCTGCAGTCTATACGTAGCCTGGATGGGCCTTTATATTCAACACCCAAACAACATCAAAAGCTAAGTATTGGGCACGTACAGCCTACCCTATTAACCTCATTTAGCATGGACACTTTAATTGACAGGTCTTTTTTTCCTCCTCCCCTTCTCCTCCCTGTTCCTGCTTTAAATTTCAACCTCTGTGCCTCTTGCTCCATATTTGTCATTTGAAGAAGTGGATTGTGCCACAAAAGCTCATGATACTATTTATCGATATTTTTGGTTCGTCTCTAAGGGTACGTCTACACTACAGAGGAAGATCCAAGCTGCCGCTATTGATCTTCCAGGGTTCAAATTAGCTGGTCTAGTTAAGATAGCTAATTCAAACTGAGAGGGGCACTCCAGTTGATGTCAGTAGTCCTGCCTTCACGAGGAGTAAGGGAATATGAAGGGAGAGTGTTCTCCCTTCGACTTCCTGCAGAGTGGACAGCACCAAAAGCTGAATTAAGGTACTTTGACTCCAGCTATGCAATTAATGTAATTCGACTTTGTCTTGTAGTGTAGACAAACCCTAAGGAGCTACAGGACCATTGTAGTTTCTCACTTTTTTTAGTTACAGACCAACACAGCTACCCCTCTGAAACTGCAAAATTCTTGTATGTTAGAAACACGTTTTCCATCTTTTCCCACTTTCCTTGTATGCCTATGGCAACTATTTTATTCAATAAGCCTTCTTCATCATAAAGTATCATATGTAGGCTGTTTCCTGTTACATATTCTTTATTTCTCATATGTTTTTATGTTTCCACCTGTACTCTTACAATAAGGATTCCTTTAATGAATGCACAAATTTCCCCTTCCCCTCTTATGTCTCTGTCTTATCTATCAATACCATATCCTGGGATTCTGAATCTAGTTTTCCTATTAATCAAGTTTCTTATATCAGATATAGTAACCTCATCAGAAGATATTTTGCTTAAGTCCCTGCCCAAGTACAGCGCATAGTATAATTCTATTTATCCTACAGTGTTTCCTTCACTTAAAAAGCATGAGAGTTGTTCTAGTGATAAGTTGTTAACATGTAGGCACTTTTCTGTTGCTTGAACTCCAATTTTCATTTTCCATCTATGAGGAGCAATTTATAGCTGAAGTCATAAAAAGCAATAAACCTCAACTTTGTCTAAATATAATATCTTCCACTTGTCTCTGCATCGCTCATTATATCTTTGATTTATTCTGTGGTGTGTTTATCTCTTTCTCCTCACTGAGTTTTTTTCCCCTCTTCCCCTTTTGTTCTTAGATCCTCTTAATGTCCATATAAAATATACTTTTTTGTAACTTCTATTTTGTGAATTTCTCGTGCTTGATTTGCTGCTATATAACCTCAATCTACTACACCGGTGGTTTTCAAAGGTGAGTCACAGGCCTGCCTGCATAAGCTGCTGGCAGGCCTGAGATGTTTTGTTTATCTAAGGTATGGCTACACTACAGAGTTTTGTTGGAAAAACAGCCGTTTTTCCAACAAAACCTGTTCTGTCCACACTGCAATCATGTTCTTCTGAAAGTAAATCGAAAGAACAGAGGGGTTTTTCCAGTGCTGACAATCCTCTTTCTATGAGGAAGAAGCCTTTTTCCAAAAGAGCTCTTTCGGAAAAAGGCGTGTGGGGATGGGGAAGAGGGAGTTCTTTCAAAATAAGAGGAAAGAGGAAAAATCACAGGTGCCCTGGTGGCCACTCCATCCCTACTAATCACAGCTGAAATGCAAGAGAGCATCCATTCAGTGTGGACGCTCTCTTTTGAAAAAGCAGATCACTTTTTCAACGCGCTTTTGTGTGTGGACACTCTCTTTCAGAAACAGTTGTTTTGGAAGATCCGAAAAAAGGCTCTTCCGAAAGAAGCCTGCACTCTAGACGTAGCTTAAGTGTCGATAACCGCTGCAAGGCTCCGTGACTATGGACACTTAGATGAACAAAGTGTCATGACCTGCCCGCGGCTTACCCAGGCGGGCCCGCGACCCAGCTTTGAAGACCACTGCATTACACTGTGCTTTCTTCCAGAGCGGTTGCACTTTCATTCTGTCTCGTCCCACAATTGTCCTTGAAGCACGCCCCACATCAAAGTAGACATCTATGGACGAATTGTCACGATGAGGCTCAGTGGGGTGTTTGCTTCACATACTTTTCATGTCTGACCCAGGACCGTTGGCATCAGAAGACGGCGTTTCCGCCCATACAAAAGCTAAAGGTAGAGAAATTCCAGGAATTCCAAAGCATGCAAGTGGCATTTGGTTTCTTCATTGTATCCCTAAGGATACTTCTCTATCTTTTTTTTTTTTCAGAATTATAATTCTTTAATTGCTATTGGCTAAGGAGCAGTGTGACTTGACCTTGATCTTTAAACCTGGTCTCCTTGGGAATGCCCTTGTCATCTGCTGTGCTGCCAGGCCCCTGAAAATGTGCTGATTGTGCTTTTTATTGCAACCCATCAACTGCACAGTCACTGTTTCAGCAGCAAGTTTCTTGTGGCAGAAGATCATTTTTTAAATGGGAGTGAAATTGGAAGCTGAAGTTACCAGACACTGTACTTTCTAGATCTATTGTACTTCAAATCAATCAAGAGGCCAACTGAACAAAAAGCACTAAAGTTAAGTACATGCTGAAGTGTCCTGCTGAGGCAGATCTATGTGAGGTAGTATAGTCCAATGATTAGAGGAGTGACTTAAGTATCCAGAGGTCACTGTTCTAATCCTGACTCCCTGACCTTTGGCAGGTTGCGTCTCTATTCTGCCTCAGTTTCTCCATATGCAAAGTGCAAAAGTGCTCTACCCCCTGCAAGTGCTTTGCCTACAACAGTGGTTGAGCTAACCCTAAACCAATCCAAGTCCATGGGAATATTTCATTTGACTTTAAAGGGGCTTTGGGTCATGGCCTACAGCAAATTAGAGTATGGTTGGTCAGTTAGAATCTGGGTAATCAATCAAAAGGTAACTCCTTTTTCAAGTGATGTCTGTAAAATAAATCATAACACAAGAGTGGGTCTTTTGCCTCATCCACTATTTTTCAAGACCCACGGGCCTTCTTTTTTGGGTTTGGGGCAAGGTATAACTCAGGTAACCCATCCAAGCCTGATTGTCAAGTCCAATGACAGCGAGTATATAACCATTAGCGGGTGCATCTACACAGCATCCTAAACTCAAAATAAGATAAACAGTTTGCGCTATGCAGATTGTGTATGTTATTTCAATTGTATTTCAAAATAGCTCATTTTGAAATTTGGCGCATCTACACAGCACCAAATTTTGGGATAATGCGCTATTTGGAGACATCCATGAGGGTCAGAGGGATGCTGGAATAGCGCACTTGTTATTTTGAAAAATATTTTGAAATAATGGGAGTGTTTCAAAGACGTGGGGTAGCTATTTTGGGATACTTCCTGTATCCCAAAATAGCTCCACAGTGCAAACATACCATATGAGAATCCCATGGTTTAGCATTTAAGATAAAGTAGCAGTGGTAAATCTCCATCCAAGTGAGTTCACTATGCTCCTTTTAATCTGACTGAGTTTGGAACATTGGCTGGAAAAGATTTTTTTTTTCTGAGTGAATATGCCCCAACAGGGAGGGAAAATGTTCACACACAAAAATCGCACCACTGGAAAATGCTAGAAATCTGTGAGAATTCTTTATCTTTTTGAAGCTTAATGGTTTTTAATTTTCTCATGCCCTGATCTCCCTAGCAACAATTTAAAAGCACATAAGCATTCATGAATCAAAGCTGCACGCATCTGCATTTTTAATTATGTGTCATTGGACTGAAACTTTTCTTTTGATCTATGCATGTAAAGGGATTTACAATGTAATGATTATAACCCCCCATAAAAGTCTATGCTTGTTATTGAGCAAGGTCACCAAGGGTCACCATCATACAGAAGGGAAAGGCATTGCACAGGATGAAGTGAACGTACAGAAAAACCTGTGTTATCTGGCACACTTGGGAATTAGGGTGTTCCGGTTATCTAAAAATTCTGGTTATCTGAGGGTCCCATCAGCCTAGGAAAAACCAGTGTCTGCTCTCAGACTAATGTCAACAGTTTCCAATTATTTGTCTTGTGCAGCAAACTCAATCCAAATGCAAAGCACATCCTCGGTATGGCTCTAATGAGTGGGTCTCTCAAACCTATTTGCAAGATATTTAATTTTCTTGATAAATAACAGATTAAAGGTCACTCAGATCTATGCCACATGTGAAGTGAATTAATGCTGCTTTTGATGCACTAGTGCAAAATCCATGCCATACACAGGCTGCTTTATGTGTCTCATCTTGTATATTCTTGTAAAAAAAAAATCAATGAGAAAGTATTAAACCTAAAATCCGGAGCAGAATATTTTATATGTTTTAAGTTACTTATGAGTGTGGTTAGGAGAACAAGAGTCCCCTTAAGAAATGCCTTGAGTTAGCTTCTTGGTGAGATATTCAAATGCATTATTTAAGTTTCAGATTGTCTCCCCTATCTTTGCAAGGTCTTTGTAGAGTAGATTTTGTGAAGTGGGATGGTGCTAGTATGTTGCAGTTTGGTAGCATTAAAAAAAATCCAAGCTGCCACTGAAATGTATGTGGTAAGATCCCAATCCGGCAAACACTCAAGTAAATTAGGACATACCTGCGATTTGCCATTACACTAAGCCTAAACCGTTACACTATGTTTGTGATGGGATTAGCTGGGTATGAAGATTACCCATCTAACTGAGAGCTGCAGGATCAAATAATTTTAACGAAGTCACTCGCTCTTATTAGATCAAGGCTACAGACTAGGTTTATATCCATGCCCAAAGGGATGTGCTCTGGACAAATGATACAGGCCAACTGAGAAATAAACATGTCAGACTGTGAGAATGTCTTGGAAATGTTGATACTGGAGTAAGAGAATCAGTTCAAGGGACAAGTGCAAAACCAAGAGAGGGAGAGGGAAAGACATTCTCCCCCAGGGTTCATCTACACTGCACGCTTATTTCAAAATAAGCTATTCCTGAAGAAATACTCCGAAATAGCTTATTTCAAAATAGCCCGTCTACACTACAAGGAAGCCTCAAAATTAGTTAGAGGCAGGCTTCCCTTAGGTGGATGTGCTACCTCGATTTAGAGCTGCAGGAGGCCCTGGGGAGTCATTACTTTGAATGGCCCTGGGGAGGAGCTATTTCAAAATAGCAGCAGTGGCGTGTCTACACTACCGCTATTCCAAAATAACTATTTCAGAATAGGGTTATTCCTCATGGAATGAGGTTTACAGAAGACAGAATAAGCCGCCCGTTATTTCAAATTTCTTTCGAAATAATGGAATTGTTGTGTAGCCTTTCGTATTGTTATTTCGGAATACCAGCCGTTATTCTGAAATAACGCTGCTGGGTAAAAGCACTCCCAGTGACTAATTTTTATTCCAATTCCACAAAGCGTACTTTCAATATATTATGTTATTCATTACGTATTACCTGCCCATGCCTCTCACAATAATTAATACTCTTGACAAGCTTGGTGTGGGTACCTTATATACCGCTCTTTATGAATAAGTATTCTGCGAGATGTGTTTGGTGTAGTGAGTTTGTCAGGTCTGAGAGGAGAGTTGGTTGCAAAGACCGGGGACCCTTTGCCAAGAAGCATCTGTGCCATAGAGCTGTTGCCAGAATTTCAAGTTTGAGTAAGTCTCTAGACAAATCATTTTTCTCGAGGAAACAGTGAGACCACGTTGATCTGTGTGATAGGTAGCGATCTCGCAGACAGCTACCCTAGACCATGAACCAGCAATGAGCTCTGCTCAGATGGACTACAGATACCACATATGGGGCAGGTGAAGACACAGAAGAAGTATCACACCCAGGCAGCTGTGGCAATCAGTTAAACCTTATCTCATCTACCGAACCTGGGCTGAGGAAGTCAAATCTCATACTCTGAGCATAGGCTACGTCTACACTGGCGCGATCTTGTGCAAAAGCAGCCGCTTTTGCGCCAAAACTTGCTGCCTGTCTACACTGGCCGCGTGTTCTCGCGTAAGTCCGCTGACGTTCTCATGTATGAAATCAGGGCTTCTCGCGCAAAAGCTCTGATGCTCCCGCTCAGGAAGAAGCCCTTTTGCGCAACTGTTCTTGCGCAAGAGGCCAGTGTAGACAGGCAACCCAGAGATTTTGCGCAAAAGCTGTCCAAATGGAAAAAAGCCCTAGTGCCCGCTTGGACGCTCCGTACCTGCAGGCAGCTCCGGACTTCCTGGTAACCCGAGCCCCCTT
>JANRFK010000867.1:6254720-6282500 GCA_030068395.1 Apalone spinifera | reverse complement strand
AACAGCCAGCATTTCAGGCAACAGCGCCCCCCAGAGGGAACAGCCAGGATTTCAACAACAGTGCCCCCCCAGAGGGAACAGCCAGGATTTCGGCGTTACAGACTCTCAGACACTGGGCTACTATATATATGATACAATACTCTCACAAATATTCTTATTTCTTAATTCTTGCAGTGTGGACAAGAAGTTTCTGCGGAAGATCTCTGCTGCAAAAAACTTCTTGCTCAAGAAGCCTGCAGTGTAGACACAGCCTCAGTGAGATGCTTAGGATGCAGTCCTCCCACATGCAAATTACTGTGTAACTCTAATTACAACAATATCTGGAACATTTATCATATTAAGCGTCCATGTGTTTTGGTATACTTGACATTGATTTTTGTGTGTGCCGGAGGACACATTGGAGATAATTGTTTTCATAAGTAGATTCCATCGCAGCTTCTAAATATTAATCCTTTGTGTACATTGACTTTTCTAATCAATTGTGAAAGTAAATCCTCAGGATTTGCTGGATTATGTGTGAAATGCAATCGGGAGCACTTACGTTTATCAGTAAATAAACAAACACATAAATCAAAATCCAGAGGGGGAGAAAGCTGAGTCCTCAGTCTCCTGGCTACTATCCATGTTTATTATTTAACTTTAAAATGACAAATCAATGGCAAAATGGAATTAAGTAGCTGTGTTAGCCCAGAAGTCATTTCATCAGTGAATGAATGCACATGGTTTATATTATACAGAACACAGCATGTTTACTAAGCAATGAACAGATGCCAGAAAGCACTAGAAGTTGCAGCAAGTCTTCAGGGAGTTGTGTTACCACACAAGGGAGGAGACCTTGGGGACTGCTTTCTGACAGGCTATACACAGACAACAGTATGAAACTGACGTATTCAGTTCAGCGATAGAAAGGAATTAAATTAGCTTTGGGATTTGCCGCTAGACCTGGGCAACACAGAGGAGAGAACTTATATAGAGGTAACGGGTAACCTACTCTTGGCTCTTAAGATGACAACCATGACCGTGCTGCTAGCGTAGCAGGCATTAGACTTAAGACTGACCTGGCCCTCACAACCACATCCTCTGTCTCTGAGGCTACATCTACATGATGAGTGTTCGCGGCAAAAAAATATGCAAATGAGGGACTCATTTGCATGAGTCAGAATCTCATTTGCATATTTCTTGCCAATCCGTTTGTGCGCAAAAACAAGTAGTGTGAACGTTTTCTTTTTGCACAAAACCCCCTTTCCCCGCAAGAGCCTTATGTCCCCCCTAAAGGGGGTATACCGATCTTGCAGAAAAAGGTTTTTTTGCACAAAAAGAAAATGTCCACACTGCTTGGTTTTGCGCAAAAAGCCCAAAAGCACAAAAACGGATCCGCAGAAAATATGCAAATGAGAGTGCGACTCATGCAAATGAGTTTCTCATTTGCATATTTTTTTGCCGAGAAATCTTGTAGTGTAGACGTAGCCTGAGTGAAAGTCATCACTGTGCAGACCACAGAAAGCTTACACAAGACTTACGAAGCTGACTCATTCCACTGGTATCTTTTGCCTGGGTCTAATCCAGTATCCTAATTACAAAATAATCCTTTCTGTGCTGAATTAGGCCTGAAGCCTGCAAAACAGGTGCCCCCTGTGGCCTTGATCTAGTCAGATCTCATCCGCTATGGAGTTTTAGGCCTGATCAGAAGTTGGAGATGAGGCTGCAGGAAAATAAGTTAGGGGCTTCAAGAAGGGATCCCTGAATCCTGTTTGAATCAGTACTGAATGAACATCCCCGTCTGGTGCGAGTGGCACTTCACTCTTGAAGGCATTGGCGACTGGTGCCCGCGGGGAAGGAGAGTGCAGGGAGGGGCCACCCCAGGGAATGGGTGTGGGAGGCACCCCGCTTAGCTATTGAAAACTGTCATCAGGTAAAAAATCCTTTCCTGACAACGCTAGTGACAATTTCCACTCTGTCTAATTACAAGGATCTCAAAATCATGCGGTAAGCCTCCCTCCCCCAGCACAGTTGCTAAAAACTCAGTTTGTTTTTTAATGAATTTAGGGTTCTGTTTTGTTTTTTGCCTCCTGCTTTTGAGTCTGGGTCACACTTTCAATTGTTTTCTCTGCAACCATGTGGGTTAAAAACTCATAACAAAGTCAAGACTCTCATGCATTCACTTGGCTAACCAGCTAAGACTTTAAGAGAAACATTAATTACAATGAGATTTGTGATAAAAGGGCAAGATCTGGCAACACTGAATGCATCTCACCCTGCAGTTTTTTCAGATTTAGTGGGTGCTTTTTACAAACTTTTTGTCTTAAAACAGTTTCCGTCCAGGCCTTTCATTGGTAAGTAATGCTGTTGGAGGCAATGTGGTATAGTGGGTAGAGCACTGGACAGGAACTCACTTCCTGTCTCTTCCACTGGCCTGCCGGGTGACACCAGACAAGTCACTTTGCTAATTTGTGCCTCAGTTTTCTGATCTATAAAATGGGTGTGATACTTTTCAAAGCAAAGTTGTGGTCTACTGATGAAAAGCCATATATAAAATTAACACAGTAGTACAAAGTGTTATTAGTATAGTGGTATTATCATCACTACTTGTAAGGCACTATTGGGTCCCTGACATGAAAGCTGTGACCCCACTATATACAGCATTGGATAGAGCCAGACTTCGCAGATGAGTGGTTTGATCAGGGATATGTTTGCCTAGGTACTGATATATTCTATGTATCCCTTATTTAATGATTTGGAACAAGGAGGTTTAGAAGCAAAGGGGATTAGCATCCTCCTTCTACCTTCTGGTAGCTTCAGGTTATCAGTCTCCTTGTACTACTGTTAACCCCTGTGCGTTGTTAACCTGGCTGCTTCACAGACAAATGGTTTTAAACTCCTACGTATAGTAAGTCCATTTCGTACAGTATCTTGTACAGCATGTCTTACCATCCCATTCATTAATCATCTCTGCCAAAAACCTCTTTTAATTACATTATGTTCAGAATCCATAAAATATAATTAAAATATGTACATCTATTATATTATTTAATGAGTACACGGAGACATGAACATTTAAGTTAGATATAAAAGTGACATTGGCCTACCACTATTGATTACTTATATTAATAATTGTCTCTGAATTAGACTGACGATTTCTTCCCTATTGCATGGCAATGCCTTTTTATTATTTCATCCATCAATTATAAAATGTATGCATTCTGGAAAAACTGTTATGAAGTGGTAATTAACAACTATACAACTTTCCTGCAATCTGCTATCCACACTTCCGTATGAGATCTTAAATTCAATTTCTTTTGTTCTCTATTTCAGCAACTGCAGTAGCTGAAACCTCCCTGGTCTGGCACTCTCTGGTCTGGCACTCTCTGGTCCGGCAACATCCAGACCGTGAACCTCTCTCGTCTGGCACTCTCTGGTCCGGCAACATCCAGACCTTGAACCTCTCTCGTCTGGCACTCTCTGGTCCGGCAACATCCAGACCTTGAACCTCTCTCGTCTGGCACTCTCTGGTCTGGCAAAATCCAGACCTTGAACCTCTCTAGTCTGGCACTCTCTAGTCCAGCAATGTCCATGGTCCAGCATGATGATAGTTAGCTGAATGTCTACTTATGATTGTGGCCAAGTTTCCTGTGGTCCCATAAAGTTTGTTTCCAGCCACCAGTCTTGGTGTTCTGTCCTGTTATTTAGCTCTAATTTACCCCTAAATATCTTCTAAGAGCCCAGTAAGCAATGAAAGTGTTGATAATGCTGCTAGACAGTACTGACCTCCTGTGATTCGTCAAATTCTCTGGTTTGGCACCGGTCAGGTCCTGAGGATGCCTGACTAAAGAGGTTGAACCTGTATTACATTTCAAATCATGAGCCACCTTTGAAAATTCAGTTTGAAACAAGGCATCTCCCTGAGTGTGATGCCATTCTTCTGTATTTACAACATTGTCATATGATTCTGTGTGGGTGCTGAAAGGGATCCCATGACTCTGGGGACAAAGTCAGAAATGTAGGACAGGCTAGGCAGCACACAAACTGGAAGGAAAGATCTCCAGTTCCAGAATGTGTTAGACCAGTGTTTCTCAACCAGTGGACCGAGTACCCTCAGGGGTATTCAAGAGAAGTCTGGGGGGGTACGTCAATGCAACTGAAATTTGGAAAAAACTGAATTTTTGTTTTCAGTTTTACAGCGCTTTATTATTTTTGTACTTTTTACATCCAAAAATTTCATCACCTGCCTGGCTATGATTAAGTTGTTTAAATAAATGGGTTGCAATGGTAGAAAAAAAATGTGTGTCTGAAAACTGTGGGCGCGTCTAGACTACAGGATTTTTTCTAAAAAAGTAGCCTTTTTTCGAAAAAACTTCACCTGTGTCTAGACTGCAGCCACGTTCTTTCAAAAATAAATCGAAAGAACACGACAGTTTTTTCGATCGTGGTAAACCTCATTTTACGAGGAATAACGCCTTTTTTCAAAAGTACTCTTTCGAAAAAAGGTGCTTTTGAATGCAAACTGCTTTTTCAAAAGAGAGCGTCTAGACTCTCTTTCGAAAAAGTGGCTCGCTTTTTTGAAAAATCTGCTTGTAGTCTAGATGCTCTCTTTTGAAGGAGGCTTGTAGTCTAGACATAGCTTATAAGTACTGGGGGGGACTTATTTTTTATTTTATTTTTTAAAAAGCGGTACTTTATTAAAAAAAAGGTTGAGAAACATTATGTTAGACTAGTCCATGTTGCTTAACAGCTATTGGAATCCACCAGGCAACTGCCCAGAAAATAGAAGTTTTGTTTTTAATTTGGTTCTGATCTTTTCAGCTCTTCTTAGAAGCTTAAAAACTAAGTGCCAGGTTTTAGGAGGGTAGCCACGTTAGTCTGTTTCAGCAAAAAGCAACAAGGAGTCGGGTGGCTCTTTAAAGACTAACACTTTGATTAGGCTGTTAGGGCATCTCACTTCCTCCGATGCTGAAGAGAAAAGAAAACAGAAAAGGGAGGGATACAGAGATTGGAGTGAGAGACCAGTGCTAATTAAATCAGAGTGGATGTGGCTCATCTCCATCAGCAATGAGCCGGTGAAAGTACTTAAATGGGAAGTGACCAATTGTAAGGTGAGAACCCCTCTGTGTCTATTTAAACCGTGTTTCAGGGGGTCAAATTTGCATACGACTTCCAGCTCAGCAGTTGCTCATTGCAGTCTGCTTTTGAAGAGGTTTTTAGCCCGAAAAATGGGGGGAAATAAAATTAAGGGTGTTTCCCTACCCGTTTTGTTTTCTCTTGATTCTGTTGCATAACATGCATTTCTAACACAATGTTCAAGTTAAATTTTCTCAGGTTGTGCTCCTTTAGCCCTTGCTGTAAGCCCCCCTCTGGGAATTCGGGTTAGCTTAGATCAGTGTTTCTCAACCAGTGGTATGAGTACCCTCAGGGCTACTCGAGAGACGGCTGGGGGACACGTCAACACAACTGAAAGTTGGAGAAAACTGATTTTTTTTTTCAGTGTTACAGTGCTTTATTATTTTTGCGCTTTTTACGCCCAAAAATGTCATCGTCTACCCAGCTATGATTACGTTGTTTAAACAAATGTGTTGCAATGGTAGAAAAACATTTTGTGTGTCTGAAAACTGTAGGTACTGGGGGTACTTATACATTTTTTTAAAGGGGTAGTTTATTTAAAAAAAAAAAAACAAAAACGTTGAGAAACACTGGCTTAGAGAACTGCTGCGGCAGAGCCAGCAGAGGGAGCCCAGCTGCACACAGTACACTTGGCCGGTGAAAAGGTTTCCTGTAAGCCATTGTTTTTATCCATTCTGCTTTCTCAGAGCAAGCGTGGAGGCCTTTAAAATGGTGGTGGCATGAAAATCCAAAGGGCATTTCACGTCAGATTATAGCTATTTGAAATGAGATCAGACATTGGGCTGCCAGACAACAGAGGAGACCGGCCTTTATCGCAACTGCCTGGCATTATTGCCCGTCTCCTTGATTTCCATCATGTTCATTTAATAACTGCTGACCCACCTCTGCCAATGCCACCACACCTCCAGAATTTCCTTCCTATAGGATACATGTACACCCCAGCTCCTTCCATTAACATGGAAAGATTCAGCAGATGCATTCCAAGATATATGGGAGATAAGAATTCATGGACAGCAAAGCACTAATTTCATGTCACTTACGTATGATTCCTGTTTAGCAGGCATCTCTCATTTCAACTAGACGGACTAGCTCTAGGTGCAGAAGGGACAGCAGAAGACAGGCCCTTGAAGTGATACTATTGATTTAGTTGGGGTTGGTCCTGCTTTGGGCAGGGGTTGGACTCGATGACCTCCTGAGGTCTCTTCCAGCCCTAGGATTCTATGGTCCGATTAAAGGATACTTTCTGTGGTTGCACAGGCTTCCGTTGCTAATGTGTAAAAGCCAGGCTTAATCCATGCACGCAAATTCTAAAGGGAAAAAGAGAAATTTGGACTCATGGTTAATGCTCTGGTGTGAGACTCAGAAATCCTCTTGTTGGCTTTGCCACAGACTTGCTTGGATGGCCCTTGGACAAGTTAAAATAGGGGGATAATACTTCCTTTCCTGCATCTGTCCAGGGGAGCTGACAGCCTCCAAGGTCTTCCCCCCCGGGCAATGGGTGTGAGGAGCCCAGCTTTGTGCCCCGGAAGGGGTGGGGCTAGGGCAGCCAGCCCTCAGCACCACTGGGACCTGGGTGCGCCCTCCCCCGCAGCCCTCAGCACTGGCCAGAGCAACTGTCTCAGTGCTTCAGTGGCAATATAAAGGGCCTAGGTCCCAGTAAATGGGCTTGCCCCCCAAAGCAATTGCTCCCTCCTCCCCCCGTTGGTGGGCTGTTCCTACCAAAACAAGGCTCTAATCTTAACTGGGTCCTCTAGGCATAAAGCTAATGCAAATCATAGTTATTTGTTTTAAAGCATTTCAGGGCGCACATTGTACCTGAACGCGAGCTCATGATAGGCTATGTCTAGACTACGTAGAATTTTCAAAGGAGGATATGCAAATTCCACAGGAATTCCTGTGGAATTTGCATATCTTCTTCCGATCTCACTTTCGAGTGGGGAGCTTTTGAAAGTGAAAGTAGTCGGAATGCGTTTTTCGGGAAAAAACCCTTTTTCGGAAAAAAAAACCCCGCTCTTCCTTAAAAAAGGAGGTTTACGTAGTTTTTTCGAAAAAGGTTTTTTTTTTTCCAAAAAAAATGTGTTCAGACTACTTTCATTTTCGAAAGATCCCCTTTTGAAAGCGAGATCGGAAGAAGATATGCAAATTCCCATGGAATTTGCATATCCTCTTTCAAAAATAAACGTCGTTTAGACGTGCCTTAAGTGTCCCCAAACTCCGTGAGGGTGTAAATACCCCAAAGTCATACGCGCCTTATCAAGGAGAGACAGACAAATGTTTAATCTTGTGCACTTATGCAGCTGCATTGAAGGATCCAGTGCAAACAGATACCTGGGTGCATGCTGGAAATTGAGGGAAGGAATCGCCCAGATCCCATCCACGTTAAGGTTGCAATCCTGCAAAGACTTCTTCCCAGGCTTAAGTCATTGCCATTCCATTTGGCTTCCACGGGCCTATGCACAGTGCATGATACGAGTGAGTCACTGCAGGAGCAGGGCTTGGAGCTGTAATGCAATAGAGATAACCTGGCCTCTCACAACCTGCTCCCCAAAGTCCCTGCTCCAAATTCTTCCACAACGGGAGAGTGATACCAAAATAATCATTAATAATCACCCACATTCAATGTCTGCCCACTGGACATTTAAGATTGGCATGTACAAATACCTCTCCCTGTGGTTTCTACACACAAAAGAGCCATATAATTAAAAACAGGCATGTAAGAAGCTCCTATGAAACACGCATATGGGGCTGCAAAGAGGTAACTGTGTGCATAAAATGTGAAGTTGCACATGCATAATGGGCAATTGTGCATGCACGCATGTATCTGCAATTCCGGTTGGAATTGTTTGTCTATGCCAATAGGTGTGTATTTGGTACATGCAACTTTTCATACCTATGTCTGAAGACATGGCTCAAAGTACTGCATTGGAGGTTAGCAGAGATTTAAGCTTCTGATTATGAAGCTGCTTTAATTAGTAACCGACATTAAGTGTACTCTACAAATTCATGGCCCATTGGGATTCTGCGGCACTATTGTTTCTCCTTCCTTTTGTGGAACTTCTGTAAATCTTTTATTTGATAGCAGACGAGTTTCAAAGCAGCCCATGCTGGAACCATGAGAGACTAGTAATGATCTAATTAATGAAAAATGTTTTCCCTTCATTGCTGTATTTTATCTCTTCCCCAAAGATGTGTTGGTACAAACTAGCCTCAGGCACCTCCATTTCTTCCTCTTCTTTTGCCCCCTGTTGTACTTGTGTAAGGGTGTCATTCTTGAAAAATCTTCCAAGTGTTCCTTGGGTTCAGAAAGTAGCTGTGTTACACCCAGCAGGTTCCCTACTAGCTCAGATTTGTTTCCCGAGCTCAAACCACTAAGGTTCAGGGGGGTAGCCGAGTTAGTCTATAACAGAAAAAACTTAAAACACGACAAATAGTCTGGTAGCACTTTAAAGACGAACAAAACATGTAGATGGCATCATGAGCTTTCGTGGGCACAGCCCACGTCTTCAGATGACAGGAGTGTTGGATGTCCAGAACCAAGAATAAATAAGGAAAGGAGGGCGGGGAAGAGGGGGAAGGACATAGGGTAGATAAGTTTCAAAGTTTCAAAGCACAAAGCCACTGTAATGCTCCCTAAAAGATTTCACTCGGTGTAAACGACAGCGTAGGACATGCTTATTATCCTCCAGGGGTATTCGCTGCCCCTTCTCTGCTCACTTTTTCTATTTCACTTTCATTGTATGAGTTAATGGACGCCTTTAATTATTTATAGAAGCCTTAACAGGCATCACTCTTGCATGCTGCAGTCTCTTCATTTTGCCACATCGAGCCATTTTGCCACGGCCCAGAGAGCGGGGCCTTGCTAATGGCACGGAGAGGTTCATCATCCAGAAGTGGGTGTGCAAACTGCCATCAAATGAGGCCAGGAGGGGCAAGGCTGGCAGACTGGAATGTGGGAGGTTTTAGATGAGGGATGATCAGTTCTCCAGAGCCCAAACAGTGCTTTGCCAGGGGGCATGCCACGCTCACCAGCACTTGCCTTCTCCTAATCCCCTGGAGTACCACTCACAAAGCTAACCCACAGCCACCTTTTCTGCGTGGAAAAGAGACGACTGCGGGGGAATGCTGTGGCAATGGCTGCTTAGAGCCCCTGGCCCTTGAAATCACCGCTAGAGCGCCTCATGGTGCTGAGGGCTGTCTGGAGGGGGATCGCCCACAACCTGCCCCTTCTGGGCGCGTGGAGCCAGCTTCCCCTGGCTTGCTCAGGGGCCCAGCATGTCTGTTGGCCTCCTTGCCCCTGCCATGCTCAAAACCTTCCCCAGGCTTAGATGCCTCCCTCAGCCAGGGCTCAGCAACCCTGTCCAGACTCAGACTATCTTTCTACCCTCCCATCTGCCCACTCTACCCAGGCCAGAACCCTTCTTCCCCCTCAGTGCACCACCTGCCCCCCCTGTTCCTTTACCTCCCTCCTGACTCAGAACCCTCCCTGTCAGCTTCCTGCTCAGGGCTGGATCAGCCCTGCAACAGATCTGAAACCTGCAGACTGAGCCAAGTGCCTCACCTTGCCCACATCTCCAGGGACTTCTGGTGGGGTTCAAGATGACAACCCCAGTATCAGGATGAGGGAAAAGGATCCACAGAATGCTAGCTCCATAAATACTCCCTAATGTCTGGGGTGGAGTTGACAGCAGAGACCTCAGTTTACACGCTCGTGCAGTGTAGACAGCCGGCAAGTTTTTGCGGAAGAAAGGCTGTTCTTGCACTAGAAGCTGCCAGTGTAGACATAGCTTAATGGTATGTCTAAACTATGGGGTGTTTTCGAAAAAAGATATGCAAAACCTGTGGGAATTTGCATATCTTCTTCCAATTGCTTTTCTGAAAGCAGGTCTTTCGAAAGCGAAAGTAGTCTGGATGTGGTTTTTTTTTCAGAAAAAAACCCTTTTTTTCAGAAAAGTAAAGCTCCTTTTTTTTAGGAAGAGAGGGTTTTTTTTGAAAAAGGGTTTTTTTTCCCCTGGAAAAAAACGCATCCAGACAACTTTCACTTTTAAAAGACTCGCTTTCAAAAAAGCGATCGGAAGAAGAGATGCAAATTTCCACAGAATTTGCATATCCTCTTTTGAAAACCCGCCCCTCCACAGTTTAGATTTACCCTAACTGAGCATGCAGGTTGTCGCAGGGAGAGCTGAGGTAGTCTGTCTACACTGCAAAGAGACACCTATGGCTGGCCCATTCCAGTTGATTCAGGTTTGGGGGACCGGGCTAAGTGGCTGTTGAATTGTGGGGTAGAGGTTCAGGACTAGGTTGGAGCTTAGGGTGTAGGACCCTGCAAGAGGAAAGAGTCCCAGAACCTGGGGTACAGCCCCAGCCCGAATAACTGCACTGCAGTTAAACAGCCCTTAACCCCAGCCCTGCAAGCCCAGGCCAGCCATTGGTGTCTAATTAGTCCCCGGTATGAAGAAGGTTGGGAACCTAGAGAGTCTGTAAAATCCTCTTTTAAGAAGAGGTTGGACAAGGCTTTTAGAGCTCATCTATGTCTCCTCAGCGCCGGCTGCACGTGACGTTTCAAGGCTCTTTCTAGGCCTACATTTTTATACGTCGGCAGAAAGTCTCTCTGAATTTTCTTTTGTGTTTTGGCGCAGGCAGGAGGCTTGGTGAACACGAATGAGCCATGCCAACGAGGCACCTTCTGAGGTGTCAGCAGGTCTCTTGCCACCGGCTGTTTCCTCATTGTCATGCATACGTGACATTGCCTGATACTGCAACAGAACTTGTTTCTGATGGTCTCTACCCCTGCTGACTGCTAATAGCCTGAGCACAAAAGAAATCGCACAACAAACCCAAACAAGTAATTAATTTTTAATCTGAGTCATTTAAAATCGGTGGCATTTTTTTTTCAAAATTAATTATAAAATGCATAATTTCCTTGGGTAAAAATGCAGCGCTTCCTGTTTTGTTTTTTAGCGAAGACCCAGCCCGCTAATCCAAGTGGTACCTGTACCGCACCGCATGAAACCTGATATAGCCCGTCTCGACTTGGATTACTTGGTCTTAGACCTTGCCTACACTGGAGTATTTTGTCACCAAAAACTGCCTTTTGGTGAAAAACAGTGAGAAAGTTTACACTACCATATGACTTGTTTGGGAAAAAACACAGTTTTGGCCACAAAAATCTTCCAGCCCGGTGCGAGACTTTTGTCTTTTCCCCTTCCTCATCAAAAAACCAGTGTGGACTCTGTTGTTTGTTTTGTCCAGAGACTTGGCTTCCGCCAGTATCCCACAATGCCTGACCTGATGGCTATGCTCAGTGTTTTGTGATTTCAGCTGCCCTGCAAGCAAGTGCCCCTTCCCTTTCATAGCTCCAGGAAGTATCTCATAGCTGAGTGAGCTGCTCCGTTTGGGGAACAAACAAAAAGAGCTAATCATTGGAATGCTTTTGTTTTGCCCTGCTAGAAACTCAGCAGCAGGCAGACTGCTGTACGGCTTCAACATCCCTTGGCCCAGAGAGCTCCCAGACATATTCATGATGCTGCTCTCAGGATCTGAGACTGCTGTGGGAGAAGTCGGAGAGAATCTCAAGAAGTGCAGGGATCAGCTCTGCCTTCTCACAACAGTGCACTATGGGATGCTTACCCACAATGCTTTGCTCTATCTGTGGACAGGGGAGCTAGCCATGACATGTCAACAAGGGGAGGCAGAAAAACCAGTTTGACAGGTTTTCACTTTTGCTGGCTTTTGCATATTAACAGTACTTTTGTCGCCAAACCTTCCCAGTATAGACAGAGCCTTGTTTTCTTTTTTCACCGGAGCTTTTTGTACTTTATTTATGAAACAGAAACTTGATTCTTCACTATCACCGCCTACTTTCACAATATTAAACCATGTTAACAGCAAACACTGCTTATATGGTTTAATGTGCATGCAAAACTATGTATTTACATTCTTTTACATCCAATTCTTAATTTTATTTCTAGCACAAATATGTAGGTTGAAGTGAGTGTCACGTACTGACAAAACGTGTGTCACACACCATTCTGGTGGCTGCTCTAGTAAAAGATAAAAGACTACTACTGCTACCAGTTAATAGAGTAGATTGTTTAGTTCAAGAGGTGGTGTTCTATGCTGCTTTGTAGAAGATTCCTCGGACAAATACATGCAGAAGGTCATCATGTGAACACTGAAATACAGGGAACAGTATAGTTTAAATTATAGTGCACTGTTATTCATGGTTATACATTTCACAAACTAAAGTTGGAGTTGAAATTTCTCGTGCTTGGTTGTTGACCAATGATTTGTCAGGTTGTAAAATCTGAGCAAAAGCCACTCTACCATTGTTCAGTTTAGAAGAGTTTAAATGAACCAATAACAAAAGCTTTTCCAATTGTGCACAAAAATACAATCACTGAGACTCTAGCTATGAGCAAACCAAAGGTTTGAAATATGTTGTGGCTACAGTTCTCACTGAGCACTAGAGACCTTTCTTAATGTAAGGGGAAATATTATTTTTGATTTACCACTGCTCTGAGCACATGTAAACTTCCTAGTGAGCATGCATAGAAAAACAAGTCCTTAGCGTCCAGGGGGCAGAGAACCACATAGACTCATAGAATACTAGAACTGGAAGGGACCTCAAGAGGTCATCAAGTCCAGTACCCTGCCCAAGGCAGGACCAACCCCAATTAAATCATCCCAGCCAGGGCTTTGTCAAACCAAGACTTAAAAACCTCTAGGGATGCAGATTCCACCACCTCCCTAGGTAACCCATTCCAGTGCTTCACCACCCTCCTAGTGAAATAGTTTTTCCTAATATCCAACCTAGACTTCTTCTCCCCTCTCCTCCACAAATTGAGACCATTGATTCTCATACTACCATCTGTCACCAGTGAGAACAACCTCTCCCTATCCTCTTTGGAACCTCCCTTCAGAAAGTTGAAGGCTGCTATCAAATCCCTCCTCACTCCTCTCTTCTGTAGACTAAATAAGCCCAAATCCTTCAGCCTCTCCTCATAGGTCATGTGCTCCAGCCCCCGAATCACTTTGGTTGCCCTCCGCTGGACCCTCTCCAATGCATCCACACCCTTTCTATAGTGGAAGCCCCAGAACTGGACATAATATTCCAGATGTGGCCTCACCAGAGCCAAATAAAGGGGAATAATCACTTCTCTAGATCTGCTGGCAATGCTCCTCCTAATGCAACCTAATATGCCATTTGCCTTCTTGGCTACAAGGGCACACTATTGACTCATATCCAGCTTCTCATCCACTGTAATCCCCAGGTCCTTTTCTGCTGAACTGCTGCTTAGCCATTCGGTCCCCAGCCTATAATAATGCTTGGGATTCTTCCGTCCCAAGTGCAGGACTCTACACTTGTCCTTGTTGAACCTCATCAGATTTCTTTTGGCCCACCCCTCTAATCTGTTCAGGTCACTTTGGACCCTATCCCTGTCCTCCAGTGTATCTACCTCTCCCCCTAGCTTAATGTCATGTGCAAACTTGCTGAGGGTGCAATCCATCCTCTCATCCAGGTCATTAATAAAGATGCTGAACAAAACCAGCCCTGTAATGGGAAGCGCAGAATTGGACGTAATACTCCAGATGTGGCCTCACCAGTGCTGAATAAAGGGGAATAATCACTTCTCTGGATCTGTTGGCAATGTTCCTCCTAATGCACCCTGATATGTCATTAGCCTTCTTGGCTACAAGGGCACACTGTTGACTCATATCCAGCTTCTCATCCACTGTAATCCCCAGGTCCTTTTCTGCTGGACTGCTGCTTAGCCAGTCGGTCCCCAGACTATAATGATGTTTGGTATTCTTCCGTCCCAAGTGCAGGACTCTACGCTTGTCCTTGTTGAACCTCATCAGATTTCTTTTGGCCCAATCCTCTAATCTGTCTAGGTCACTCTGCCCCTATCCCTGCCCTCCAACACATCTACCTCTCCCCCAGTTATCAAGGTCCAGGCTCAATATGTTCTGTATACAGTGTAAACCCAGAAATGGATTCTCTGGAAGTTGCAGAGAACTGCTTGGGAATCTGGAGTTGAAAAGAGCATGCCAGAAACTCAGGTCTGCAGCAACCACAACTTCCATCCTCCCATTAGGAACCTAGAGAGGGTTGTCCCTGTAGTACCACTTTGCAGCTTGGGTGCAAAAGAAGTCTTGGGGGTAGTCATATAAAAGGAGCTACCAAGACAACACTTGAAACTGAACGGTAATTCTTGTCAGCAGGGTTCAGATGGAGAACAACTAGAAGCAGCGTCCACTTCCCAAGCCATCCCAACAAAGTTCCTCAAAGTAGAGCAGGTTCGGAATCTTTCAATCAAATGGGTCAATCAGTCAAAACCGAAACTTTTAGGAAACCAGGTCGGTTTGGATGAAACTTCCTTTGGGAAGGTTGCTCAGGTCCAGAGTGGAACGTCTGGGTGCAAAATGAGCTAACTACCTGGCTATTTGGTCTTTAGGGATGAGTCACTCTCGCAAAAAATGTAAAAGGTCTTGTTATTCTGTGGAATGAAAACACGTTTCAAATCAGAACCTCAACATTTTCTGAAGAAACCAAATTCTTTATTTTCTTGCAGCAATATCTCAAATCTTGAGCTGCCAGCCTCTATTCTAGAGAGGGAAAGGGTAGTTCACGTAATCAACAACAAACCCCAAAAGATTGTGACTTCATTTCAGTGTAAACATATCTCATGCAGCTCTAGGCATCACCCAAACCCTGATGTCAAACTGGAAAAAAATGTGCGCTTCACTGACCCAAAGGGAAAAAAGGGGGAGGGAGATGTTCCAAAATATTAAAGACAAATATTCATACATTTTTTCCAATGTCGGTTATTATGTAAAAATCAAGTAAGTATGAAATATACTTTCACACAGATTCAGCATAAATAACACTTCTTTGCATTTCATCAGTCTTATTTTCCCCATGGATTCACTGTCGTGTCTCAAATTACACACCACAGGGGTGACTGACTTCAGAAAGGAGTTCGATGAATGTGCCAAAATGTAAGTGGATTAAAAAAAAAAACCCTCCTGAATCTCAAATTAAATCCAAAACGTTTTCAAACTCTGTAAGGTGCCTCGGTACTAGAGTATTTCTTCTGTCTTCAGTTTATTTGGTTTTATATGAAACCTTTTTTCCTGTGTTGATAATGTTAAGATTTCACAGTGTACCATTTTTCATTTTCAGGCATTCACCAGTGATAACTGCTAGCCATCTGTGAATTCAGACAAAGCACTTACTGATCCAAGGTGAAACCAGGGTCTCGTCTGCATCAAAGTTAATCAATTTTTAATTACTTTTTCATTAAAATATGTTTTACAAAGTAAAATAATTACAGCTGAATCCTAGGAGGGTGAGACTGCAAATAATGCTGCGGCTGGAGATGCTGCGTTTCCGTGGGTATAACAACACCGTACAGCATCAAACAGAAAGGCTAGGCTCATTGGTGGTGGGGAAGAGCGGGCGGCTCCCATACATATTGCTCGTGCTACAGACTCCTAAGGCAGAGGCCGTATCCAGAGAACTGTGTGCGCAGAGTGATGGAGTATGTGGGACTCTGTGGGGGAACTGTGACTCTCCACTACTGTGAGGGGGCCTAAATAGCTCAGTATCCTTTGCCGCCTCATCCCTCTCCCCTGGGCTGTGAGCCTGGATGGCCACAGTGTCTGTTGTGTATGGAGCTCGGTGTATGTCACCAAGAGGGGGGAGTTTCTTCTGGGGGCACCAGGTTACTGATCTTGTGAAGTGCCCCATCCATCGCTAGGATGGCTCTGCCAGCGGCCTTGCCCACAGACTGCCTCTTCTCCTGTCCCCCCCCACTCACAGTTCTCTATCACGCCTCCCCCTCACACCTCTTTGCTTCCTGAGAGGCATGAGCAGCGGGGAGGGGCTGAGAGATGGGGGAGAAGCCAGAGAGAGGCACGAGCAGCAGATGGACAACCCCCTTGGGGGAAGGGAGGAAGAGGCACTAGCAGCAAGTGAGGGAGGGGGATAACTTGGGCGAGGGGACTGAGCGGGAGCCAGGCCTGAGCATGGGTGGAGAGGGGGTGGAGCATGGCAAGGCGTCAGGGAGAGGAGCCGGAGCAGGGGGCGTGGTCATGGCACTGGGACCAACCTCTCCAAATGCGGGATTCACCTGCCACCCGGGGCTAGGCTTGTGACCAAGGCACAGGACCAGGAACCAGGAGATGGGATCTCACCTTCCTATGCACTGCACCTTTGTCTGTCCATGCCTCAGTTCCCCTTCTGCAAAACAGGGAGGTGAGTAATTTCATTTCTCCTACACTTTGCCTGTCTCGCGCCCTTGGATTGAAAGCTCTTCCAGAGTAGACATTGTCTGTCACGGCTTGCATGTGCCACCCCTAGCATGACAGGGCCCTGATTTTAGTTGGGGGCAGACACTGGGATACAAATAAATCATAATTTCAGGTAAGCGATAAAAAAGCTAGCAACAGGAACGATGAGATCAATTCATATCCCGTCACTACAGTCCCCGCAGGTGTGTGAAGAGGCATTTTTGGAAAGGCGAAGTAATATTCCAATGGCTAAATAATTGAGACCTTGTTTGTTTTATAGTCAATGATGTCTCATAAAGGGATTCATTCAAGACATCACAGTAATATTGCAGAGCTAATCCACAGATGGTTCAGTAAAAGGTCACTCTCCTAAATCACCCAGAGGAGATTTATTTGCCCTAATATCTATGAATTTTTCTCTCATATCTATTTATTTATTCACAGGAGAACATTGCACTATCAGTCAATGTTGGAGGATTCTAGGAGCAGAGGAAGAATTAGTTTGGCGGCTGCTAGCAGCCTTTTATAGAGTGTCCCTTCCCCCTCCTCACACCAAGCAAGAGGGATGAGACTCTGCTCTCAAATTCCCATTGCACCCATTCAGGTTGTAAGACAAGCTAAGACTTGCCCAAGGCCATGAATTTTCAAGCCAGAACAGCCATTAATCAACTGTCTTGCTTTAAACAATTGGGGCCAGATTTATCAACAAGTTCAGCTCCTATTTAGGCGCCTAAGCAAGGCCAGATATTACGGGGCTGGGCAAAATAGGCTGCGTGGACCGAATCCGGCCTGCCAAACCACCGGATCCGGCTCACGGACGCAGCAGGGAGCCTTCAGCGGACTCCCTCCTTGCTCTGGCCCCCGCACACCACTCAGAAAAGCTGCTACCGGTCCATTTTTCTCTCTCAGCTGTGAGCCTGGGGGAACAGGGAAAGGCAGTGCCCACGCCCAGAACAATCCCATTGGCCAGTTTCTGGGACCCCAACCCTTCTCTCTCCCAACCCTCTGCCCCCCACTCCTACCTCCCTACCGCACATAAGCCAAACCATTTGCCTGCCTCCTGATCCCATAAAATTAAATTAATGGAGATTGCCTATCTCCTAGAACTGGAAGGGACCTTGAAAGGTCATTGAGTCCAGTCCCTTGCCTTCACAGCAGGACCAAGTACCATCCCTGACAACTTTTTGCTCTAAATGGCCTCTGCAAGGATTGAACTCACAACCCTAGATTTAGCAGGCCAATCCACAAACCACTGAGCTATCCCTCCCCCCCTAGAGCCAGCACCTCAATCCCCTGCCCCAGGTCACACTCCTCTGCCCCGGTCACATCTGCCTCCTTCACCCAAACTCCCTCCTAGACCTCACAGGTCCTCCTGTACCCGAATCCCTTACCACAAGCTCCCTTCTGCACTCAGCTGGTATCCTGCACCTCCTCCATTAATGGCATGGAAGAGTGCGGCCCTCGACCGTGTTCCAAAATCTTGGAGTGGCTGAGTGTGGAATGGAGGCCGGGCCTCGCCAGTAGCGCAGGGACTTCAGCCGGAGGGTGCAGGTGCGGATGTGAACCAGTCCCGCTCAGTCGCACTTCTTGTAGCTCTCCAGACTGACCAGGATCCAGCCTGCCGGCACCACGGAGAAGGTGCTCAGGCTGACGGGGGACTCCAGCAGCCCCCCAAAGCATGGAGCAGCAGGGACATGGCCATGACAGCAGCATGTCCTTCGTGGGCAAGATGGTGGCTGGGCCTGCTTCTGCGCCCCAGGCTGTTCTTAGGCTCCCTGTCCCAGGTGTAGCTTCCTGCTGTTCCATTGGCCAAATTCTGTCCAACGGAGCATCAGGAAAAGCCTCCAGGCAGCGCTTTGGTGCACCGCTGTTCCTCCAGGTAGGGGAGCGCGCACTGAGCTGTTTGTGTCTCCAGCTTCTTCCCCGATCAGGAAAGGCTCAGGGCTTTCTCCACCCCCCACTTCCGCTGCAGGAAGATGGCGCTGGCTTTGATCTTGCGAGGGCTGTGAGGCTGGATTACCCATGCAGGCTCCCTGTTTCCGTGGGGGACTGAGGGGAGGCTGAGCTCAAGCTGCGAGCCAGATTTGGCTTCTGAATGAGCCGTAAGTCGCCGACCCTTGCCATAGGGTAATGTCCTGTATAGATGCTGTTACAGCTCACTGAGGCCATGTCTACACTACAGAGAAGACCAAAGCTGCTGTCGTTGATCTTCCAGGGTTTGAACTCGTGAAGACCCGCTAATTTGAACTGAAGTCAAAGGGGGAGTAGGCTCCCATCAACCTCCTGCTGTGTGGACGACACCAAAATGCGTCATGAACGTAGTTGGAGTTGCATATCTTAAGTCGACTTTCTCCTTTAATGTAGCCCAGGCTTTAAAGTCCTGGGAGTACACTTTAATGCACAGAATCTTGAAAGTAAAGTGCACCAAGTCGCACTCTGGGAATTTCAGTATGTGGGGGTAGTGTCCAGACAGACATTACTGCATAGCAAGCTAATGCACTGTAGATTTACATCCTGGCTGTAATTTGTCAAGCAGAGATGCCTACATGGGAACTGAGCTCCCTGGAAAATCTGACACTCGGGGCCTAAATTTCAGCTGTTCAGTATCCAAAGCTTTGAATCCACCAGAGATTCTTAGCAACTCTGCAAATCAGCCCCTTACGATTTTAAAGAACCCTCTAAAACCCTCTCTGCAGGGTTGTCAGGGGCCGTAGAAACAAGAAAGCATTTACCCAAGGGACTAGCTAAAGAAAAATGTAGTGACTGATTAACTAGAAGGCTAGTTCTGCGGTTATAAGATTGATAATCCATATTGTACACAGGTTAATGCTACCAGAGCGGCACTGGTGTAAAAATAAAGACATTTTATGCAAAACGCAATGTACCGATCACCTTGCTTCTGCCCGTCTAATGATAAAAGTAAATGATACTCCACGAACCCTGCTGCGAAGCATCTTTCTATCACAGAGAAGCTGCCTACTGGTACAGAAACTCCAAAGCTACGTCTACACTGGCATGATTTTCCGGAAATGCTTAAAACAGAACAGTTTTCCGTTATAAGTATTTCCGGAAAAAGCACGTCTACATTGGCAGGATGCTTTTCCGGAAAAGCCCTTTTTCCGGAAAAGCGTCCGTGGCCAATGTAGATGCGCTTTTCCGGAAAAAAGCCCCGATCGTCATTTTTGCGGAAAACACTACTGTGCTGTCTACACTGGCCCTTTTCCGGAACAGTTTTCCGGAAAAAGGACTTTTGCCCGAGCGGGAGCAGCATAGTTTTTTCGGAAAAACAGCTGATTTCTTACAGTAGATCGTCAGTGCTTTTCCGGAAATTCAAGGGGCCAGTGTAGACAGCTCGCAGCTTATTCCAGAAAAGCGGCTGATTTTCTGGAATAAGTGGCCCAGTGTAGACACAGCCCAAGAGCTGGAATTGCAGGCCTGGCTGATGGCTTCTGAGCGAAACGGGAGGGAGTCAGGAAAATAGCAACTGAATATGTTTCCTGCACCTGTGCTGCTGAAAAGACTTGTGCATCTCACTGCTCTCATGAGGACCTGGCTCTATGGGACAAAAACGGGGGAGTTATTAGATATTCTGGGAAGCAATATCGGAGCAAACAGCAATACTGATTTCACTTCTTAGCACCCGCTCCAATGAATGTGAGAAAGGGTTGACACACAGGAGCTCTGCCAGCCTGATGAGGCTAATACTCTGCCTTGTCACCAAATGCAGGCCAATTGTTTCTATGACATGGAATCTTTCGGATGACGATTGTTCTATTTACAAGCTTATTCTCTGTGGATGTTGTTTCCTTTCTACTGCTTCAGGCAACACTTTTGTTCTTAGAAACCCTGAGGTCTACGCCATTGTGCTGACTATGTGGGATCTCTCCAACTCAGCTGCTGTTTGCAAGACACTTACAGTGTTTGAAAGCTGTGTAATACGTTTATGCCTCTGACCAATCATTTTAAATCACCGGGGGACAGTTTCTGCATCTTTAATAGGACGACGTATGTGATGCCTCCTTAGATCCCAAAGTGTTGGGCAGGAAGGTTAACATTAACGATCTCCTTTTACAGGTAGGGAAACTGAGGCACAGTGCCATGACTTGCCTGTCAAAGTTCATTCCCCGGGCTAGTGGCAGAGCTGAGAACACAACACAGGTTTCTTGCATCTCAGTCCAGTGCTCCAGCCAATGGGCCACCCCATCTCCTACTGATAAATGATACTGGACTCTACAAGTCATCCTGGCTGAACCTCTAGTATCTGTGAACATAAAGCCTTTTTGGAGAGGAAAAACATCGGAGGCCTCGTAACAGGTTTGTGATTCACCTCCATGGCGCCTCCTGCTGGTCTCCTCAGGAACTAGCTCTTCAGCCTTGGAGAGCCTTGTGCTGGCCGTCCTCTGCATTGGCTCACGCCCCCATGTCCCCACTGGTCCATGCTGCCCTTTCCTCCCAGTACTGCCCCACAGCTGTGCCGCTGCATTCTGGGGTCCTCCCTGCCAGCCCCCTAGACCCACCTTGCCTCAGTGACCCAATGCCAGTCAACAACTAGCCCCTGCCTCAGGGGCAAACCGCAGCCTGAAATGGCCACTCAACATTAGCAAGAGGCTGGATCTGCTGCTCCGGCTGTCTGCCCACAGGTCTTGAGAGCAAGGCATCAGCCTAGGAATTTGCTTGGCCAGAGTTCCTCAGCCCTGTTCTGTCTCAGGTCCCCCGTAAGGACCTGAGCCACACTGGGTAAATGTGCTAGTTTACATTATAAGAAAATTGTACTGCCTTGTTGTGGGCAATAAATCCATCTAATCTGGAGTAAAAGCACTTCATTTTCTGCCACCTCCAAAGCCTTTCCTGAGGCGGACAAACATTGCCTCAGTGACAGAGTCATTACCCAACGCCGCTGGAACGTCAGGACGTGTGACTCTGGCAAATCAAGCTTAGGGACAGGATCCGCATTTGCTGCAAACCAGCAAGTGGCATTTGAGATATGCAACATTACACCAACAGAGGAGGGTCTTGCATGTTTAATTTAGAGGCCCAACTGATGAATACCAGATGTTAAAAAAGATCATGGAAAGCTGGTTAAAAACCAGTAAATTCCCTGCACCAAATGGCTATGCTGTTATTAGGGATGTAAAATTTTGATTAATTGGCTAATCAAATAGTCGATGCAATTTGCATCGACTATTCGATTAGTCGATAAGGGTGCTGTAGGGTAAATTGAGGCAGCCCAGGGTATCTTGCTGAGAACTGACAAACTCAAATCTCAAATCATTAGGCCAGCTTGGGAAGTAAAACAGTTCACCAGTTACTGTGACCCTGATTCCCATGACAACTACATTCCAAAGGGGCCTCTCTCACTCTGATAAGGCCTGGAGGATTTCACTGTCTCTTGTGCTTTCAGATTAACAGGCTTGAATCTCAAGGACTGTGCCAGGATGGGAATGGAGTCATCCGTCCCGCATAGACATCACAAGTTCAGCTAACAAGCTAACAGCAATATGTCCATTTTTGGGACTTCCATCCTGTTTATGTTGGCTCATTTAGCTTGTTAGGAATAATTACCTGTATTAATGATAATATGTTTAATTGGCAATGGGCGGAGATACTGTGTAACTGTCTTAGACCATTGGCTTATGTACTTATCTCACTTCCGCTACTAGACCTATCAAATCACTTCTCCCCTGCCCATCTGCTACCTATATAATCTAATGTATGTTTTGGTTAAGTTAGTGCTCACCGGGTTAACCCCTGATGAGTACTCCACCAGCTGTGTGAACCAATAAATCCTCTGCTTGTTTTCACCTGCACCCAGTGTGTCCAAGAAATTATTCCCTACAGGCGCTTCCACCTTTGAAGTGTAGCAACAGTCCCAGGGCTGCTGCTCCGCTTCAACAGTGAAAGGGTTGCGGGGAGAACAGGGCCAGCGGGGAGCTCAAGTAGTGCCCTGCTGGCTCCATGCGCCACATGGTGTTTCAAAGCAGCAGCACCACGTGGAGCCCGGTATTTGGCCATGGGCTCCATGCACCGCTGCCACTTTGAAGCACCCTTTCCGATCCCTCCCCACCTTGCTGCCTCTTTCTGATAGAAGCAGCAAGGCCGGGGAAGGGGGGGAGGAGAATAGGGGAAGTGACTAGTCGACTAGTGTGTCGACTATCCAACAAGCATTTGCTTATCGGATAGTCGACTAGTTGTTCACATCCCTAGCTGTAATTAGGAAAAATTGTTGTCTGCCTTACATGGAAGTATCCCTTCTGACAGTTTTCCAGAAACCGAGGCAGTATGGTCTAGCAGATTGAGGGTAAGACTGGGAGCCAAGAACTCTAAGGGTGCAAATCTACACAGCACCAAATTTTGAAATAACTCGCTATTCTGAAATGTCCCTTAACCCTCGTGGAACAAGGATTACAGGGATGTTGGAAGAAGCCGCCAGTTGCTTTGAAAACTATTTAGAAATAACAGGCTGCTTCAATGGACGCGGAATAGCTATTTTGGGATACTTCCGGTATCCTGAAATAGAATAATAGAATCATAGAACCATAGAGCTGGAAGAGACCTCAGAAGGTCATCAAGTCCAGCCCCCTGCTCTAGGCAGGACCAATCCCAACTAAATCAACCCAGCCAGGGCTTTGTCTAGCCGAGACTTAAAAATCTCTAGGGATGGAGACTCCACTACTTCCCCTAGGTTAACCATTCCAGTGCTTCACCACCTGCCTAGTGAAATAGTTTTTCCTAATATCCAACGTGGACCTCTTCTGACACAACTTGAGACCATTGCTCCTTGTTCTGCCATCCGTCACTACTGTGAACAGCCTCTCTCCATCCTTTTTGGAACCTCCCTTCAGGAAGTCGAAGGCTGCCATCAAATCCCCCCTCACTCTTCTCTTCTGCAGACTAAACAGACCCAAATCCCTCAGCCACTTCTCGTAGGTCATATGCTCCAACCCCCTAATCATTTTGGTCGCCCTCCGCTGGACCCTCTCCAATGTGTCCACATCCTTTTTGGAGTGGAGAGCCCAGAACGGGACACAATACTCCAGATGTGGCCTCACAAGAGCCGAATAAAGAGGAATAATCACTTCTCTGGATCTGCTGGCAATGCTCCTCCTAATGCACCCTAATATGCCATTAGCCTTCTAATAGCGCTGCAGTGTCAATGTACTCTAAGCTCCTCTAATGGATCTGCCACTCACTTTCTGTACAACCAGCATGAAGCCATGTAAATGCTCGTTGCCCGTCTCCAGGGTAGGGTTATAGCTAGCACATGAGGGAGGTTGGAGGATATGTTAGTGGGGGCCTTTTGTTACAAGTTCAGAAGATGGTCCAGGATGCCAGGATCTGGATTTGGGTGCTGTGTTGTTTTAGCTGTAATGAGAGTCTTTCACTCACTGCAAAGGGTGGGATGTGGCAGCCATTTGTGGCTCTCACCACTACTCAACATTTCCCTTCCCTTAGTAATGGAATCCCTTTTGTTGAGACTAAATGGAGAGCGAAGACAAATGCTGCTAATTTTAGTGGGGTAGATTCAGGGCCACTGTATCATTTGTTCCTTGTGGCAATCCTATTGGTGTACTTACGCCTTTGGTGGAAACAAAGGCTTGCATGTACTGTATAATAGAAAGCACATATTCTGAATTAATCGGTAGAACAAATAGTTCACCATTGGCCTAGATCTGTTGTCCTTAATAGTGACAAACTGATTTGCTGAGAAAGAGAGAAAATTGAGAATTTAACCAGGAACAAGTCTGAGGCTATGTCTAAACTATATCCCTCTTTCGAAAGAGGGTTGTAAATTAGACAGATCAAACTTGCAAATGAAGCCAGGATATGAATCTGAGTTTCCCACGCTTCATTTGCATAATCACGTTGTGGCGTTTTTTCAAAAAATGCTATTTCGAAAGTGAAACCGTGGTTTAGACATGGTGCTTTCGAAAAGAAAAGCCTTTTTTGAATGATGCTGTACTAAAAAAATGAGGCTTATAGCATCTTTTGAAAAAGGCTTTTCTTATCGAAAGAACCATGTCTAAACCGCGGTTTCACTTTCGAAATAGCGTTTTTCGAAAAAATGCCATGACACGATTATGCAAATGAAGCATGGGAAATTCAAATCCCAGCTTCATTTGCAATTTCAATATGTCTAATTCACATCCCTCCTTCAAACGAGAGATGTAGTTTAGACGTACCTTGAGTGAGAGTTAACGCTGATATTTATGCAAATGTCCTAGGTCATCAGCTGTAGAGAACACAACGTTAATATCCAGACTGTGGCATCAGATAGTGTCCCAGCAGAGAGAAACATCTGAAACATGAAATATCAATGTACAATTTTAGAAAAACTAACATAGGGATGAAAAGCACCGGTCCCATGTGCATTCTTAAGGAAACACAGTATGACAAAGAAACTAGAAGGTAGAAAAAAATTAACCTAATATATTTTGACGTTAAAATAAATCCTTGAAAATTAGACATGACTGTTGATACTTCGTGAAGAATCTTTAACCAAATTAATGCATGCTGAGAATATATATTGTAGATTTAGTGTGTTTTACAAGGAAAGCATGTCCAAGAATTTTAAAACTATTAAGTGTGATGGAAAGGAAATCTTACTGTATAGTGGTAGAATAACTGAAAGTGAATCTCGCCTTGCCTGTTAAATATTTCATTATCAAAGTTACGGGTCTTCCAAAAACATCCTCACCTCCAAATCTGATGCGCGAGAGAAAAATCGTCCTCCGATAGATGGTTTGATAAAGTTTAAAAACAGGTCAATAATTTAGATTGAAAAGCCACAGATAACAAAAGATTGCCTGATTATGAAGCATGCAATCACAGAAAAATCTGTTGATGAGGGTGTCATTTGTCCTTTGCTAGGTTACAGACCAAATTTGCTTCTCTTGGTACGTGAGAACTGCATAGCTCTTAGGTACAGATTCATAGAAACATAGAATCATAGAATACTAGAACTGGAAGGGACCTCGAGAGGTCATCAAGTCCGGTTCCCTGCCCTCATGGCAGGACCAAGCACCATCTAGATCATCCCTGATAGATGTCTATCCAACCTGCTCTTAAATATCTCCAGCGATGGAGATTCCACAACCTCCTTAGGAAATTTATTCTAGTATTTAACCACCCTGACAGTTAGGAATTTTTTCCTAATGTCCAACCTAAACCTCCCTTGCTGCAATTTAAGTCCATTGATTCTTGTCCTATTATCAGAGGCCAAGGAGAACAACTTTTCTCCCTCCTCCCTATAACACCCTTTTAGATACTTGAAAACTGCTATCATGTCCCCTCTCAGTCTTCTCTTTTGTAAACTAAACAAGCCCAGTTCTTTCAGTCTTCCCTCATAGGTCAAGTTTTCTAGACCCTTAATCATTTTTGTTGCTCTTCTGTGGACCTTCTCCAAATTATCCCCATCTTTCTTGAAAATGGTGCCCAGAACTAGATACAATGGTGCCCACAATTTGCCCAAAAATTGTATGTAGAGACTCAATGAATGCACTACAGACTATGAGGTACTCAGGTACTATACCAATGGGGACCGTATTGTACCTTTACATAGACAGACCGAACTGTCGTGATGATTTTATTGTTTTTTCTTAAAGCTCCAGCTCATGGAATTGTGTGATAGGTGAGAATCTCAGCTTTCATTTAAAAAAAGCTTGTGAAGAATAACTGGGAAGTGTGGCACATTTGCATCAGTAGGGAGTCAAGTAAACAAAGGAAGTAAAAGTAAAAAGAAGCCATTGTTATTTAAAAAACAAATTTACAAAAAACTTCCTCTCGTGGGGGAGGTGTAGGTTGGATATTGGGAAAAACTGTTTCCCTTGGAGGGTGGTGAAGCACTGGAATGGGTTTGGTAGGGAGGGAGTGGAATCTCCATCCCTAGAGGTTTTTAAGTCTTGGCTTGACAAAGCCCTGGCTGGGTTGATTTAGTTGGGATTGGTCCTGCCTTGGGCAGGGGGCTGTACTTGATGACCTCCTGAGGTCTCTTCCAGCCCTATGATTCTGTGATTTTGGAGGGCCTTTTCATGTCTGGGAAGGGCAATAATGCAGACCACTGAGTTCAGCACATTACAGACCATCCCCAAAAGTTGATATAGATAGCTCAAGATGATTCATGCTAATTTCTTTGGGCTTAGAATTAGAGTTGTAATATATTAGAGTTTACGGACATGGTTTAAGGAACATACAAGCATGAATCAGGCTTAGCCAGGATAAAACTTTGCCTCTGGGTTTCTATTATAGTTTGATTTGTTCTTCTGCCACTAAGGGATGAAGCCAAAAAAACTACTGTCTGTACCTGCAATGAGGGATTCTGTCCTCACTGCAGAGCCCGTCAATTTTTGCAGTGGCATAGAGAGGCTGTAAAAGTCCCTTAGCCAGCAAGGGGAAATTCCCCAGGCAGGAGTAACACACAGAGCAAGCATCAGCTGTTTTCCAAAGGCTTCCTCACAAATTCCTGCAGAGGGGCCTGCTGGAATAAGAACACGTGTTGGAGGAAGACATTGCTACAGGGATTCTGGGCGGTGACATGAGCTAAGTTGCACCTTGAGTCACTTTGGCCCCTGATCATCCCAGAATCCCAACCCACCTTTGCCCTCCATTTAGATTCTACGCTGTTGGGGAAAGGGGCATCATTTTGTCCTGTGTTTGTACAGTGCCTGGTACACAGAGGTCCTGGCCTAGGGCTGGAACTGCTAGGCACTATGGTAAGAGAGGTAAATTATTAATACTCTGTCCTAGGCTGCCTGTGTAGGTGCTGTGTCTCTTGGACATGCAGTTCATACGCTCTGCCAGAAAGATTTTCTGCCTGGAAAATTACAGTCATCAAGACATGAAGAATGAACCTTAAAACAAATGCAGCTGAAGAGTCAAAATGTCTTTAGATTTGTTGGTGGGCAGGCGTGCAATCAACCAAACTTTAGAGAGAGAATGGCTTGGAGTTAAAAGATAAGTGCTCATCAAACATAGGAGAGGATGGACACCGTAAGTGAGGAGCTGTGTTCTCTAAGGCTAGGTCTACACTACAGCTTTTTCCGATTTTTTTTTGGAAGAGGTTTTTCTGCAATTTGGCCCATCTACACTGGGCCAAATATCAGAAAATCCCCCTCTTTCAGAATGGAATGAGTAAGACAGGGCTTCTGAAAGAGCGCGTTTGCACTTCTGCAAAAAAAAACCCAAAACAAAATGGAACTGCAAACACGTTCCCTGGACGCAGCGGAGTGTTTCCAGATTCATAGAACCACAGAGCTGGAAGAGCCCTCAGGACGTCATCAAGTCCAGCCCCCTGCCCAAGGCAGGACTAATCCCAACGGCTAAGTCTAGACTGGCATGATTTTGCGCAAATGCTTTTAACGGAAAAGTTTTTCCGTT
>JANRFK010000867.1:6224835-6238710 GCA_030068395.1 Apalone spinifera | reverse complement strand
TGTCCTCCCTGCCATCCCCCCTGCACTAACCCTAAAGATGAAATCCCGATGGCCACCACGTTATTTCTACTTCTACTGCAAGTGCATTTTGACACTAGATATATGGCTGTTGTAGGCTGGATATGGACATGACGGTTGTTTTTTTAAATCCTCTGAAAAATGAACTCAAAGACCAGTTGGCATTCCTAGTTTGCTCTGCAAAATATTCAGGGAAACTTGAAACTACAGCTAGCAATCCAAGTGGCAAGTGCAATTTTTCCTGTCGTGTCCCCTTCCAATTGCTGGTCTGTGTTTAAGAAACTACATACACTTGAATTTCTTTAATCTGGCAATTTTGGGAAATATGCCATGTCGGATTATGGAATTTTCTGGACCATGGGTGTTCACCCATAAAGTATGGCAAACAAAGTCTCTTACTAAAGCTTTTGTATGTACAAAGCATTCTAGAGTATAACAAGTCACACGATAAATCCATGACACGCTGTTTTTAAACTGTGATTGGCAGATGGAGGGGCGGGACATACATGGATCTGCGCCCCTCCCCCCCCCTTCCCTCCCACTCCAAGGCACACCTTCCTCCCCCACAGACACCTGGATTAAAGAGCTTCCAGTGTATCAATAAAAGAGCCCAGAGAATCTGCTTGAGACAAGCAAGATAACAGATTGCAATAGGCATTGCTCAGTTTCCTGGCTTCCTGCCAGGTTTAGTGCATTACCCGACTTGAGAAGTCAATGGACAAGTCTCTCTCCACCTAAAACGTTTGGCATCTTTTTTTTTTTAAACGTACATTTATTGACTTTCAAATACAGCAGAAGGGTGCGACGGGAAGGCAGAGACAGGCTGCGAAGGAAGGCAAAAAGCTATGGTCTTTGATTTATGGATTTGCTCCAGTCTGAGAGGCTCGGCGCTTGCTTCGATAAGGGCCATAAGTGATTAGAAAGTAATGAACTATGAAAAAGGATCGGAAGCTGCTGAGATTAGATCTTCTCCACTGAACAGCAGCTGGTGCTGGAACAATGTGCGTGAAATGGCCCCTTCATGTCAAGCCTTTCAAACTGTTGATTTATTTCTGTTATCTTTACATTTCCTTCTGAAGAACAAGATATGAGGGATTAAGTAGCTGATGACACAGACATTCTCCCTTGGATGTTCTCTTTGCTCCTGTTACTGCAGGGGGGGTTACCCCATGGCTGGGGGAGGCATGGGCCCCCAGCTCCCTCCACCAGTGCCCAGGCCTCCCCTGCGCTGTGGTCACTGCAGGTCCCTGCCCATCTTCTGCACTTGCAATATCGCTACTGGCTCTTGCCCCCTCTGTAGCACCCCTGGCCTTCTCCACCTCGAGAGAACTGGCAGGTGGCACAGCTGCAGCCTGCCCCAGCCCAGAGAGGCAATAGCTGGCCTGGCTGCAGCCTCCCCAGCTCTGGAGAGCTGGTGGGTGGCATGGCTGCAGCCTGCCCCAGCTCTGAATGTCAGGAGAGCTGGCCAGCAGACACGGCACAGGGCAGCGGCTGAGCCACCCACACCTGCGACCAGCAAGCCGAGCTGCCGGCCCCAGCGCTGGACGGCCAGAGTGGTCCCAGTGCCGGGAGGACGGATGACACAGCCCCCTACTTGCCTGCCCAAGCCTCTGGCATGACAACAGCAGACTGGGTCTATGGGACTCCCGTGGAGCAGGGGTGGGGCTAGGTGAGGCAGTTTGGGAAGGTAGTGCCTTCCCCTGCCTATGATACCCACTCCCCATGGTTACTCCCAAGCCGATGTAGATCACTGTGGTTCTCGTTCACCATCTCAGACGTTTACATTGAAGACTTGGGAAACATTTCCACATGGGGGAAAATAAATCCTTGCCAAGGTTCTTCTGAATTCCCCGAGATTGATTTTACTTATTTTCTCTCTCTCTCTCTGGGAACATCTAGACTTGCTTTCACTTTCGAAAGAAGATATGCAAATTCAGCACAAATTTGCATATCTTCCTTCGATTGTTTTTTCAAAAGAGGTTCTTTCGAAAAAGAAAGTAGTCTAGACGTGGTTCTTTTGAGGGAAAAAAAACCCCTTTTTCGAAAGAACCGTGTAAACCTCATTTTTTTCGGAAGAATGGTTCTTTTGAAAAAGGGGTTTTTCTCGAAAGAACCACATCTAGACTGCTTTCTTTTTCAAAAGAACCTCTTTTGAAAAAGCAGTTGGAAGAAGATATGCAAATTTTGGCCAAATGTGCATATCTTTCAAAAGTGAAAGCAAGTCTAGACGTGCCCTGTTTTACTTTTGGTCTATGAGACTGAAAATCTTTGTAGCAAAACTTTCAGAGGGGTAGCCATGTTAGTCTGTAACTGAAATTTTTTTAAAAACAACAAATAGTCCTGCGGCACCTTAGAGACTAACAAAAAATGTAAATGGTATCATGAGTTTGTGTGGGCACAGCCCACTTCTTCAGATGAATCAGGTGAACCTTTGCATCAGTATTACACCAAGGAAAGAGTATTGTGGGTCTAAGAGTCTTTCAGTTTCTTCATTAAGTGCACAGTCAACCTGTGGAACTCCTTGCCAGAGGATGTGGTGAAGGCTAGGACTTTAACAGGGTTAAAAAAGAACTAGATAGATTCATGGAGGTTAGGTCCACCAATGGCTATTAGCCAAGTTGGTTAGGAATGGTGTCCCTAGCCTCTGTTCATCAGGAAATGGGTGACAGGGGAGGAATAACATAAGGATTACCTGTTGTGTTCCCTCCCTCTGGGGCATCTGGTATTGGCCAGTTGGCAGACAGGATACTGGGCTAGATAGACCATTGGTCTGACCCAGTATGGCCATTCTTATGTTCATAGTCATATCCTCTAAGTACTCTACTCATAAGAAAGCCAACTTGTTTATTTTATGGCCTCAGCATACAAAAAATCTCTTATTCCACCTAAACATTTAATTCTACAAAGAGGCCTCTATGAGGAGAGAGTTTTCCTTTCATGGCAGTCCACAGAAAGCCATATAATGATTCCAATTGTTATTGCTTGAACTTCAGTAAGACCTAGAAATGCTTGCGCCAGGTTCTGTTCACCCACAAAAGAGAGAGAATCCTTTGCTGGAAGAGCTTTCATGCACTATTTGATTCCCATTTTATACACAGTATTCCCTTGCTGGTGTCTCATTGAGCTAACATGAGTACCCGTGTTGTCTTCAAGTCGTCATTGTCAAGTCCAAGTTGAGTCTCAAGTCACTACAGTTCAAGTCTCAAGTCGAGTCTCGAGTCCCTAAAGTTACTTTTGAATCAAGTCCCAAGTTGAGTCTCAAGTCTTAATTTAAAAAATATCAAGACACTTTTGTACAAGCCATCAATATCAGCATTTTCGGACAATTTTTTCACCAAGTCTATTTAACAAAATTAGCAAGTCTCAAGTCGAGTCTCGAGTCACAAACAATGAACCCAAGTCAAGTCAAGTTGAGTTACCTAGGCGACCTAAGTCAGACTCGAGTCAACAACTCTGATAAGTACAAATACTAGTATCGCCATGGTAGTAGTTGGCATGAGCCATTTCTGCCTCTGTTGTCATTAGCCACAGCTATGCTGCTATTTAGGTTCACACCAGCTCCGTAAGAGCTATTTCATGTATGCGTATGCAAGCAGAAGAATCACATCCCTGCCTCATAGCGTAGACATGTTTTTAGAAGGGGACCAAAACTAAAGCAAGACTGAGACTTGCCCACTGTGACTCAGGAAGCCTGTATCAAGGAAGAAATTGAACCTGTATCTACTGAATCTCAAGGCATGTCTACACTGGGAAATTATTTCAAAATAAGAAGTTATTTCCAAATAATAACTCCCGAAATAACAATTTCAAAACAGCGCTATTCCTCTTCACAAGCAGGACTTCTTATTTCGAAATAACGGGCTTGGTCGTGTGGACGCTCACCTTGTCATTTCGGAATAAGGGGAGTTGGAGAATCATAGACCCTGTTGGCAGCTTTGGCAATAATGATCTTCACAACTGCCCATTGCTATAACACTTTTTGAAAAAAATGTACAAAAAGGCTGCTTGAAGCAAGTATCATACCACTCAGATTTATTTTTTCTACAGAGCTGGCTTAAGAAAATTTCTGAACATTTCACAAATCCTAGCCCTTGGGCATTACTTGAGCATAGTTGAGCTTTGCCAAATACTTACGTTGGCAAAGCTTTGAACCGTTTTGTGTCATGCAGTCATGCTGAACTTTATTCAATTCTGAACACAGGCATTCAGACCCACTGATGATGGGGGATGAAAAGGGGAGGAAAGAGGGCAATACCTCAGGACCTGGTGATTCTAAATGGCCTGGACTCCCAGGCAGTAGCAGGAGACCTGGGTCCTTTAGAATTGACGCTGGAATGCTGTGCAAAGCCCTGCACCATGCGTTCCAGCCAGCTCTGGGGGCCGGACGGTGGAGGGAGGCGGGGCAGAGAGGGGCAGGCCATTCAGGCAGTGCTGGGGGCTGGCTACCCCAGTCCTGCACTTTCTGGCCAAGGCCCTGTCCCTTCTGGGAGCAGGCACCCCCGCCCCACACCCACACAGCTCAGTGATCCTGTTGGTTCCCCTTCATGCATTCTAAAAAGAACATGCACATTCTACCAACAGCAATACTTGGATTAAAAATATAGACACGTCAAAACCAAATGTCATCTCTGGCATCTCCGTGGATACGCCTTAGATCATTTATTTACACATATATCGATTACCTTGAGTACATTGGGTTTGCCAATGCTTCTCCAAGTCAAAAAACAAAATAAAATCTAACCGCCCGAAATCATGGGCAGTGGGCATAAGAGGCAGGGGAAGGCATTGCCTTTCCATACTGTCTGTCTGGCCCTGCCCATGTTTAGCACAGCTCCTCCAGTCACCGGGGACTGCCTGGGCTTCAGCCATGCACTGCCAGCCCTTCCCATGCTCCAGGATTGTGGAGGTTGCGGTGGTGGGGGTGGGGTGCCCGCTTGCCTACCTGCACACCCTCCCCATGCTCTGGAAGAGCCGGGGCTGCACACCGCAGGTGCCTGCCCTTTGTGCTGCAGAGGAGGCAGAAAAGGCCAGGACCGCATGCCCCAAGTGCTCCAGGGAAGGCCTGAGAAGGCTGCAGGCCTCCCATGCTTGAGGGGGCTGTCCCTTCTGTGTGTGGGAACTTGTCTCCCATGGGGGCCATGGCAGGCATGGGCGGAGTCTCAGGTGGCAAGGTCTCAGGTGGCTTGTCTCCCCCAACCCAAGAGTGGCCCACCGCCCATCCCCACCCTACCTACAAACTGCAGCGAACAGTGTTTCTGGGACAAGGGATATCCATTCATCTCCCAAGGGAAAGAAAAGTGTTCACATTTTCCAGTGAGGAAATCCACCAAAGTAAGAACCTGTGACCTTCTGCCTCTGGCCTTATCAGTGAAGCGGTTGAATTCTCCCAAGGTCTGGTAGGATGTCTGAGCGATAGAGCTATATAACTCCACATATTCAGGACATATATCTACACTACAGAGCCTCCCACAACTACATGAAAGTAGCCACACGGCATAACCCCTTACCGTGGACAAAGCCAACAGTAATGGAAGGTTTTTTCCAGCTGTGTAGAAACACCACTTCCCCAAGCATAGTGGCTACATTCTAGGGACATTGCTGGTATAGCTACGTCAGTCAGGGATGTGAACTGGTTATGTCCCTGAGGGTGCATCTACACTGCAGGGCTTCAATCAAAATAAGCTACGCAAATTGAACTACATCAATTGCGTAGCTTATTTCGAAATAGCTTATTTCAAAATTGGGAGGGTCTACAAAGCTCTTGTTTCAAAATAGAGCACTCTTCCTCCAACTTCCCTTACTCCTCGTACAAAGAGGGTTACAGGAGTCGGAGTAAGAAGTCCTCCAGCTTGACAGGATTTCGACATTATTTCGAAATAACGGCCTGCTGTGTAGACGCAGACGATGTTATTTCAAAATAACGCTAGTTATTTCGAAATAATGTTGCTGTGTAGAAGTACCCTGATTGACGTAGCTATGTTGACCTAACTTTCAAGCATAGACTAGGTCTCGGCTACGTAGATTTGATTTCACTCCGTTGCGCAGATGAGCAGAATGAGCGGCCCGTGTTTTGGCTGTTTGCCGTTTCAGTTTGAAATCTCAGTGAGATAACTACCTAGGTGGAACTTTTAATTTGGTTGCTCATCCCAGCATCCCTGTAGCTACTCATGTTTGTCTTTCCTTTGCTAGTTCCTTCTTCATGGTAAGCGGGGATTCTTTCCAGCTGGGGTACCTCAGCACACGCAGGGTATTATTGAGAATTATTATTTTGTATAGAGCACGCAGTGTGCTAGGCACTTTGACACAAAATAGGGGAATTGCTGCTCCTGTTAGGATTCAGAGGTGGCACGTTTTTTTGCTACTGTTGTAAAATGATTGTGCATTTTTATGTGCTGGGTTTGTCCATTAGACATTCCTGATTCTTTTACAGAATTAATAACTCAGAAAATAAAGCCTCAGGTGTTGGCCAATGAAAGAGGGCAAACCACGTGTGACGGGACGCCGCCGTCCTGCACTGGAGCCCCTGCCATGCAGGTCCTGTTCGGGGGGCCTGGAATGGGGCACCAGCTCTGTGCTGGCTGCCCTAGGTGCAGCGACGGCATTGCTACCTTACCACTCCGGGAGATTTAAATGCCGCGCCGAGTCGGCCATGGGGAGGGGGAAACTGATGCGGGTTCGCATGGGCCTTTCCCTCCCCCTTCTGTACACCTGGGGAGCACGGGAGGGAGAAGGTAAGCCCAGGCGCCGGGCCGAGGGAGGTAATGGACCCCGCATTTGGGGTATGCGGGGTGGTGCGGACGAACCGCCGGAGGCTGGGAAGGCCCCTAAGATAAGTGGCTACCAGGGCTAAGGGGGGAGAGAGGGAGAGGAAGCAGCCCAGGGCAGAACCGGAATACACGTGGTGGGCAGACAAGTTTCGGCAGGAAGCCCTATCAGCCGGACTGGACCCTGACTGGTCCAAGTCCTTAGGGCCCTGGCCTGGGGCCCGTGAGTGAGGGCAGGCCTGCGCCCCCCTCTCCACTCTCCTCCCCAGGACGGAGAGCTAGACTATCGCCCGCGAATGGTGAAGACTGCCGGGTGACAAAAGCCGGCCTTAGACGGTACTGTGGGCAAGGTGGTGGGAACATAATGACTGCTATGGAGGGGCAGCGAAAGAGCTGATAATTCGGCAAGCCTGCCTCGGCATGGTCACACCATGTCTGACATCTAAGCTAACCTCCCTCTACTTTTGATATGATTTTTGTTGAAATTGGATACAACCATTCAGTTGCTCTCTAGACTTTCTGAAAACTTGGCCAAAAATTTAAGAACCACAGTGGAATCATGTTTTGGTTTGTAACCACAATCCACAAATTAGGTAAAACTGGGTTCAGGTTTAAAATTCAAATTTGTCTATGAAGAAATAGTGAGGAGCCCAGTTTGCATAATTCACATCAATTCATATCAAAGAGCTTGGGGGGAAAAAACTGCAGTGATATCTGGACTTTTAATATCAGGGTTCACACTTAAGGGTTTTGAGGGGTCAAGATTTCTGCCCATTTCAGTAGTATTTAGCCTGGTTTGCATCTGGATTTTGAACCCTACCAAAGTAACTGGGAATATTTGAATTTGTGGTTCTGCTTTAACCCGTTATAGTCAGAAGCCCTAAATACCAATATTTGGGACTACATTCTGGTCTGGATTTCACTCCCACCAGCATTGAGAATGGATGTGGTCCCATTTTGGGCCTATCTCCATTTATATCCCTTCTTGACCTAACCAGCCCACTACTGTTTCTTGTACATTGTTTATGGTTCTTTTTTACAGTCACAGGCTAATGTTTGAAGAATTCCAGAATTTTGAATAAAGTGAAAATGCTACAGTTTATTGTTTGATTAGCTTTCCACTTGCCACATGCCATTTCTGGGCCTGTGTGTTACCTAGGAAACAGATGCTGGATGGAGTTGAACTGGGTGAAATGTTGGATTGTTAGGGCTGTAGGGGTCTTTTTGAATAGCAGCCGACAAATCTGTGGCACAAAAGAGAGTAAAATGGCTGACAATTTACATTTTTATTTGTAGGCAGAAACACCCTAGAACTTCAGGTAATTAAAGACAAGTGGGAAACCTCTGAGGAAATAATGAGTACTTTAATGTGCCGTATCTGCTTTAGCTCAATAATTTTCTTCCTGGTTTCCTCCTTGCATAAAACAAGCAAATATATTCACATGTATTAATAGCAATATTAATATACATGGAGCATTCATACATGAAGCAACTCTCCACCTCCCACCTGATGTTGATGCGATTATGCTACTGAGCTTCCCAGAAGTCTAGGTATCTCATGCAATGATCTGATTTTGCCTTTGGATGCCTGCACCAGTATGGAGTCCTAGGAAATTCGAAAAGATTTAATCTGGGTGCATCAGATTGCAAGGGCTATATTAACTCTGTATGTCTCAGGTTTGGGAGGCAGAAGAGTTCTCCTGTTTAAATCCTAGCAAAGGCTTCAAGCTCCTAGATCTTTATTCTTTTCAGGTGAAAAATGTTGAGTATTATGTTGTGGTGCTAGACTGAACACTTTACATTAATCACAATAAACAATTGTAACTATCTTACCCGACTGCCCATCAAAATACAATAAAATAAGAACAGTAACTCATTCGTCATTGTAGCGTTGCATTGAATCCACATGTGACACAGATGCCCCTGGCAAAGGGTTCCCTATTATTTGCAACCAGCTCTCACTCTGGACCTGACAAACTCACTGCCCCACACATTTGTCTTGCAGGGAGGGTATTAATAATAAAGGGTAAGGCGTCTACAGAAATTCTGTTACTGATCAAGGCTCATAATCATTGTGAAATGTGTGTCTGAGTAATAGTTAAGGAATAATGCAACTGTATTGAAAGCTTACCTTCTGTCATAAAGTGTAAGTTACTTACTAGTGCGGAACTCGGATGACGCATTCAATGAGGAGAAAGTTGTCACCCTACCCTGGTTAGGCCAGGAAGTGACACAAGGCTCAATTTTCTAGCCCGGCTCCGTCGCAGGGCTATCAATAGAAAACCGTAAGAAATGGTTGCAAACAACAGAAACCACTTAGAGTTAAAAAAAGACCATTACACCGGATAGGGAATTGTCCAGTATATGACTAGGGATAAAAGTCTGTTTCAGTATAACAGTACTGGGAGGCCGTTTATCTTGGTGCCCTAGGCGACCGCCTAGTTCGTCTGCATTGACGGGCCGCCACACAACTTTTTCTGAAAGAGCTCTTTTGTAAAAAGGCTTTTTCTTCGTAGAAAGAGGCTTACAAATGTCAGAAAAACCCCTCTGTTCTTTCAATTTTTTTTTCAAAAGAATGCGATTGCAGTGTGGATGTAAGTGACTTTTTTCGGAAAAATGGCTATTTTTCAAAAAAACCTCTGCAGTATAGACATGCCCTTAGAGTTAAACCGGTAAAATGGGGCTCACAGCTCCCTTGGGTCTGGGGATTTCTGTGAGTAGCCAGAGCCAAGGGGTGAGTATTGGGAGAATGCTTCAAAGGGACTCAGGAACTGGGGTGCACCTATTGTTAAGCCGCACGAGAAAGACAGGGCTGACATTGTCCAGAGACAAGTAGTTGAATGCTTCAAGGGTGGTGGTGTCAGTGGGCTGATGTACATTTACCACAGGCCAGACTCCAGAGGTGACTGGTGAAGGACAGCAGGGGGGGCACCAACTATGTGCCCCCTCCCCAGCTTGGAGAAGGGCCAGGCCCCCCTCCCCTCCCTGACCCTACTCTGCTCTTACTCCACCCCTGCCTCATGTCTTTCTCCTTCCCCTGAGCGAAGCAGCCTGGGAGATTAGCAGGGGCAGGGGCCAGAGCCAGCAGCGGGGGTCCATGCCCTCCTGGCACTCACGGGCAGTGGCAGGGGAAGAGCAGCAACAGCCCCAGCTTGCTGAGCTCCTCCATCCGTGTCGCTCTGCTTCCCGCCAGGCCAGAGGAGCGGAGCAGGCTGAAGTGCCTTGCTGTGCTTTCCTCACTGCTGCCAGGAGTGCAGGGGAAGCAGCACCCCCCGCTCGTCTCCCCGCTGGCTGCTGGCTGGCCCCTCCCACCCCTCATGTGGGGGCACGTGGCCCCACATGTCGCCTACACAAGACTCCCTCATGCCAGATGCAGGGGCAAGGTGAGACACCACCCTGGGCTCTCCGAGAGCCACCACACCACCCTACTCCTCCGTGGCAGGGGGTGGGTCTTCAAAGGCCATGTCTGCTCTGTGTGGGCATCCAGGGCTGGTTACATAAGAACTTTTCCCCACTCTGTTTTGCTGCATGTTTGAAATCCATGGACTTAGGCTCCCAGGCACTTTTGAAAATCCCATTTGGTGACTCTTGGCATATTTAGGTGCCTAAATGCCTTTAAAAGTTGGCCCCTCAGTGCTCGATCTTACAGTGCTAGCAGACTTCAATCCCCCTGTAGGTCCGGCAGGCACCCAGCAATGGATTACACACACATGCAAAGGGAAGGAGGTTTTTATTTCTTCCAATCAAGGGTCAGTACAACTGCAGACTTGTTCGTCCGAAGCTCAGACACTAGCCGGGGAATTGAACTGTTGGATTTAAGTAGATCAAGATGGCACCAAACCCAACACTCTTCAAAGATCGGAATTCCAGGTTAGGTCTGCTCGCCTCCCCCGCGTTCGTTACCGAGTTGCAGACTCTCGCCGCCAATCAGCCCCTGGTATTACCCACTCAGTCAATTTTCAAGTAAGCAGCTTCAGGTTGCTCCTCATGCTTGGCAGGAGCTTCCCATAATCCTCCACCAAACTAGCTCCTTATCCCACTCGGTAGCATATGCAAAACATGGCTAGGATTCACCACCGCATTCGGTCTGCTGAGTGGAACTAGCTTGCCCAGCCCAGGCCGGGTCCTGAGGGGCACCCCTTGTGCCATGTGTAAACCTCCCCCAGAATTCTCCTTTGCCTTCAGTAAAGCTGGCACAGTGAGGCTGTTGGAGTGGTGAGGCCATGGCCTGTCGCACTGACCAGTTGTTCCCTTGTACTCCCCTGTCACCATCTGTTGTGCCTTGACTCTGATTGTGAGCTCTCGGGGCAGAGACCATCTTTTGTTCTGTCTGTGTCCAGCACCTAGCACAACTGGGGTGGTATGCCTGGCAATCCAAGGCACTCCCATAATATAGACAATAATATACGTGTGTTATGGTAGGCACGGAAGGGACTAGTAGGCGCTTGCAGGCCTGCTGACTGGTGGGGCAAAGGGGACAAATGCCCCAGGGCCTGGAGCTCCTGGCCACCTCCAGTGCTACTGTGGCAGCAGCTGGAGACCTGGGCCCTTTAAATCGCTGCCGTACCACCACGCCCAGGAGCGGCCCGAGGCGGGCTGCGGCAGCTGGCGCCCCAGGCAGAATGCTCGATTGGTGCCCCCGCCTGCATGCCCGTCAATGGAGTGACGTCATCATCGGGTGCCCCGGGCGCCCCGTGATGTCATCATCAGGCGCCGTTGAAGGCGGCGCCCTAGGCGATGGACAAGTTGGCCTATAGTCACGGGCCGCACCTGACCATGCCATGCACTCTGGGCAGTGCTGAGGGCTGCTTAGCCCCAGTCCCACCCCTTCCTCCACCTTTCCAACTTCCGGGGGCATGGAGCAGGTCCCCCCCCCCCTTTGCCCGATTTCGCTCCAGATTATCGAAGTGGTCCCTACATAGTTTGCTACTTTGCTCATAGGAAGGCCTAATCTCACAAGACAATTTTGTGGGGCAAGGCTGGTGAGGCATAAGAACGGCTATACTGGGTCAGACCAAAGATCCATCTATTCCATATCCTGTCTGCCAACAGTAGCCAATACCAGATGCCCCAGAGGGAAGGAACACAACAGGTAATCCTCACATGATCCCTCTCTTGTCACCCATTTCCAGACAAAACAGAGGCTAGACACACCATTCCTACCCATCCTGGCTAATAGCTGATGGACCTAATCTCCATGAATCTAGCCAGCTCTTTTTGGAACCCTATTAAAGTCCTAGTCTTCACAACATCTTCTGGCAAGGAGTTCCACAGGTTGACTGTACACTGATTGAAGAAAAACTTCCTTTTATTTGTTTTAAACCTGCTGCCTATTCATTTCATTTCGTGACCCCTAGTTCTTATATTGTGGGAATAAATAAATAACTTTTCCTTATTCACTTTTTCCATACCGCTCATGATTTTATAGACCTCTATCATACCTCCCTATAGTCTCCTCTTTTCTAAACTGAAAAGTCCAAGTCTTTTAGTTTCTCTTCGTATGGGACCTGTTTCAAACCCCTAATCATTTTTGTTCCCCTTCTCTGAACCTTTTCCAATGCCAATATATCTTTTCTGAGATGAGGCGACCACGTCTGTATGCAGTATTCAAGATGTGGGCGTACCATGTTTATATCTTTGATTTGACAAACTGTTGGGCTACGTCTAGACTGCAAGCCTCTTTTGAAAGAGGCTTTTTCAAAAGATACTTTCAAAAAAGCCTCTTTCGAAAAAGGGCATCTATATTACAACCAGTACTTTCGAGAAAGCAAGCCGCTTTGTCGAAAGAGAGCACCCAGGCAGTCTGGATGCTCTTTCAAAAAAGCACAGTTTGCATTACATAGCGCCTTTTTTTGAAAGAGCGCTTTCGAAAAAAGGCATTATTCCTCATAAAATGAGGTTTTCCACGGTCGAAAAAACTGCGGTGTTCTTTTGATTTACTTTCGAAAGAACGCAGAAGCAGTCTAGATGCAGGGGAAGTTTTGTTTTGTTTCTGTTTTTTTTGAAAAAAAAAAAACCCTGTAGTCTAGACACACCCTTGGTCAGAGAGATGCTTTAGGTTACACAGAGCTGTTCTTGGACCTTGCTGGACTGGGCCAAGCCCCGGGTGTTAATTCCTGTCTACAAAATGCTACAGAGATACTCAGCTGATTGGGCACTCTAGAGAGGGGAACGTTATTGTGGCTGGCTTTAGTTTGGTTTTACTGATGGTGAACATTCACAGCCTCCCAATCCCAAATGAGCCAGGTTTAATTTCAGACCACTGACCCCCATCTCAGGTCCAAATCTCGTAATGGAAAAAAAAAAAAGCTTTGTGATTAGCGGCGAGACTGTCTTTAATTGTACAGCGCAGCCCCCCAACCAACAGTGCCAGACTGTCTCCTCCCTTGTTACCCAGACAGGCTCCCTTTACAAGTCCCTGTAATTGGCTCATTAGTGTAACCTGAGGCTACCTGTCCTGCTTGGCTGATTCACTAATGAGGCTCAGCTGCCTTTTCTCCAACACCGGCAGGCTGAAGAGGGATTTGTAAAACCTACCTATGGTCCTACGGGTTTCAAAGCCATTCTCCCAGGCCCCCAGTGAGAGAGCCTGGACTGTCTGTCCTGCCACTGGCGGCCTTTGCACTTCCAAACCACTTGTGCACAGACAATGGATCCGTCTTTAGACGTGCAGGCACTTCTATTTCTCGATACCTATTCCGTCTCAGTGCCCTCGTATGCATAACGCCTTTGCGGTTATTTCTGCAGCTTCAATGCAGCAAGAATGAACACCTCTGATTTAATGCAGCGGATGCAAACTTTGTTTACCTGATCCTGCTTGCATTGAAAACTGCCAGTTGACCTGTCTGGGAGCAGGAATGGGCCTAAAGTAGCCATGAACGATAGGCTGAGTCCTGTTAGTTCTCCAGGGTCCCATGCAGCTTGGAGCTGAGATCAGAGACTAAGAGCTCCCAAGGAGGTGATTAGCAACATATAGGACTGGGACTTTAAAGGCAACAGTAACTGGGGGTATGTCTACCCTAGCTCATTAGTTCAAGCGAGGTAGGCAAATGAGGGCAACCGGAGTTGCAAATAAAGCCCGGGATTTAAATAT